>VZSV01000101.1:1009134-1024088 GCA_013398735.1 Nothocercus julius
GGGTGACAGCCCTGGTGTCCCTTCCAGGCCGGGCCATGGTGTGGGTGACAGCCCTGGAGTCCCCTCCTCCCAGCCGGGCCATGGTGTGGGTGACAACCCTGGTGTCCCCTGCAGGCCGGGCCACGATGTGCATGGCAACCCCAGTGTTCCCTGCAGGCCGTCAGGGCCACGTTGTGGGTGACAGCCCTGGTGTCCCCTGCAGGCCAGGCCATGGTGTGGGTGAGAGCCCCGGTGTCCCCTTGCGGCCCAGCCCAGCTGAAGGGGCGCAGACGCCCCCCCGCCCCGGAGCGCGTGGGGTATGAACTGCTACTGACGCAGTTCTACCAAAATTGCACTTGGTCACGGACATCTGACAGTGAGGAGCTGAGGGTGACGCTGCCCGAGCAGGGGGTGGTCCAGGTGACCTCCAGAGGTCCCTGCCAGCCCCAGCCCTTCCGCAGTGCTGTGCGAGTGCTCAGGCTTTTTGCCTAGGCCAGGCACTCTGACATAAAAGGAACTAAGATTTAACAACTGCTAGATGAATTAAAGGTAAAGTTTCCAAATATTATATATTAAATGCAATTAAAAATCCAGTCGTTTAACACATCAAATCACACAAAGCACAGAAAAGTAGTTGGAAGACACCTGCTGTTGCCAGCTGTTCGTTATCTTGGTTTCCTTCTGCTGCCCCCCTTCATTCCTCCATTAGCTCCAGCTACGGAGCCCCTTCAGGTGATTAGCGAAGGCACCAAATGGCACTTTATTCCTCACCTTAAAGAGATTTCTTTTAAGGAGCAGACTATAAAAGACATAGCTGAATTATTTATGCAGTTTAAAAACTTCTTATTATCATAATCCTGTCAGGAATTAATCATATCCGTTAAAAAAATTGTTTATCAACATTCATTTCCAGATCCTTTGCATATTTTCCATAAGTTAACAAAAATCAGCCTAATAAGTAGAAAGATGTAGCTTTTCAGAAGCATGATTTGAAATTACTATTTTATTTATTAGTTATTAGCATTTTAGCAGCATCCAGAGGCCCTTTTGAGCTCATAATCCCCAGACACTCGACTCCGCAAAGAGACAGTAGAAAATGATCCCTGTCTGAGAGCTTAATAGACACAACACTTCAAAGGAGACGGGAGAAAGAAGAACAGTTCTCTACTCCTCCTATTTGTGGATAAGATACTATAAGAAAAGGATGTTTATTTATCCCGAAGGCAGTGAGGAATATAGTGGCAACAATGAAAACAATATCCACATAATCCCATTTATCTGATATATTAGCTACAGAAACTTCCATCCACCAGTCCTCTTCGAATAATGAAGACATTTGCATGACTGCTATGACTATTTGAGGGAAAAAAGGAGACTTGCTGAAGTAGTAAAATAATCTCCAGTAGACTGGTAATATTAAAATAAAAGGCATAATGCTCAGCTGTTTGTCTTTAGGGCTCTACCGTCTGCCTATGTATTAGGAATTTAAAACCCCCAGGATTTAGTCAGGCATTTGAAAGGAGCTTTGCTAAACACAAATTTTAATCATCCTAACTGTGTATACAGAAGCAAACTAAAAAACCCCCTGTGCATCTGGAAGTTCTGCTGGAAAGGGAGGTCTCTGATAGCTGCCCGTGTGAGCAGGGGGAAGTGAGAGCTTCAGTTCGAAATAAACTTTGTCCAGAATGCCTGTCCATCACACACTCCTGGCTGTCAGAAAAAGCAGAGCACGACATGGCACTACTGCGATCACTAGCAGATAGCTTAAATCATCATGCTGCTTTCTGCTGTTGCTAATTGCCAGGATTCCTCTGGTAAATCTGGGATTTGCATTTTAAGTGTCAGAAGAAGTATCCGTAACTGGGGCTTCTACCCCTTTTGCGTGAACATATGTACATAAGTTCAGAAAGTGTGTTCGAATTTTAGACACATCATAAAAATTTAAAATTGTAACTTCAAGGGGTTACCCCATATTTTTGACTCCCAGAAAGCATTTCCTGATCCCATCCCCCCTAAAGATCACAGTCATATTCACCCCGTTCACATCTGTAGTAATACAGATGTCTAGTCCAAGAAACAGTTTTTCATACCAAAAATGGATGATTTATGCTCTGTGCTCTGTAGGTAACTAATTTAAAAGTCTATTTAACAAGGGAAAATCACAGGTCGAGCTGTAACTATCTCCTGTACAGCACAAAAAACAGCTTGATAAAGCTTGTAGTGTTTGACTACAAATAAATCATTTATTTTTCTTACAGTTTGTTTACAAAATATTCCTTAAGGACTTGAAAGGTAGGAAGTTGTATCCCTTTGTTTTCTCTGCTAATATGTCTTTGTAATTCATGAGTATTTCTTACATAGTTTTAAGAACAGATAATTTATTGCATAGCAGGTTAATTGTTTAAAAGTTTTTCCTTCTAAATGTAAGCTGCGTCTGGTAGCTCTGAGATAGAGAGTGGTCATATCCTCAGCTGAGCAAGCCAGGATCAGTCGAAGAGACATCAACAGATTTATGCTGACCCATCCACCTGCAAGCTTGGTTCATGGCAGCATCATGATATGTAAAAACTTGGGTCCAAAACTGGTAAAAAATTCAGGCTCTGCCCCAAGACTCTGCTGGATTAAAACAATAATTATTTGTATCTTTCAGGAGCAGAGTTATACTGAAGCAGCAAAGGCGGAAGCAAAAGGTAAATGGATCTTGATGTCATGGATATTATATTGTTCACATATATTATGTGGAAATGCTTTAGTTGATTCACTATGGAAAATGTTTCAAAGCATTTGGTGAGAGGTTCAAAACCTCTAGCAAATGGCTTGTGATGTGCTTGCCTGGCTGCATGTAACTTTCAGGACAGAAGTCTTAGTTTCTAAGTTTACCACAAGCAATTCCAGCAAGAGAAGGAACTAGGAAAGGACATGAATGAATGTCTGCATATGGGCAATTCCAGTTTGTTACTATATTTTGACAATATGTTCTGATACGCAGGGGATATGCATGAGGTTTGAAGCCTCCTGGTGACCAAAACATGGTCAGTTAATGTAACACATATATACAGCTCTTTTCTGGGCTACTTAAAGGAATGTTAGATTCATCTGAGTACTTAATTTTGACATTCGAGTAGTCCAACTTAGTTGTATTAACTGAATCTGAAAGTGAACTAGTAGAATCAAACTCTACTAGGGTTAGAATCAATTTTATCCCTGGCACAGCAGAAGAAGTTTCAAATAGCAGTTAGAGGAGAAGTTATAACTCTAGGAAGTAAGTCCTTGGATGCTGGGAAGAAAAGAGGGCCATGTAAGGGCAGCCACTGAGGCTGCTGCCACCCAGTGCCCAGAGTAGATGCAGGGACATACACAGAAAGAAAAACAAGATCAGAGTACGAAGCCAGTCTCTGAAATGAAAACTACCAGCCTAAAAGATTGAGGGAGCAATCAGCAGCTCCCACTTTCCTTTCCTTATCACTTTCCCAGTCCCTTGGGGGCATGTGAGTCATCAAAATACCCATTTTCTCAGCAATTCATTGGTATAAGTCACCCTGTTTTTGTTACAACTCTGTATTTTGTTTTGGTGAGGGAGAGGAAACAGGAAAGTATCAGAGACAGGTTTGTGTTTTAGTAATTTAGAGGTGAAGAGAAGAAAGTACCTGGGACACTGAGAGAACCCAGATGTCTTTCAGAGGGTGTGGGCTCCAAAGCAGTATGGATATTGAAATGTCAGTTTGTACACAGACTGAATTTAACTGAGTGCAGATATTCTTACTACCTGAAGAATATGTATTTTCCTCAGATACTAATGTCCTGGAGTGCTAAAAATTGTGATCTGATAGTTTATACCAGAAAATAACTACTGAAGAGCATGTTGGGTTATATGCAAACAGCAAGATTAATCCCTTGTCATGAGAGGAATTATATTTCAGAGAAAAGCTGGGATTTTTGTTTGTTTTGGCCTTCAATTTTCCATAGCCTTTAGTTTTCCATGTCTTCTTGTGGTTAAAATGAAGAAGTCACATTGTTTGTTTGTTCATTTGCTAACTCCCTACAAAATGAAAATTTTGCTCCTTACATGGTCACTAGTGGTGTTTTAGGGTTACACAGAATTATTTGCCCGCATATTCAAAGTCTTTGTCATTTTGCTTTTTGTTCCTTGCAACATAGGCCTTCCAAAGTCCCAGTAATAGAGTTTTTTCTTATTTACCTTTTTTCTTTTTTTTTCCTCTTATTTTGGTCACAAGACTCTCTTCTCCACCAAAGAAGAGTTTTGGAGAACAATAAACTCTTTGTGTCACTGTAGATGGCCATGTGTATGTAACCTTGCTGATTTGGCTACTAGCTCATAAACTGCCTCAAAAGCTCAAGCTGAAATTTTTAAAGACTGTTTCCTTGACGGATTTTGGCATATCTTTCATTTTAAAGAAACATTTTCAATCGACTTATAAAGAGGTTGAGGCATAGGAGTTTACAGACTGTGTTTTTGGCATCAAGAGAACAGTGATTTGTTTTGAAGATGAACAAATAATATTAGTGCTGTCTTTTTCCGGATAATCAAAATTAAACAATATTCAGGGGGTGAATTTGGAGAGATTTAATGAGGTGCTTTCGTTATTAGGAATTTTCTACCAATTCTTGCATGCTCATTTTAAAAGTATCATATATCCTGCTCAAGAGCTGTATGGCTTCTATCACAAAGCTTACTCTCTCTTTTGAAAATTATAGGAATTCTTTGAGAAGAAGAAGCTTAAATCAAAGATGAAGCTTTTGGACATATCTTCATCTCCTAAAAGTTCGGCAGTCAGTTTAGATCTCCTCAATCTGTATGTTGTTAACCAAATATCAACCAAAAAGGACAACGCTGGTGAGTTTAGTGTATAAATGGTCTGACTTCACAATAAACAAATCAGTTATTCTTAGCTATTGCTGCTATTATTTCAGTTCTTTGTACTCTTCTATTGGATTATAAGGTATTGCTCAAATAATCTCATTTACTTATATTTAGAAATAGGAAATAAAAGTGAAAATAATGACTACAAAAAATCAGAACATAAGAGGAACCAAATAGCATTGCCTACTGCCTACTTCCCCTTTAAAGCCTTGCACATGTATGCAAATTCCTCATTTCATTTATTTTATCCCATATCTATTTCTTTTTCCCTTTACATTTCAATATTTTCTTCTGCTTCCTGTGTCATATCTTCATTTGACGTGGTCTATCAGTTCTCATACCCAGAATATCTTCCTTAAAATCCTTAATTATGCTCTAACAAAACCCTGTAGGCAGCCTTATTTCTAACTCTTTTTCTTTTCAGCATGTGCATAAGCCAGAGTGTGGCAAAAGTACTGTCCTATATTCAGGAAGAATAGAAGGTGAATGAGGGGGGCAAGAGAGCATCATCTATAACTGCTGTTGGCAGTAAATTATTTTACCCTATAATGCTGCTCAAAGTAGGGCTTTTGCATTGCTAATAACAAAGCAAAAAATATAGGTAGTTTTAAATTGATCATGAAGTCTAAAAACTTTCTCCAAACCCAAAGCTGATCTTGCAAACGCTTTAATTGCAGAGAGCGTGAGGAAGCCAGTTCACGTTGACATGAGTGGAGGCTTAAATATACCTGTTAAAAGACACAACCTAGAACTTCCCATGTCACCTCCACGGACCCAGTATACATCAAACTTAGATGACATCCAGAACAGGTACTTGTATAAAACAGGCAGTATATTTATATATAGATAAAATGAAGTTCTGAAAGGTAGGTCTCATGATGCTCTTTCATCTGATTTTTAAAAAGTTGAAAGGAGTAACCACTGCAGTACTGTAGCAAATAAAACTAATAAATTCACGTGGAGAGAATGGCTGATACGAAGTTGGTCACTGCCTTGGGGAGCAAGCTGGGCGAAGTGGGTACTTAGACTCTGCTTTTTGCCTGTGTTCATATGTTTTTTGCCTTGGAAAGGACTGAAAAAAACATATATTTAGGGCAGTGAATAAACATGAATATGCTAATATAAGATAAAGAACTTTCATAACCATTCCTTATATTCCTGTGATACTCTTACTGTAAGAGAGTTAAAATATTTTAAATAAAAAAGCTATACATGAAGCTCAGAGACTCTAAAGATGTTTATTTCTTTAGTCATGTCAGATCCTGTATATGCTAAGTTACTGCCACAAAGATGGAGGTTCAAACAGCATTTTCTATTTTCACTGTTTTCCCACCTAAATATAGATACCCTTAAATGACTGACTTACAGGCTGACTGTTTAGAACCTCTTAAAAACAAGGCCTTTTATTAAAATGTCTGAAAAAATATTGCTAAATATTTTGAAATTAATATTCTACTTAGATTTATTTTACTTTATACATTTTATATCTTAATTTTCATAGATTTTTTAAAAATTCGTTTCCCAAGGTTACAAAAACAAGTAATGGACAACAGAAGGCAGCATCTTTCAGAGAAAGTAAAATACCAGAATAATGTAAGTTTATTGTCCTCACTGATTTCAAGCTAAAAATATGCAGCAATGTCTGTATTTTTAAGTGATTTTTTTTAAAGAATGATTACATCTCATGTGCACTGAAACACATGATGGCTTCCTATTTAAGGCTATATTCAGATGTTATTTGCCAGTCCTGTTTTGCACTTGTTGCTGTTATTTCTTACTTATTTCTTTAAAGGTTTGCCCTGTTTTAGGCATTTTCCAAAATAGTTAAGAATATCTGGCTAAGCTGGCCACAGTGGGCAGAGATTATGGAAAGAGGCTGAGGCAGCAGTAGGGCAATTGAAAACAATGTGCATTAGAGTTTGATGAAATGTGAGCAGCACAGACAGAAAATGAGTCTCTGAGAAGGACTTAATACTATGTATTCATCTTAATGGCTACCACTGGGAAGTTTATACAGGGTTTTTCACAGTGAAAAGTCTTTGGTAGGTGGAATTTTGGCTTTCTTTATGACATATCCCACTATTGTATAAAAAAAAAAATACTCAGGTTAGTAAATCTGTTAGAAAAGCTTTCAGTTTAGATCACTCAGATGTGCTGAGAACTCAATTGTATCTGCTACCTGCATCAGAGAGACCCACAGGAGATGATGCTTGCAAAAGGAATTAAATCAACCTTGTTCTCCAGGGTCCTGGCCCAATCATGTTGTCAAACCATGTTTTGTGGAGTAAGGAAGACAGATGTTTATAGTATTAGAAGATCCTTTTGTTTCAGTGAGGAAGAAATATTTTGTACTGAGAAGTTTGTCTGTCCCATGTATTTCAGCCAAGATCCTCATGAGCTGCCACTACATTTTTGATATTATATTCGGTCAGTTGTCATTTATTATTCTTTTCCCCTGTTGGTTGAAGGTCTAGAGGCAATTTTTCAGATATAGCATGGCCAAAAACACTGGATCAAAATGACAGCTAAGTTTGTCTCCAGCCTCCACTTGCAACTTTGGTGAAAAAGTCGTATCAGAATACATGAAAATTTTCTCTTGCATCTGTATATGTGCGAAGAGATGTAAAAGATAATGAAAGGTCTGATTACTTTGAACTTTATACTTGTATCAGAACAGTCTTAGATAAGTGAAATATCCTTTTGCTCTATTTTATCTAGTTATCACAAGTTACAGAGTTAACTTACACTGACTCTCGCATGGGACATGAAGATGACCCTGCAGCCGCCTTTAGTGCCAGTCCACTGTCATCTTCAGTTTTTTGGTCTTCTAACTGTACACAATATTCAAAAGAAAATTTCAACACAACCTTAATGTGGAACTCTTGGGAGCAGACCTATGAAGAAAAGCAAGAAAAACAGGTTGGAAAATTATTTTTCTGTTTGGTAGAATTAGTATAAAATAACTTTTTTTTCCTTGGTGGGCTTGGAGAATCAAAGTAATGGTGAAGATAATTGTAAATGGTCAATTCTAAATATAGCTTTCTGGCATATATGATTAATCAGGTGTTATATGATGCCAGGTGGTCACTGTGACCTAATTTGCAATCATGCATTGTCTAATTAAGAACTTAATGAAGGTTATTTCTAAGGTATATTCTAAGGTATATTTTTTTTTTTTTTTTTTTTTTTTTTTTTTTTTTTCCATTAATCTCAGGCTTCTTAAAAGAATCAGTACTGGAAAAATATAGTAAATATAAAGGGATTCTCCTCATAGACTTTTTAAGAAAATGTATTGCTTGCATGGAACAAATAATAAGTTTTAAACTCTATGTATCACCAGTGGTATTTTAAGATCTTGAGGAAGGTAAGGAAGGAATACTTGGGAGCCACAGAGAAGCAGATGTTGGTTTGTTCAGGGAACATGTAGGCAGGAAGGCACAGAAGGCATGAGGGACAGAGGAGCCTAAGAAAGATGGTTGTTCTTCAGGGCCACCCTTTTCAGAACACAAAAATGATTCACCACAAAGTGCTGGAAAATGAGGTCCAGGAGGGCAGCCAGACCACATGGGGAGCTGAAATGCAAGAAGGAAGTGTGGAAGCAGGGATTGTTTCAACAGCAATTTTGTTTGTATAGGAAATATATAAATATTTTGTCATAAAAGTGATTAAGCACCAAGAAAGGTCATCCAAAGATCTCCATCCTTGAAAATCTTCAAATCAGGCCCTGAACAACTTGGTGTAACTTGGCAGCTGGCTCTGCTTTGAGCAGGAGGTTGTGCTGGAGACACACACTAGAGTACTAGAGACTTTGCACACAAAATTATTCTGGAATCTTTAGTGCAACTTCAGTAAGTTTATCAAGTTGGAATAGGCATTTTACAAACTGATTCAGCTGTGCTATAGGTATTTGTTGGGCTTTACCATAAAGGTGTAAAGAAGTAAAAAGGTTAAAAAAATCTTGTTTGCAGACAGTATTTTAATGGTTAAAACACTGTGAGTATTGTAGGCATGCACAGTTTGACAGCTTGTACTGTTCTCTCAGGAAGGAAGTATTTCTGATCAAGACCCTTGGATGCTGAAAACCCCGAGCCAGTGTATTTTCAAGCAGTCTGATACAGAACTTCAGGAACTGTTCAAGCCATTGAATAGGTAGGCAGTGATTTTCTTTGGTTAGAGGAACAAAACCAGGCCCATTTAAATAAGAAAATTACTGAGATCATCTGAAACTTATTGCTATTTGATTTTTCACTGTTTGGTGCTCTTCCAATGGAAATGGAGACTAAATGGGAGGAGTGAACATATCAAGATACTTAAATTTGCCGAAATGTAGCAAAATGTGATTTTTAGAAAGGCATTTGGAAGCAAGATGCAGTTTTTATAGTGTCACGAGCAAGAATGTGCTACTGAAATCACTGAGAAAAGCTTTATTTAGTGAGAGGCCGGTGGGAGGGGGCTGCCCCTGCTCTCCTTAGTTCTGCTCACTATTGCAAGTGATTTTGGGGTGGCCTTGATGCTGCAGGGCCTGAGTGACTTTTCCATCTGCGTTGTTTACATTTGAGCTTCCAGGAACAAAATGTTTGCTTTGCTTCTTGTATATAAATGATTCTACTATGGCATTTCAAAAATTTGGATCAGTAACACTTTTAGGAGAACATACACTTTAATTTTTAAAAGAAGCAGCAGAAATCTAGAATTATTTTCCTTTTGAAAGTGCTGATCTTTTTAATCAACAGAGGGTTCAGGATGAAACACGTTCATAGCAAACATTCAATTTCAGTCATTTTCCTAATTTTCCTCCAGTTTTTAATTCCCTAAGCCGGTTTGCAAGTTGCTCTCAGTTTCTAGCTTTGGCTAGCTAGACCCGTGCAAAGATCATGTATCATTTTGCTGTTCCTGAAGTGCTCGTAGCCTGTTTGCCTGGGGAACCAGGAGACTGATGAGTTCTTGCTGCACTCACCACCTGATAACTGAACGGGCCCATCAGTTTTACCCATGTGAAATGTCTCTGTCTTCTCCCAGCTTCTCCCAGTCTGCTCCAGCAAAACATAAAATGAGGATAACATTCACCTTGCCGTACGTCTGGATAAGCTCCTGATGAATTTCTTTCCATCAAGGCCCTACACAGTCTTATTTCACCTACCACTCCCCTTTCATTTCTCCATAGGCCTCTAGGCTCCATCTTCTGCTCATGGCAGCTCCCCTGTGTCCTCTGCCTGTTCATGGCTCCAAACAACAGCTCTTCTTTCCAACTGTTCTTCAGATCCATTTCTGTGCATCTTTCTTGTTTTCAGGCAAGATCCCCACAAATTCTTTTACTCAATTGCTGTCCTTTCTAGGAGTCTTCCACTGTATGTGAAAAGTAAAGAATATATTTATGTAATAATTCAATGTAATTGTAACATACTGCTGATTTTGTAGTGAAAGTATATACATGAGATTTGTGGCCCCTCAAGTTTATTAAGTATATTACCTGCAAATATTTAGATGTCATTTAGAAATACCAGATACTTTTTCAGTTTGAAGAGTGCTTAAGCTATTTCCTCATTTACTATTTATTTCTACTTAGCTTTAATAAATGATCAGCTGAACTGAAGAAAGAGCCTCTGAATTGCTTCACAAAATGTTTTTTACCTTCCTAATTTAGCTGATGAGTCCAAGTTTCTCCAAAAAAAAAAAAAAAAAAGAGCTCTAACATGTTTAGTCTTAAAAAACTGTTTTATGGGGTTTTCTGTAGGTAAAGGACACTAATTGCTCTTTAAGTCCTCTAGGCTTTTTTAAGTATTTGCTGATCGGGACATTACAGAATTTTTCTCTTGGAAGAGATTTTCCCTACTACATAAAATAAAAAAAATATGCTGAATTAAAATTCCTGACCTCGGGTCCAAGTGGAAGACACTTCACTAAAGAGAACACAAGCTAAACAATATACGGATTTTATTATGGACTTGCAGTATAAGAGTGAACCATAGACTAAGTTGTTATAAACAGAAGCAGCTGCCTTGTCCTTTATTTATGTATTTTTGCTTCCAAAATGGGCTCCTTTGGTCAGCTGAGTGGAGCAGCAGTGACATACTGTGGCTGATTTTATAAATCACAGTTCCTTACTGAGGAGGAAGTGCTCCATGCCTTGGTATTTTCAGAGATAGTCTAAAAACAAAACCCTTTTTAAAGCAACTTTACTATAAAATGGAAATAAAATACAGGAATTTTTTTTTCATCTGAAATAACATACATTTGGGACAAAAGCTATGTGACATGCAGTAAAAGGGAAGTCTTCGATATTTTTAACGTCAAATCAATAATCTATTATGTTAGCGGCTTAGTATTTTGCTTATTTATGTACTCAGTGAGCCGTTTTTCCTTTTCTCACCCGCAAAGGCCAGACTATATGAATTCTGCCAGCAAAAATCCAGCGATAATGACCAGTAAAGAACCGGAAAGTATTGAAAGAATAAATGAGCCTTTTTTTAGTGTTGTGAAAGAACCCGCAGAACTGGTACCTATCCAAGATGAAGGTGATTGCTCCTTCCTGAAAATGTTTGAAGATGAGAGCCAATCAGACCATAATAATCTCTCCGCGAAACATTTTAATCCTTTTGTTAACCAAAGCAGTACTGCCAATTTTTTCACTGGTCCTGATGACAGAAATCAAATGACTGACGGAAGTTTTACTTACGATACTAGAGAGGTTCATCCTGCAATTAATGCAAAAGGAAGCTCTGCAGACAGACACCTTAAAGGCATTTTCACAGCTCCAGAACAGGTTTTATTTAACAGTAACAATGTCTCAAGTGCAAGCTACAAGGAAAACAGAGAACCTTACAAAACCTGTCTGCAGGACTATCACAAGAGACAATACTACCTGGCACCCTCTGAAAACAGAGAAGAACCCGCAGAACTTGAAATACATGGTAAGTGACAGTAGTTTAAGGACATAAAGGCTGTGGTTTCTCCTCCTTTTGAAGACTGATGGATTTTGTAAACAGAAATGTCTACCCTGACCTAAAAGGTGTCATGAATTTTGGGACTGCAGTAATTGAACATGAGATCCCATTAACAAAAGGTTGATAGAAATATTTAATTTTAAAAGCTTTTGCATTTTAAAATCAAGGTTTACTTTTTGGTTTTAGAGGCATTTACTTATCACCGTGGTCCGCAGATTAACTTAAAGGAAGATTTGCAGAGCCACTCAAAAAAAGAGAGGTGAGTGTCATAAAAACTGTCAAACTAATAACCAGCGATAAGTGCAGAGACTATGTTGAATGGGAGAAATCCTGGCCAACTGAATATGAAGGCAAAATTCTAAACAATACTACTCAGTGCAAAAAAAAAAAGAAAAAAAAAAAAGAATAATATGAATAAACTGACGTGCATGTAAGTCCTGTGCACCATGGTCTGTCTCTCAGTGATCAGGAAAGAGCGACTCCTTCATGGGACAATTTGGAGAGGCTGAAGTTAAGCTGTTGCTCTGACTTGTCCTCTAAAAGAGCCTGACTCCTTCCACTGACTGTAGATGAAGTCCAGAGAGGCTGCCTTCCCTGAACTAAAGCCAGTGTGTGTGAGTGCCCCACATTTTATATCAAGAGAGTTTTGTAAAGTTGCTGCTCCGTAACTTTTTCCATTTTACGAAGCTGCACTGTCTTCAATCATCTCACATTACATTTTACATTTCTAGAGTGAGTAGAAGATTGTAGAAGTAGTGACGATGTGAATAAGGAAAGATTTGTGGTGTTACATGGCAGGATTCAGAAATAAGTCCGGTGATCCCAGTAGTGGAAAGCTTTTTGTAATTACAGAAGACAAAAAATAAGCTCACAAATAACAACAATACGTGATTTAATACAGTCTGAAAATATGTTTCAAGATCTGCACAGTAATGAATTTAATTCAAAAAGCAAATAAAAGTACAGCAGAAAACACTAACCAAAGAACTGCATGTTTGCATCCCTCAGTGGCAACACAAATGTGATGGAATCAGCTTGGAGACAGGGCCAGCTCTTTGGCTTTGAAGAGGTAACTTTTTAAAGAAACATATTTTGTGTTATCTAATACCAAAGCGTTTGCATCATTTATTTGGGTGGGAAGAGGGATATTCGCACCATTTACAATTTAACTTCTCTGAATTAACTTTTTGGAAGCTTCTCTTCCTACATTGTTTGTACAGGGAGTCCAACAGGAGCAACTTCTAGTTATATAGCTCAAGTAGCACTTACAGGTCCTTTATTTACATGCTTTGATGCACAACTAAGTTGATGCCTAAAATAGGTTATATCAGTTACTGTTTGCCCTTAAGGTCAGATTTTGCACTGTGGTCTCAGCAAGAAGTGGCCAGGCACTATTTACAGGGTTCTTCAGTTTTATAAAGGAATTTTACACCTGGATTCATATAAATACTTCTTATTTGGGAAAAGTGACTCAGGTGAACATACAGTTTTATTGCTCATGGGTTTTGCTGTACAGTGCAGTGGCTTCCTTCATGTAACACAGAAACTGAATATTCCTGACTTAACCTGAGCTGCTGATTCAGCTGAACCATCACTATTAACATTTTTATTTATTTATAATAGTTTGCAACAGTGCAAGAGAAGGATTATAAGTCTGGAATGAGTCCAAAACTTCATGAGTTAAAGAAAGGTTAGTACCATTTATGCATTATAAAGTCAAAAATCAGAATTTTTCCCCACATATAAAACTGAAACAGTTACTTTTAAAGGCGAGGAGAAGTGTTTTCATCTTTTTAGGACTTTACATTTGATGAGTGCTTGCATTTTTGATTCATGCAGCACAGTATAAGGAAGACTAGCATTATTGGATAGCTAAGAACTATCTGTAGCTGCTTTTCTTTGAAAACATAAATTCGGGTTAGCCATTCTCTGGTGAGTATTATCCATGTATTTGTCATTGTCTCCTTTCTCCCAAGACCATCCCCTAAACTAAAAGCCAGCTCTGAAAGCAGGGCTAACTGCTAAAAAGGAATCCGCTAGAGAGGTCAGAGAGCTAATCCGATCCCCCAGACTCCAGCTCCCCAGCACTGGCACCCGCTCTGCTCCCTCCGTAGCTGTGAGGATGAGCAGCACCGGCTGCATTTCAGAGCAGAAGATTCCCGAGGGATCCCCAAGAGGAAAACGTGGCCCCAGGGCCCGCAACGCGTATGTCGGCTATGGGGTGCGTGGAGCGCTGCCGCAGTGGCGGCCCTCGGGCGCGCCTCCTTCCCGCGCACGGGCGGCGCGGCTCAGCGGCACGCAGGGCCGCGGGCAGCGCCTGGAACCCTTCGGAAGCGGCCGCGCTGTCATCCTGGCTGTGCCGCTTCGGAGAGGTCAGCGTTCTGATGAGTAACTTTCCTTTCGCTGTGAGCTCTTCTTTCAGACACGGAGTCCTCGCCGAGCAGCCGGTCCCCCAGTTACTCCCCCAGGCAGACGGAGAGCTGCTTCAGCTCCAGCCCTGACCTGGTGAGTTCTTCCCGGGCTCGCGAGGGCTCTCCCAGGGATATCGGCAGCCTGGGGGCAGGTGAAGCTGGAATCTTGTTTATAGCTCTGTCTCATACAAGGCTGGGTCATGTGTGAGGAAAGCCAGAAGCAATTGGCTGTAACGGACTGTAGTGTCACGGGCATGCGGCTGGTGCCTTGCTATAGCAGACTCCATGGAATTGCAGTATTGGAATTACAATAACGTGCGTGTCGGAAGATGCCAAGCCAGTCTCTGCTCTCCTCTGCGCTGCCCTGCAGGGCATGCCAGCAAGGGAGGAGAGTATTTTTAACATATTTTGAACACATAAATGTCACAGGAGTATAAAATACGGTAAGAACTGTGGTTCTGTTCTTACCTTAGCCACTTTGTCCCCGACAATGCCAGGATCACATCCCTATGGAAAGAATAGACACAAACAAACCAACAAAACCAGACAGTCCTGGTCTTTCAGGAATGTAATAAACGTCCAGGACTTAGTTACGGAATTATTTTAACAGCTGCATTAACCCAGCTCTGCCCAAACAGTCTGAAGAGGAGGACGCGGCTGGGAAGGGCCGTCCCCGCGCGCAGCCCTGGCGGCCGGGCACGGCCGGAGTGACCTCAGCGGGGCCGGCGCGCAGCTCCC
>VZSV01000101.1:1029820-1077182 GCA_013398735.1 Nothocercus julius
CCCCGGCACCCGCGTCTCCCGGCGCTCCGCGCGGCGGCACCCGCGGCCGCTCCGGGACCTCGTCCTGGCCTAGGGAACGCGGCGCGGCAGGGCGGCAGGAAGAGCCCCGGTGCCAAGGGCAGCCTCGCAGGGCTGCACTCGAGGCTTCAACGGAATCCCCCCGGAATGAAGGGAGATCTGTCAGTTTTTCAAGGACTGCCACCACCTCAAAACCCCGCTCTGGATTGGAACACGTCATCCACAACCAGTCTTCTTACCATTCACTCATTTCTTACTCACAAAATGCCTTTTTATGCCAATGCCCATGCTCATTTTGCTGGGCAATGGCATTTTCCAGCTCTGAAAGGCAACCTGATCATGAGAACAAATAAAAACCCAGGAAAGATGCTGTAATTAACTATCTCACCTTTTATTTTGTTCATTTACACTTCTGGCACTGACAATTCTTTGAAGATATTTTTATGTAAAGACCAAACTTCAGTAAAGCAATCAGAACAGAAGTCCATTAAATAATTTTACATCACTTATGTTCGAGAAAATGTACAACACTTCCATACGTTATAGGCTCGACTGGCTGCAGAAGGAAATGGCACATAGTTGACGCTGTTAAGAAATAACTTGAACAGACAATTTGACACCTGGTTTTGCCAAAACCTGCTTTGTGTAAATAATATAACATGCACCGAGGGATTAGAGTAGGCCCGATGGCTTCGTATGCACGGTATTACCAAAAACAAAAGTACCGCTACAAATTTGGTCCCCAATAACGTTTCAAATGTTCTACACAGAATTTATCCCAGAAGATCCAGTTCGGGGTTTTGCAGGGGCGAGAGGCTCCAGACGAAGAGCTGATGTGCGACTCGCGCCAGTGCCCAGCTACGCGCCGAACCCGCAGGACGCTCAAGCGCAGGAAGGATTCCGAGCCCCCGAGCCGCCCTGCCGAGCCCTCGGCACTACTCGAATCCCTGGGGCGGAGCAGAGCACGGAGCCCGCGGCGCCGGGCAGGGCTGGCACCCGGCACCCTGGAGCGGGTCACTCTGCACCCAAGGATCCGTCCCGCAGAACGCGGCTCCTCCCGCAGAGGTTGCGGTGCCGGCTGCACATCGGCTCCCCTCCGACGTCTGCGGAAAGCTGAAGGCAGCAAGGGAAACTTGCCTTTATTGAACGCTGCATAAACGGATGTTGCATTTACAAGTAAATGCCTGGTATGAATAACTGCCACTCAGCAGTGCTCACCTCCGTATTTATATGAATACGAGGAAATGTCAAACCAAATTTCGAAAAATTATATCCAAATGAAACGGAGGGGTGTAACTGAACCATAGCTTAAGCTTTGCAAGTACACACACCAAACCATTCCAACTGACTTATCCCTTCAGTGCAATGTAAGAAAAAGGGGGGTTCAGATGAGCTCTGGATTCTGCGGGCGGGTTCTGGGCTGGCTTACACTGCTGTGGACGAGCTCTGCTGAAGTGGACACGTGAACACCTTGGAGGAAAGGGGCAGCATTAAAAACATGCCGCTTGTCACACTAACAGGGCACTGCGGCTAAAGTAGGTTCTCATATACAGAACTCTGGAACACCATTAACACCCATTTACAAAACACTACAGTAATGATTACTGGCACATAAAAAACTCCTTCTCTATATGAAAACATACACAAAATAGATAGGAACTGCCATTTTCTCAGACTTTTAAAATCTATATATAGTTGCCTTTAAGGAGTTTTACCCCCAGTATCACAAACAACAATATTTCTGTAACAATGTTCACCTAGATTTTACTGTGCTGATGTTTTTAACACTGCCACAACCTAGACCACTTTGTGGATTATGCTCAACTGCACGGTACGCAAGGCGATGAAGATTGATAGAAAACCACTAAGATTTGTGCACAAAAAAATGTGACTTCTTAAAATCCAGAGAACACTTCAGTCACTTTATAGGCAGCAGCTACATGTAAGCTGTAAATGTTACCCGCAATAAAAACACATGTTGCCATAAAGCACACATTGTGGGATTATCTGCTTCTGGCCTGGTACACGAAGCTCCCTCCCAGTGCAGAGGAATGGGTTTTGGTTAGCCTGACTCTCAAAGACAGTGCACAAATACCTTACTCTTGAAAGTGCCTAGCAGAACTTGGTCTTCTCCCTCATTTCTGTTCTGGGATCTCTCCCTAGAACTGTGAAGACTCTGCCCGTTCCTTGTTCAATAACGCCTGGCTAGCAAAGCTGCCCGTGCAAGGGGAATTTCAAGCAGGCCGTGTTGGAAGAGCGTTAAAGCCGAGGAGTAGAAAGGTGGGTATAAAGAAGCACAAGGCCCAGCTGTAGTTACCCCTCGTGGGCCCTGGGGCTGCATCCGAGACCCTCCTCTCCGCAGGAGACCCCGCTCAGTGTCAGGAGTCTCGTGACAGCCCCCGAGAATGACAGCAACTCTCCAGCGACCAACCGAGGGACCGAGAAGGGCAAAAGAGGTTTCACGGATCAAAACGGGGGAACTTCCCAGACTCGGCTGCAAAGCGCTGCGGCTTCCAGCGCCCGCACGGAAGAGGCAGCGCCACAGCGACCTTCACCACACCGGCCCCCCCGCCACAGCGTGTCCGCCTGTCGCCGCCGCTCATCGACACCGTCACCACAGCGCGTCCGGTTGTCACCGCTGCTTGCCGACACTCTCACCACAGCGTGTCCGCCTGTCGCCGCCGCTCATCGACACCATCACCACAGCGTGTCTGCCTGACACCGCCGCTCGCCAACACCCTCGCCACAGCGTGTATGCCTGACACCGCCGCTTGCCGACCCCCTCACCAGTGTGTGTCCAGCCGTCACTGTCGCTCGCTGACCCCCTCACCACAGCGTGTCCGCCTGACAGTGCTGCTCGCCAACCCTGTTACCATAGAGTGTCTGGCTGTCGTCGCCGCTCGCCAGCCCCCTCACCACAGCAGGTCCAGCTGTCACCACCACTCGCTGGCCCCCTCACCACAGCGTGTCCGCCTGTCACCACTGCTCGCCGGCCCCCTCAACCCAGTGTATCTGCCTGACACTGCTGCTCGCTGGCCCCCTCACCACAGCATGTCCGGCTGTCACTGCCACTCATCAACCCCCTCACCACAGTGTGTCTGCCTGACACCGCCGCTCGCTGGCCCTCCCACCACAGAGTGTCTGGCTGCCGTCACCGCTCGCCGACACCCTCACCACAGTGTGTCCAGCTGTCACTGCTGCTCACTGGCCCCCTCGCCACAGCGTGTCTAGCTGTTGTCACCGCTCACCGGCCCCCTCACCACAGTGTGTTCGGCTGTTGCTGCCACTCACTCATCCCCTCACCAGAGTGTGTCTGCCTGACACTGCTGCTTGCTGGCCCCCTCGCCACAGCGTGCCGGCTGTCACTGCCACTCGCTGATCCCCTCACCACAGCGTGTCCGGCTGTCACTGCCGCTCGTCAACACCCTCACCACAGTGTGTCTGCCTGTCACCGCCGCTTGCCGGCGCCCTCCCCACAGTGTGTCCAGCTGTCACTGCCGCTTGTGGACCCCCTCACCACAGCCTGTCCGCCTGACACTGCCGCTCACTGACCCCCTCGCCACAGCGTGTCCGGCTGTTACCGCCACTCAGCGGGTGACAACAGGGAAGAGCAGGTGGACGGCGCCTGTCACAACAAGTCCCGGGGCCGGCTCCACTGCTGCTTCCCAAAGGGGTTTGTTACCGTTTTTAAAAACTGACTTTGATGAACAAACGACAAGGGGAAGAGACAAGTTGCAAGTTACCTCAAATAAAAAAAAACTTCAAAATTTCAAAACGGGTAACAAACTACTGAAAGTGAATTAAATTAAAAAGATTAAAAATACATCAGGAATTTTTTCTTTTATGTTTACTCTTAGACCAAAATATTTAAAAGCATTCAGATGTATTAAAATACACCAAATTGTGGTATATAATCAATAGGCAATTCATGCAAAACTGTACAACCAGCTCTATTAGCATTCCTGATGCACAGAATACCTGAATTAAGTGTGCAGGCCTTGTGAAGAAACTGTTTCACATCTTCTGCAGAAAGCTTTTAATAAAACCATGTTGTGCTTAAATACACTATTTATGCTACTTCAGAAATTAAAACCCTGTCATAAGAAATTGTTCAGCTACATTGTACTTTTATCCTTTGATCTGGAATGTCAGTAAGTCTACCTTTAGCAAAATCTCTCAAAACTTAAAATATGCAAAAAATATAAAAAATCTGTTGCAAAATAGAAACATTTATTTAATTTTCTTCGTACACTATAAATGTTTACTGATCCTAAAAATAAAACCCTAACTGCGTAAGATCAATTTCAAGTATTTATTTGATCTCATTTTTATTATACATAACGCTCGGTGTTACTAGGTGTTCCTAAGGATGGAATGTTTTCTCTGGAGAAAGCAACCCTAAAAGGAAGACGTAAGCCCAACTTTTTGGGGGTGGGACGGGGGGAGTGACGATAAAGAAGCCGATACATTTTGCACCCTCGAATATAATGAAGTGCTTTAATCACCTCGCCTAGAAAGCCAGGGGCACGGGGTGCAAAATGCTGGGGAATCTCTTCCATAAGATCCAACGGCTGTGGCCGAAGCCGGCCCAGGGCCGAGTGCCACCGGGTGTCCCGCAAGAAGCACCGAGCCCGACGCCCCGCTCGGTTACACCAAGAAAAGCAACAACCTCCTGCAGCCGCGGCCCCGCGCGCGGCGGCTGCCGAGCTGGCAGAGACCTGCTCCAAGCCGCCCCCGTGATGGGCGCCGGGCAAATCCCTGCGTGGGAAACACGGCTCCCTACGCTGCTCTGGACACTTGAAACTCTTCTGAACGAGGTCCTGAAAGACGCATCTTTTCGGCTGCAAGAGGAAACCTTCACCACCTTAAAACTAGGGTGTTCTCGCGCGTGGTGAGCACCCCTTTCTCTCATTTCCGGTATTGCGTCTTTGGGGAAGGGTCGAAGCGGTGACGGCCTAACGGAGATACTCTGCAGTGGGTCTGTCGGGATGTGGTTTTGGAGACCTGAACATTTTCAACAGCTGGTGCTTAGGAGCATAAAAATATTGTGCGCTTAAAGGCGAGGAAAGATCGAAGGCCTGAGAATCCAGTTCTCTCGCTGCGCCAGGAGATGCTCCGGGTCCATCCACCACGACTCATGTGCAGCTCCCTGTCTTACAACTTCCCCCTTTATTTCCAGACAAACCATAGAGGGACGCTTTAAAATGTTCCTTTTAAAAACTGTTTCTTTCATTAATCAAGTAAAAAAGAAAATGACCCAAAACACATCCCAATCACTGAAGTTCAGTAATTAAATAGAGTAAGAAACCCCCCTGTATAGCATAATGTCAGACTACACCAGATTTCATCATTCCAAAAACAAGGAAATCCATATATTATCCAACAAAATAATTTGGTAACAAATGTCCAGTTTCATTTTCATAGTACTTTTACATTCAAAGTATTTTTCAACCCAAGAAAAGCCCACCAATGTTATCTAAAAAAGCTAATGAACCCAATAATTTCTTTCATCTTTACACAATGAAACAAACTGCATTTTTACCACAAAGATGGGGAACAGGCCACAGGCAGAGGGGGTTTTTCACATTCTTTCATAAAGAAAATATATCAAAGATAAGAGTTTGAATATCTGATGCTTTCAAACTCATACCTCTGAAGAATTAAAGCAGTGAAGCAAGGAAAAAATACACGATATTTTATGCAGATGCATAAAATTCGATTTCCAAGGCAAGTAATCATGGCAGGTGAACAAATACCATACAGATTTTCATTTCCATGCTAAAGGCGGCCACCTTGATTTCTGTGCCTGACATTTTCTTGACAGTTTTGCAATGCTTCAATAAGGCAATTAACATGAGATACAGGCTTCTGTCCATTGCTAATATTTTTTTGTTTAGATCCAGTAAGACCTTGGTTGACCAAGGGCTTCTGAAGGAAAAATTTGCTGGGCTTCTTTAACTTTGCACATGTAAACTGAAGGCAATAGGAGTACTCATGAGCGAAGGGCACAAGAGGGGGTATCAGCGTGCACTCAGCAGCACAAAACCTGTCCCTTCATTTCTTGTAGCTTATGATACGTCATGTTCAAAGCTAGGCACACACCCAAATGCAAAAAAAAGGGCAACAAAACGATTTATTTCTCACTAACTTATGCCTCTGCTTTGCACTTAGCAATAGATACCTGCTCATTTGTACACGTGGTCACATTCTTAGTTCTGCTTTACTGCTAGCAAGAAGTTATTTTGGCAGCTGGTCTCACAGACCCCATCTACTGCGCGTAGTGTTTGCTCCCAGAGCAGCCGTGCTGGATATGAGACACACTCACACCACCCCAGCGAGCAGGGCTCTCTACCCCTCATCACACACAAACAGAAGGGAAATTCTATCAGGGTAAATCAGGGAAATGTCCCCTCTGATACATAAGAGCATATACTGGTATTTTCAAGCTCAGTCAGTCCTTTTAAATGATCACCCCTACAGCACCTTATGCATTCATCAGTTTTTTTTTACTGTGTAGCGGAACCCTATGCTCGGCTGCTATGGGATGGGCATTGGACAGATCTCAGCTGCTTTGGGATTAGCTACTGTATTATTGTAACTTCTGTCAGTACGGAAGGTAAGGAGAACCACTAGCTGTCCTGGAGAGCCTTCTCTACTCATTTGGTACAGCGCACTGTGCTCAGCATCTCGGGATGGTGCAATAGCACCCGCCTGATTAATTCATATAATCACGGAATTGGATCGTTTCTGGAAACCATTGCTTTTAGTTATCAAGAAAACACCAGTATATCGAATTACCTCCCAAAGGGAGCGTTTTTGAATACGAAGGCATTTTTAACTAGACAGTAGAAAGGAGAACCAGACCAGAAGCAGGACAGTGAGGTCATCAAAGAGCTGCTCTTCCCCCAGAAGGCTTTTAAATGATTAAATGCATCAGCAGCTGAAAATTATTCCACATCAGAAGCGTCGTTGTCAGAAAGATGGTAATTACTTCCCTTCACCCGAATATACTCAATATACCTCCCTTCATCCGAATCTGGCATACCACACGTGCATAGCCTGTTTTCAAACAAAGATTCAATTTCCTCTAGTTTTTTCCCTTTCGTCTCCGGAAGGCAGCCATAGATGAAGACGAGTCCCAGGCCGGCAAACCCTGCGTAGAGGAAGAATGCTCCTGCAACAGAAAGCAGCCGGCAGGTTACACAACTTCCCACCCTTTCTTCTGTTACGGAACAAAGGAAGGGCAAAAATAGGAAGCTGCTTTTACAAAAGTCCTTTGATATCTGTAGAAATCTGTATCATCTCTATCATCAAAACACCGAGCAATCTGATTAAGGATGCAGGGGGAAGACTGCTTTATACATCACTTGGTTATAGAGCAAATTAACAAAAGCAATTTTGCTTAACACGGAAGATAACACAGATCCTTTTTTGGCAAGTCATTCTGCTGTTAAAATAAACAGAAATTAAAGCACTGCATACCCACTAAAAAGACAGGTGTGAACAGCAAGAACTTCCATCGTTCTTAACAGCAAAGGACACACGGAGACCACCCCAAAAATAGAACTCTGGCAAAAAGAAGTAATCAGGAATGAAATAATACTTTTGACTCCCCTACCTAATTACTATGTAAAATTTCTCTGCAAAGAAACCCAGCACTGAGATTAAGCCTGTTCCCCTGCACTGCTCAGCTTAACTATGGACCCAGGGAAGGCCCCCGAGGATCAAGACACTTTCACCTACCATTAGTTTCTAAACTGATGACTCAAAGGAACTGCCTGGCACTGCTGCAGGGTGGCTCAAGGGCTCTCTACCAGCACCGATAGGAAAGTCACAGCAACTCAGCAGCAGTGTGAGGTAATTTAGAAGTCTTGCCCTGGAGTGGCCGAGCACTAATCTGACAATCTCTCCACAGGCTCCAGAAGACAGGACTCAATCAACAGCCGGGAGCAGGGCAGCAACGGCTCAAAGTGCACAGCTATTTCTGCAAAGAACATCTGATAATGGCCTCAGATACAACTGCAAAAAGGAAAATTGCAGATGCTGCACTCATAAGTGGAAATTGGCATATTTCACTAAGTTAAAAGCTTTTTTTTTCAGTTTCCATGTTTTCGTCAACTGTATAGATTCTTTTCTAAGGACAGAAAGAAATAGTTCTTATGAAAACAGGACGAAAATCTACGATCCAGGCAGGTCGTATCAGGTCTCTAGCCCGACTAGTTCTGTCTGGGTTCTTTGCATTTACAGCTGGAATTCTACAGAGCAGAAGAGTTGAAGGGGTTCATATTCTAAAGCAAATCTAGGCACCAGTGAGAGCACTGCACACGTGGACACAAACTACTCCTTACCATAGTAGGTGAGATACTCGGCTGTATGCAGAAATGTCAGCGACACCAGCACGTTGAAGAGCCAGTTGACCCCGGACGAACACGCGTTCCCTGTACTTCTCGCCCAAAGCGGGTAAATCTCAGAGTTGACCGTCCAGGGCATAGGGCCCATCCCTAAGAATCAGAAAAAAGAAGATCAATCTCAGTTTAACACAAAGCCTCACCACTCAACATTTTAACTTTACTCTGTGAAAACAAGCATTTGCTTACCAGGTGCAAAGAAAACTAGGTACAAAATGAGGCCCATAAGAGCTGTCCATGAGTATGGAGTGGGGCAGAAATTGTATGCCCAAAATAAATCTTCCTTTTTGAATACAGTTTCATTTGAACACCTAGAAAAACAACATGAAAAGTGATATTGAAGAATTTTCAGAAAAATGTGTGATATCTCAATATAGTACTTCCTGTCTTATCAAAACCTGATAAACGTGACTTCAAGATGAAAACAGATGCATCTCTGTTAATTTATCAAGATGATTTGAGCCTAGCCCTACATGCAGATGTGCTTTACAAATAACTTTGGGTTTGACTGCAGGACTTTAGGAACAGGTGAAACATCCCCAAATTTAAACACTTGGCTTGTACTGTCAGATCTTCAAGTGAATTGTCCCGACCAGACCATGAGCAGTCCTACCAAAACTGGTGAGACCGTTCACATGAGTATTACGCAGTGGAAGAAGAGCTGCAGCAGAAGGACTCCAAGGTGAAGATGCTCCAATCAAGAAGCATTTAGGTCAAACGGAGGTTGGTCCTGAACTCACTGATGTGACTTGGGGAATCATCAGTATTGCTCATGGTGGGCCAGAGCCAGGTGAAGTTATCAGGAAGGAGGAGGACACTTTTCTTCACAGTAGCTTAGAATAAGCAAGTTCAATAGCTTAGAAGAAGGCAGCGTTTCTAACTAGACAGTAGAAAGAAGATGACAGTCAGAACTAAACCGTACCATGGCTATGAGACAAAAGAGTGATTTTATTCCAAGGACTGTGTAGAAATTACACGTTTCCAGAATAACAGATTCAAGACAAGGTATTCTCAGTCAACTGTCAACATTATAGAACATTTTAAATGGATACTGGCAACTTACGTTTTGTAATAAATCTTATTTTTGAAAATCAGCATTTGTGCAAAGGGACAATAGAAGATATCTGTAACACCACCTCAGCTGCTACAGGTGAAAATGTGAGCACTTTCAGGAGAGAGGACATCAAAAACAGGAGCTTCAGATAGACACCACCCTTTCTTATGCAATATTATTTATTTCCAGAGAAGAAAGCACATCTCTCTGGGTTATGGTTTCCAGATTAGTTGAGTATTTATGTGAAGAATATGATCCTGTAATGTCAAACAGTAGGAAAAACAGAATGAAGTGGCCAAAAATCGTTGGCAAGTCATAGGTGGGCAACAAATACCGAGATGGCAGAGCAAGAGACACCTACCAGCAGATCTGTCACCACTACAAAACTTGACTTTCAAGAGCATATTCCAACACAACATTTTTTCTCCTCTGACTTAGGAAATAGGCAGGCAACCCTAGGCTGGTACTGAACGCTGTTAAGCAGCAGGGGTCTTTTCTAAGGTTGGAGTCCTCCTTTTACTGGCATGAATGTATCAACAAGCCGCATCAACAAGCAGAGTATCACCATGAAGTTTCAAACAGACTTAAATCCTATTTCAGGACACCTGGACAGTCAAAATTCAAACACACTTAGAAGACAGAGGGACAGAGAGAACTTAATCCAATGAATGCTGGGAAAAGGCACATCTGACACCACTGCCAAACCCTAATAGTGGCTTTAACTGAAGGGAGTGCCAAGATCTTACATCCCACATTGCAACTGGCCATGCAGAGCCTCAGGAATCAGAGACACCAAAAGCCTCCAATCTGGTAAGGATTCTTCACCTTCTTTCAGCCAAAGAGGTTACTGCAATCCCTGCTGTTTCTTCCTCTTGCTTCTAAATATCACTGCAAGTTCCTTCTTATGTCACTTTACCCTTTTGTGGCTTAGCTCAGCATCACCTTTGACAGCTAGACAAGGATCAGTCCTTATTCATGTCCACCCTGAGCGACTTCCACAGTGCTTTAGGTACCTCGGTGCATACGGTTAAACCCGATCTGAGCTCTGTCACAAATATGCTATTTAGGTCACACTGAACTGACAGGAGAACTATTCTTTGTTCAAACTCGCAGTTCCTTACATGTTAATGAAATGGTGATGGAAAAATTTATTTCTCAACAGCTGGTGGAACACAGAGATCCTCCATTCACCTCTGCAGAGCCACATGCTTTGCGTTTGCCTTGCTGGGAAATCACAGGGTTGCTCAGTATCCCATGCTTTTTACAACTGCCCATTTGCTTCTTTCCCTGTTACTCTCATTTCACTTGCAGGTGTTTGCTCATGAATACCAGCTGATTATCATTTTAAAATGGCTTGATGCTGAAATTGCTTCCCCCATTCTGTCCAAGCCAGATCGGCAGCTCCCTCAGAGAGGAGCCTAACGCTTTTTCTCAAATTCTACAGTAAATAAAGACGTACTCAGTTTATTAACTTGTATCTATCTCGATACACAAACCAACCTGCTGATTCAGAAAAAGACAAGCACCAGGCGGTCTGGATGTTTCCTTCCCCTACCAGCTCTCCCCAGATGTGTCCTGCTATCCACAGAGTGGAACACAGGCTCTAGAGGGGAAAACAGATGTCTCAAAAGCCTCCTGTTGCTGGAGCCACTGAGCTGTCCTCTGCTGTCTGTCAGGAACTGAGGCGAAATTCTCTTCCAAGGAAGCAGATTCACTGTCGAATGCAACATCAAGAAGAAGAACAGCACCAGAACCTCGACTTAATGCCAACCTTGCAGGAATGCATTTCTGGGCTTTGCTTATGCAAAGCAGCAAAGCAGCGTGGGGCACAGAAGAGAAGCAGACAGCTGCTTTTGCTGGAGTCTTGCGGTTCTGCATTCACACAAAAATAATACTCCAGCACTACGTGTCTAGAAGTGCATTCAGGCACTGTTTCTGTACCAATTCTACTGCTATTATCCTATTTCTACCAACTATATTATTTTGCTGAAGAATATACTATTAAGTACTGTATAATACTCTGCATGAAGGAAATAACTATGCTTGGAAAATGTAGAAGCAGCTATCAAACTCTGCAGAAGAATTTGGTAGAGAAAATCCCATGTAAATAACTTATAAGTCAAAACATGTAGCCAGGAACCAGCACAGAGACTGTAAATAAGAATGTACTGTCACATTGGTATAAACTGAAAAGTTGTACATAATTTCCTCTGAATTTATGCCTAAGTCAAAACATAGTAGTATTGTATTAAAACCCTTTAACATGAGTTTCTTTCATTATATGTTTTCAACAGGTCATTTATGAAGGCATTTTGTTGTAATCAATGACAAGCAAACCTTCTGAACAGGAGTGACTTTTAGCAGCTGATCTGAAGAGTTGTGCTGACTGTAAATATATCAGAATAGCTGTACATTTCCACATCATGTATTATTATATATTTAATTTCATCATCACAGAATCCATCCTTTACTAGTTAACAGTCTGCAGCTGTTAAGACCCAAAGGTCTGCTCGCCACCCCTTCAAAATACCATTTATAGCAGATTAAAAAAAAAGGCTTTTGTACGTTGTCTAAATGTTATTGTTAACAACAGCAGGATGAAACAGGATAAAGCCTTTTCCTGGATAATCAAACTAAATTTTCCCTAATCCTGGGGCCAATTTGGCTGTAGAACAATTTCTGAGTGCAACACCGGAAACAGCAAACGAGGGCAATCAGGCAGTGCGCAGCAAACACCAGGTTAGCCCAGACCAGGAAAGGGACCCAGCTGATTTTTCTCTCAAATTTCTGTTAATTTTTGCTTTGCTGTCGAGCGAGGAATTTGTGGCTTTAAAGATAGAGCTGTTGTGGGAATTAAATGTTTCATCCTGAACAGTTCATATATTTTTAATATGAAACCTGCTGGCTTCTCATTGTCATTTAAGCCTTTCATAAGGACCTTGAATGGATTTAAATGAAAAATGCTAAAAGTTCAAAAACTCAAATCAAGTCAGTCTAAGGAAACAAATTAAAGAAGATCACTAATCTTATCCCTCATGTCCTTAAAACGCTTGCTAGAATATGCATATCTCAAAATTATGTCTTCCCCTCTGAGAGGAAATTTAACACCAGGTTCTGATGGTATGCAAAGATTTCACATCTAATTCACAGTTTCACTGAGCCCCTATTTCTTTGTTCTAACCAGGGTAGAGCGACTGACTGTTATTATGCTGAACTTCTGAGTCTGGGTTACAAAGATTATGATTATTGACAATTTCCAACTCAGTATCCAAAGTAACACAAATTCCTAATTTTAAAAAAAAACACCTTGTGTAAAGTGCCAGCTTTCAGCTCATGCAAATCAAACCAAACAACATAAATTCATGCCAGGCTTATTGACTCCACTTCTCCCCAACGAGATGGTCACCGTAAGGATGGAGGACCCAGAAGAGCTGATGAACAGCAGTTGCTGCTTGGTCTAAGGAGAGTTTTGTGGAAGATACTTGGGAACATCTAATAAAATTACTTATCTATGAGCAATTACTAGTCTGATAGAAGAGTCTGTTCCTTGATTCTGGGGTTAGTTTGCGCAATTTGAGGTCATCATTTTCAGCTAAAAATAGTCTGTTCTCTGTTGTGCTGCTGTGCCACAAAATCTATTTCATTGGTCTGAACTAACTGTCTTTAAATTACTTAAGGGAGAGGATTTAATGAGGTGTCAATTTAGCTGACTAATAATCCAGCGATAGTGAGACATACAACGAAAGAGAATTTTGACAACTGCCCCCATCCTGTTCATCACATGAAACTCACTGAAAGCACTTAGACATCATCAACATAAGACTCATGGATATGCTAAGAAATGTTATTCTGCCTGAAGCACAAGGACACACAGCTTAAGGGGACGGAGCGCGTAGGCTGCAAACCCGTGTCGCTGCACTAAACACACTGGCTTGCCTGACTGCATCGCCTATTTTTCATCAACATCTCTCAGGGTCAAAAGCTTCCTATCCTTGTCCAGCTTTTTCTACTCACTGGAGTAAGCTACAGTCACAATATTAATCACGCAACCCCAAGGCTCTCCCAGTTTTATTGGGACAGGTACCCACTGCTTCCTTTACTAATGACTTCTGGCACACGTTCCGTGTAACAACCCAATAAAATTCCAGCTTTTCCAAACCAAGAGAAAGTTTGAGGACCTCTTCATTACTTAAAGTGTTCCACGCTTAAAAAACAAAACAAAACAAACAAAATTTTTCTGCTAATACTCCAACCTTTCAATTCTTGGTTTGCAGACTCATGAAGATTTCACCTTTGAACAGTACCTGAACTTTGCTGGCTACGTGGTTTCTGAGTATTGATTTTTCTAAATGATTATTTATTTAATCCTTCTTATTAAGCTTACGCAGTGACAGGATTCTTTAAACTGATGATAATATGAAATGACAGTGTTGGTTCCTGAGGTCTCTTAAAATATGAATCAATATTTCCTATACTTTCCTAAACCTTTTTCCGAAATATTTCCTAAAAAGATGCAGAACAAACAGATGCAGTTTTGAAAATGTATCCAAAAGACGTTCAGCTAGACATCTGGTAACCTTAGCACAATCATACCAACAGCGTTTTGGGACACTCACTGCAGCATTTTGCTAAAACTCACAAGCTGCTTTAGAAATACTAGCATGCACTTAGAAACTCAGAAAAATAGATTAGTTCAGTAAAAAACTTCCTCTCACCTCCACTAATTGGTGATGAATTTGAGCACAACCACTATTTAACACTTGTCTGTGTTTCTGTCGGGAGAATATATTTCATAAAGACTAGAAACTAAAAGACTTTAACTGGCTAATAGCTGCAATAATTGCATCTGTCCAAAATATCTTTAAAATCTTCAATTGAAGAGATAAAACCAGTTTCTTTCTCTAAGCAATGCATTCCATCCAAATAAGCTTAGTAGCGGCTATTATAGGCTAGAGAAATAACAGCAAGAAAATACTCTCCCCAGCTTAATAACTGGCAGTTCTTACTCTGCATCTGGGAAATTAAAAGCACAGCTTCAGGGGTAAATAAAAAAACAAGGCAGAAGCTTGGCTGCCTTACCCACTCCTAAATGGCAGAGGTTAGAAAAACTTTCTTTGTTGTGCGCTGTGGGACTGTATTTCTAATAACATTTTATACAAAAAGGGGTATTTCTTAGAGATATGTTTGAGGGCAGTGTGTCACACATACAGAAATAGTTGTCAATAAATACTGTTCATTAATAATATAATTTTAATTATTATTATACAATTAATTATATTTTAGAAATAAAAGTCAATTATTCACATTCAGCACCGTTTTCCTTATTGGCTGCTTTTTCTTCCATCTTCTTCTTATAAAAGAGAGAGAACTCTACAGACTTCCAAAATCTAAAATCAATTCTTCCACCACTGTACAAATCTTGTTAAATTAAGAAAAAAAAAATCACTTAATATTTCCTTAATCCAAGCCAAACGCCTTACTGAAATAGTTTCTTCATGGGAATAACTGTCTCTGAGAAATAGCTGCCTTCCATCATGCCTCTCAGCCCTGGCAGAATACGCACCCGCAGTATTTTTATTATGCTGTTCTGATGTAACTCTGCCTCTGCCTGCCTGGACACAGATACATATACATTTTTCTTAATATTAAGCTAAAAATCTTCAAAGAGATTTAGGTCAAATATTTGTATTTTCCCCAACTTTTCGGGAAAGTGTTGCTTTGCAACTGCAGCTGAAATCACCCAATGGAGCAGGAGAGGAATTTTATTCGATATGAATAGATGGAGTAATAGATTATCAAACAATGATAGCGCTTAGATAATACAGTCTCTGCAGACAGATGTTCAGTTTGGGAGGTGTTTCTGACCTGGAGGTTCCCTTTAATACAGAATCTATTTCAAAGCTCAAATTGCTGATCTTTGAGACTTCCTTCACACTACACTCATGTTTTCTGAGTTCTGGTGGCTTCCTCCAGGCCTTGGCTACAATTATCCACTTTTCTGTCATGCCACAAATGTTTCAGGCTCCATTTTTCATCGTATCTCCCAGGAACTAATCGAGACGTCTCTCTGCTGCCCCCTAGAACACTGTCACCCAGATTTAGGTCATCTTCCCAGCTCCTGCTTTCCTTCCCTTCAGAAAAGGGCTCAGAACGGGGCAGGGCAGCAGTTGGACCTAATGTTCAAGCCCTGCAAGTTCAGATTTGAGAGTAGCTGGCAGTAGTCATTGGGCACAACTTTGGGCCACTCTCAGATATAGCTCACTTAATAAGCAGGAAAAGAAAAATACCAGTCTCTGCTATAGGACATACCACTCCATTAATCACACTAGATAGTGATTGATTCAGTTTTCTTCCAGATTTTTTTTCTACTGTCCTATAAGCAGCAGACGGTAATAAAATTGTCAGGAGATGACTGATGTGTCTGTGCTCCACACAGGGCTTTATCCCAATCCTAGTTCTGATCCTGCTTGGACTCACCTGCTTTCCTCCAATAAAAATTAAAAATAACTAGCAATAATTAAATTATGTGATCACAGAGTTCTGTCATGAGCAAATCATAAATAGCTCAGATTTTACATTAATAATATGTAAACTGGGTGAGGACTCATATAACTATGAAAAATCATCGTCATCATCTGTTCACTTAACAAATGACTAACAGTTCTGCCTACAGAATGTTAATGGGCAGAATTCAAAATTAAGTCCTCACCAAAATGCAGAATCCTACTTAGTGTTGAGCATGAGCCTAACGCCACTGTCCCCCACACATTCCTACCCGGGATCAGGTTGGCTACTTTCATCATTGGATAAACAGGTCAGAGCTTCAAAATCTGCTGCTTTGTATTTCTTCCTAATACTGGACATTTTCAGATATGAAATAGCTGACAGTACAGAATTAGCTATTCAGTGTAGAGAAAAAAAATGAAGTTAAATGGCTTATCTACTTCATCTTTCAGCGAAAAGCTTCAAAATTTTCTCCATTTTTAATCAGAAAAATTAAATGAGACAGGAAAGAAAAAAAAAGAGGGGGGGGATACAGAAGCATCATAGATTAGAAACTTTTTTCATTTAGTTAGAAAGGATTTTGGGGGTAATTTTCATGGGAGAAAAATAGATTATTTAAAATATTATTTGCAATTTATATTTTCCTTGAAGAAAACGAGCATCTTATTAAAACACTTTAAATAAAATTCTCAACTATCTAAATACATTACTGCACACACTGAGTACACCGAAGTCCAATATAACCCACAAATAAGCCCCGATCTATGACTATATTTAACAGACAGCAGACAGAAGAAAAGAAGGTTTGATTAATACCCAGCTAAGGGATTCACATTTGAAACAGCTTGAAACCATAGCTGCAAAAATCAGATGTGGTATTCTGTCAGCATGGGAGCCAGGACAAAAACGTGTTCATTATGCAGACCCAGAAGGCTGCTCTGGCGGTTTTAAAATGTATAATTCAGTAACACCTAGAGCTGTTAGTGATATTTCTAGAAGGAGACTCCTATATGAGGGTACACAATAAATAAACAGAACATGACATCTGGTAATTATTTCTGGATGGATTCTTGCTAAAACACAGTAAATACTTCAGGGCGACATTTCTGTAGAAGCACAGAAATACATCTCTGTTTCATCTTTTTTTTTTTTATAATTCATTCTGAAGGTCTTTTTCCTATTTAAAGTATGACTCACTTATTGGTTTGATATGTTGATATTTAGTTGCAGAATTTGTTTCTCCAAAACAGCAGACAGCTTCACTGGAGCTGCAGGTCATTCAAGGGTGAAGTTACAGAAAGGTAATGTTAAAGCAGAAGCACGAACACATCCGCCAAGCGTTTTCATGAGAAGGCAAGAATTCTTTTTTTGCAGCTTTAAAGATCTCCCTGTACCTTCTTTGCAAGACAACAGGAGTAAGAGGAAGCACTGATGGAAGAGCACACGTGTCTGCAAAGCTCAGAAGGCAACAGGAGGCAATCACAAGGTCATCTGCCCGCTGCCCTCCCGGGACATATTCTAAGGACCAAGGACCACTTTGAGGACCAATACCTGCAAGATTTTTCCTGCTTCTTGGTTTGTGGAGTGTGGAATGTTTGAGCTCATGGAAAATAACACCATGCAGCACAGTATTCAATATAGTGGTCCTCACTAACATGTTCCTAGCAGACAGTGCACCCTGTGGAAAACATTTTGGGCTCATCAAGGGATCGCTGATCTGTTCTGACAGGCAGTATCTCCAGGGAATTCCTGGGATAAGCTCAGGGTCCCCTGGCTTCTCAGTGACCCTTGAACACTCCTGCTCCTCCACACTTAGGGTTTTTTTTTTTTCTCAGAAATTATGAGTCATCAGTGGCTTTTTTTTTTTTTTTTTTTTTTTTCTTTTCATGTTTGAGAGCTCCTGAGGCTTGTGCAAAGCTCCACACGAAATCCCTGGTAGAGACGGGGGAAACGGAATTGAAGAATTTCTAGCTTCGGTTTCCAGAACTAAAAGCATTTTGTCTTGTTGGTTGTACTACCTTGCAATAATTAAGTTACTGAAACAAATTGTTCTGAAGGTTATGATGCCCAATGCAGCTATTTATGCTACCAAATAGAGCATTTTAGAATTTCAAAGGAGAGGTCACACAATATTTAAAGATTTTTCCCTTTTTTTCTCTGATTTTACATACTTAATACTTACTGTTTTTAAAGTTCTTGTGATTATAAGAGGTGTTATCAACCAGCTGTCTGTTTGGCGTAGAAATATCGTTTCTATCATTGCCAGACAGAATAAACCTTTTTCTTGTTTTCATTAAGACAACTCAATTAATAGCCTAAAAAGTGGCTGAGCACAAGGCCTAATCCAGAGCCTGGCAAGGCATCAGCTATTAGGTGCTGACTGGATTCAATTTCTCCAGAAAACAGTCACTGGGATGAGAACTGCAATGTTTTCTGTTTGTTTGTTTGTTAGTTTGTTTGGATGGATTGGGAAGGGCAGGAGGAAGGGGAATTTTACTTTCTGTGCAAATAGTGCCATGTGGCCCAAACCTCATTCTGGCCATCCAAAGACAACAGAAATTGTATCTCTGTAGTGAGAACACAGAATGAGGGAAATGTAAAATGAGCACATACTTGCTAATCAGTATCAGAAGATAACAGTAGATCAGTATCTGAAGATAACAGTAGATTATATATTTTTTTTATTGTTTAGTCACAGAAAGTAGTAAATATTCTATGATATCAAGATGATAATCCTTCTAGCTGTTTTTAGTGTTTAAATGTGGTTGTGATCTTGTTTTATCAAGTTGTCTAAACACCAATATAATCACCATACCCTGCTAACATAAAATCAGAACCTCTCAAAATTACAGGGGGCTATATTTCAACAGTAATAAAAATATCAAAAACAGTTATTGAGGTGTGATATTCTCAACAACTTTCCTTTAAAATATTACTAGCAGAAGACTATGAGCATTGTGTGCAAGATGTAATTAAGACTATGTCATGAACTGCAGACTGATGCCAGTGCAAATAAGGAACAAATTTTACTCCATCAATCAAGGAACTACAAGAGAGGTTGAGATCAAAATGTTACACATTTGAGGCTGAGGGAGACAAATTCTATCTATTCTGCTTGATTTTAGTTGCACTGATAGGTAACCTCTGCTCAGGCTTGTGCCATTTGCACCGTGATAGCAATGCCAGCACTGTTATCAAGTTGCTGTCATCAGCATCGAAGAGTCATCACATCAGTTAGCATTGCCAAAGGTAATTTTAATCCCATGGTCAAAAAGACACCAAAGATAGTGAAAGCAAGAATGCTCCCATAGCTCAGCATCATGGTAACTTAGCAGAAATATTGAGTGGAAGTTTATGCAACTACCCTCAATGAAGTAGGCTCTATTTCCATCATATAACCTTATTTTATTAAGTCCTTCTAACACTCCATAAAGCAGTAACATAAATTATATTGCTTTTAGTTACCCAAAACTTTACATCTACAAAAGGACTGTGAAAAATACCGCTCTCATGTTGAAATCTGTTATATCAAAGTGACAGAGAAAAGTAACATGTTAGTCAAATTAAAAACAAAATGAAAGAAAAACAAAATCAACAACAAAAAAGCCCCAAAACTCAAAACACGGACTGGAAATGCTGACACAATTATCACAAGTTAACAGATGTGACTGTGAATCGCAAATAATTATGGATTCAATTCAGAATCCAAAGAGTTTCTTTGGAGTGCCAGTCCTAAAGCCGCAGTCAGATGAAGGGTCCTGCAAGAAGGAAACACGGGTGAGGTCAAACCCCGCTGCTCCCGTGCCTCGCGGCTCCTCGGGAGGCGGCTCATCCGCCGCCCGGCACCTTACGAAGCAGCCCCTGCAAAACTGGCACTGGGCACAGGGGACTTTCCAGGGCGCTCGCAGCTCTTGAGTCACATTCAGACGTGTTTCAATGCGATGCTAACAGAGAACAAAATATTTATCTTCTGACATTTCCTCTGAGATCAAGAGGAAAGTAGGAAGCACAAACACTCAGAATTTGCCCTTTTGCTGGACCTAAGATGAAAAACTGCAAGGAACAGAGGTCACACATCAGCACTGCAGTCAGTACCTCACTTTTTTAGCCCTTCCCTGCTGCAGTCAGTTCTTAGTTGCTGACATATATAGAAACTTTCCATTTTTATATTCCTAGTATTAATCTTCTTGGCCAAATCAAACTCCCTTCTATCCGAGTACTAAATTGCTCATTCCGTTCCTGCAACAATAACAGAGTCACAAACATCACAGTCTGACTGCTCCCAGCCACTGTATTTCTGACACTGCATTTCCAATCTGTCTAGACTAAAAAATGGAGAACTTGTATTTATTGTGTTATATAATAATAATAAATCAAGAAAGGCTATTTTTAAAAATAGGCTTCTCTTTCTAAAATAGCCTTTTCCCTGCTTCCAGAAGGTGGCAATATCTCTGCCTTGAGAACTCACAGAAACTGCTGCTCCCCGAGGAAAAGGCAACACTCACCTTCCCGTCCCTGGCACAGCAGGGACAGGAGCACGAGCTGAATTAAACACCAGAGTGATGCAAGGAGTGACCCCTGAAGCGTCAGCCTGGCAAGGTCACTGGAAAGCATTGACTTTATAATAGAAATCGGTACCCCAACAATATTTTTAAAATATTCAAAGCTTACTTCTTAAAAGACTTTTTTCTCATGCTCGATTGGTGAGAAGAACTACATATATGGTGTCATTCTGCTTTCACTTGTGCATGCAGTCACAAGACATGTGAAACCTAAGGAAATTCAGAAGACACAGAATTGGTAAGAGCTGCTACCTCTGTAAACTTCAAGTACCGAAGCCTTGACTGTTACATGACAAGCTGAAAGTCTGGGATTGTATGGTAGAAAAAGCAGAAATTCTTCTCTTATTTTCCACGGCCTTAATTCTAGTTTACAGAAGTAAGGACTTCTGAACTACAGTTATTTTAACAAGAAAATGTGCAAAATAGGAACATATATCATCCGAATCATAGGTCTTAACAACTAAATAATCACGCAGCATCTCAAACTCTTCTCTCATTATCACTTATGCAAAGCTGTGGAAGGCTACAGCAAAAAATAAAAGTCTATGCAAGGAGAAGTCTACACATCAATCCCCCAAAGTGCCCCAGTGTACAGAAATACAACCTGCCATGTAACGGAAGCCCATTTCTTACTCTTTATTAACAGATGAGCTGAATTAAAATCGGGTCATGACTTTAAGGCAAATGAAATAATAATTCTAGCTCAGCTAGCGCCAACGAAGGATTGATGTCACCGCCTCCATTCTCAAGGAAACGAACCACGCAGGCAGACAGCACATACAATAATTTATATGAATGAAACTCATCGAACATACTGAATACAAAAATACTGAAGAGTCCTAACGCCGAAATGTGCTAACTTTTATCTGTCAGAAAGAAAAAACTACAAATCTCTGGACAAATCTTCATTGTTTTAAGAAGAGAAGAGATTATAATCTTTACTGTATGGCATGGTGGCATTATTCAAGAATGAAATATATCGGAGCTGTTAAAGGTAAAAGACCCTGTAAGAAGGATCCTGTAAGATTGTATTCAGTCCTACTGAACATTCCTTAACAACTAATTTGAGTTTGGAGGAGGGGAACAAGACCATCTGCCTTCTAGTCCCATCTCAGCTCACCAGAGAATGACGGAAACCTGCACAAAGTTTCCTATTTCAGTAGGATGCAAACTGAATTAAAATCACCCGAGCATCTTCTTCCCTGGACCATTTTCAAGTGAGGAGAGTATCGATTCAAGCATGTTCCCATTTAAATAACTGTAACACAATGTTTTCCTGACACAGAACAGCCTTTTAGGATATTTTACCTCAAGGACCACTTTGGCTTTTCTATTCCAGTTACATCAATGCTGTAGCATTTGAAGGAGCTGCTACAACAACTGGAGCTTACCCCTGTCAGAAAGGATCAAATCTCTCTCTTCTCCCTTGTTTGCTACAAGAACAGCTCTTAAATCGCAATGTAGGAACAGGGTTCAGCAACAAAATGCAGTACAAATGAACAAGGAGAGAACAAATGTACAAAAGATGTTTCAAGCCAAGCAGACCTACTTCAAAATCCTATTTTGTGCCAGAAATATCTCCATTTTGTCTTCAGCACAAACTAGGCATCTTCAGAGTCGGAACAGTCACTTCATAGCAGGATTTATGCTTTTTTTTTTGCTACTTAAAGAGATTTTTATTAAGGTTACACCAGGATCACTGTGTAATAATTTATTTTTAAAAGAACTTAAAAATACGACTCCTCAGAGATTTTAGTGGGTTTGATCAAAGGTCAGAGAATTAAAACTGCACTGATTTTGCTACCTACTCCTGCATTACCAAAAGCACAGACTTCACCTGTGATTGACAACACAATATTCTGCATCACATTATGCTTCTATTCCTCATATTTAGTCTTCCTTATTAGTAGAGACGGCATTAAAATATGCATACTAGATTTCTCAAGTTCCTCCTCTACCTTACCTCTCTAGCTCTAAAGAATCTCATTGAAAGGTTCGACAAAACCACAGTGTTTACATTGTCTAAAATCCTCCCATATCTCAGAAAAGATCTTATTCCTCAAATTTTGGCTGTTAACAACTATAATCAGTATCAGACATCTTTTTCACTTCTGTTCTCACACAATTCACTAATTTACATTAGACATATCTATTATTAAGCTGAAGTACATTCTCTCAATCAGATAAAAAATAGCATTCTGTATCAAAACATTTTGTAATATAATTCGTAATATATGTGAAATAGCAAGTATTTTGTTTTGCTTTCCTTATCATCCCAGAAAAAAAAAAATAATAATAAAAAAGAATTCTAAGTTCTGGTTCTTACTCAAGTGATGAGTATTTCAATTTACTAAGCCTTCAGCAAAAGAGTTACAATTATTGTCCAGAAAGAAATCCTGCTAATGCTGCTGGTTACGACTGCAGTTCTTCTGTATGCTGGCAATCTACATGCAGATTTGAATATTATCTGTATCTCACTAGTTCCTATAATCAATTTACTCCTTGCTGTATCTGTGTATCCATATCATGAAACACAGAAAATACATCTTCAGTCTTTAAGCGTATGAATATGCACATATATTTTTTGGCATTAACAAAGAGCAAAGAGCAACTTTTGTAACTTTACGTGTCATATCGCGAAAGCGTCTTTGTAAGAAAGTAACCAATAAAACTAGGGTATAATGAACTTATTTATGTCCTTCTCTTCATTTAAAAGCAGCAAGAGAAACCTGAGGTATTTAGAAAAACTTAATGTTCCCAAAAAGAAAAACTTTCCTGGTTGTTTTTAACAGTCTCACCTGCTATGTATTAGTCACCAGAGAGCACGGTTTGAATTCCGTATTCTCCGGAATATTCACAGGGCCGTGACAGAAGCTGGCACGTCCCTGTGGGACACAGCCACGCTGCCGTCTGCGAAGGCAGCTGAGAGGCACCGAGCGCGAGCTGGGGACGCTCGCTGCCTCACGCTGCTGGTCTAGCTGCTCCCTCATGCTGCCCACGTAACTGAGACTCCATCTCTGAGCCACTTTGCAGGAAGTCACAGAATCCCAGAATGGTTGAGGTTGGAAGGGACCTCTAGGGATCATCCAGTCCAACCCCCCTGCTCCAGCAGGGACACCCAGAGCACGGGGCACAGGGCGGCATCCAGGCGGGTTTGAAGATCTCCAGAGAAGGAGCCTGCACAGCCTCTCTGGGCAGCCTGTGCCAGGGCTCTGGCACCTCACAGGAAAGAAGTTCTTCCTCACATGGAGATGGAACTGCCTGTGTTTCAATTTGTATCCATTACCCCTTGTCCTGTCTCTGGCCACCACCGAGAAGAGTTTGGCCCCATCCTCCCTCCATTCTCCCCTCAGGTACTTGTACATGTTGATCAGATCCCCTCTCAGTCTTCTCTAGGCTAAATGGTGGTGGTGGAAATGGTGGTGAAATGGCAGTGGCTAACGGCTTCCCTGAGGCTCTGTAAGACTAACATTAATTCCTCTCAGCAGACGAGCGCTGAAGAGTGGGCTGGTCTCAGCAGGCTGAGCAGCTGCCCGAACTCCGGCCTCTTCCTTCACTTGCCTTCGCATCGACTGAGAGAGGGGAACCTTTCCTCACAATTATGAAAGCCAGATTCTCCAAGAATCATTAAGCTCCTGTGGTAGGAAGATGTTCCTCTAATAAAGTTAATAAAACTGTCTGAGGAAAGCAGAACACTCAGCTCCTCTCCATTTATGAATTTCTGTTCCCAACTGGCCTCCTTAGGGGACTATGGAGACCTGCCAGCTTATTTTGTGAACAGGATGACTTCTATGCTTGCCTCTGATCTGCAGATTATGTTATTATTTCTTCATAATTGTTTACTGTAAAAAGTCAACATCTTTCTCTCAAAGGGAGACTGCTCAGAGTCACTCCTGAGAGCCTTTTAGCTCACAGCTGTAGGCCTGCTGTGGTCTTGACAATATAATCATGTCAAGGTTAATGTCATGTCACGGCACCATTAGTAGCTCCTTTCCTTGCACAGTTATTCTTTTAACTGTAAGATATTAATGGAATTTAAAGTTTTTCCTGAAGCCTTCTGGACTGGCCTTTACAGTTACTGCAATTACAATGGCCAGAAGTTTGAAGGTTTCCGAGAGCACGGTAGAAGGAAGAGCAGCTGTGGGAAAAGCTACATTGCATGCACTGCTCTGAAAGCACAAGACTGAAACCAAGGCCCTCCATGGTCACCTCCAACGACGAAACCAACTCTGCCACTGATCTTTGTCAGGACACCTAAGTTTTATATTGTAATTTTTCCATTGCATTCCCATCTCTAAAACTGATAAAATGTCATTTACCAACTTTGTGGTAATTTTATAATTCAGTGTTTATGAAGAAGGGACCTCTTAATTTAAAAAAAAAACAGGTCTGAAGTGGAAAAAAGCAAACACATGCATGTAAATACATGCTTATGGGAGGACGTTATGTGGAAAACTCCCATGCCATTTCTAGGCAGAGAGCACGCTGGGGTGCTTCTGCAGTGCCTGAGCACTAATGCACAGATACCCGGTGGGAGAGCTCACATGATGGGACATGACAGGCGATGGATATAGACTCTTTATGAAGGGCAGGCCAGAAAGATGAAGACCAAGAGTTGCCCTTTACATCAGAGAGCAGCAGGAACGAAGATAGATCTGCCTGGGGTCAGGTGAGGGGTCAGCTTGTGGGGCCTGGATTAGGAGGAAGACCAGCACAGGTGACATTGCAGAGGGCATCTGCTACAGACCACCTGATTGAGAAGAAGTTGACAGGGTCTTCTTCAGACAACTGGAAGAAGCTTCATGTTTGCAGGCCATGGTCCTCATGGGAGACTTCAACCATCTTGGTATCTCTGCTGGAGGGGCAACACAGCAGAGCACATGCAATCCAGAAAGTTTCTGGAGCGCACTGATGGCAACTTCCTCACACAGGTCATGAAGAAGCTGAAGAGGAGAGATGCTCTGCTGGACCTCATACTTTTAAACAAGGAAGACCTGGCCAGGGATGTGAAAGTTGGGGATAGCCTTGACTGCAGTCACCACAAGATGGTAGAATTCAGGATACCGCAGGCAGGGAGCAGGGCAAAAAGCAGGATCACAATCCTGGACTTCAAGAAAAGACTTTGGCCTGTTAGGATCTACTTGGAAAAATCCCATGGCATACAGCCCTGCATGGAAGAGGAATCCAAGGGACATGAATGATATTCCTGGATCACCTCCTCCAAGCTCAAGAATGGTCCCAACAAGTAGTAAATTAAGCAAAAGCAGCAGGACACCTGCAGAGATGAACAATGAGCTCCTCACTGAACTCAAGCATAAAAAAGAAGCATAAAAGAAGTGGAAGAGGGACAGGTAACCCAGGAAACATATCGAGACACTGTCCAAGCATGCAGGGGTTAGCAGAGCTAAAGCCTGCCTGGAGTTGAAACTTGCAAGGGACAGGAAGGGCAACAAGAAAGGCTTCTACAAGGACCTGAGCAGCGAAAGGAAAGCTAGGGCAAGTGTGGGACACCTCTAAATGGTGCAGAGACCCTGGCAATACAGGACACAAAAAGGGCAGAGGTCCTGAATGCCTTCCTGCCTCAGTTTTTACTGATAAGACCAGCCTCCAGAATCCTTAAGACCAGAAGGGAAGTCTGGAATAAGGAAGACTTCTCCTTGGTGGAGGAACCCTTTTCATAGGGTTAAGGAAAACTCTTAAATAGAGTAACTGTTTAAGACTTGTGTATCCCCATAGCTGGGGATACAAAAGTCCATGGGCCCTGATAGGATGCACTCCAAGAGCTGAGGGAGCTAGCTGATATCCTTGGAAGACTCGCTATGGTCTCTGAAATATGGCAATTGGGAAAGGCTCCTGAGGACGGGAAGACAACAAATATCTCCCTGTCTTCAAGAAGGGCAAGAAGGATTGCACTGAGAAAGAAGATTCAGCCCTTCCTATTTCTTCTTTTTCTATAAACTGATCAATTTAAAAATATTCTTGATAACTGTTCTGAAACCATCCTTTGTATGTCCCTTGGGCAGAACTGGAGGCCACAAGATTTGCAGATCAACAGTTGTTTTGTTGACCAGTTCCTTAATACCACGGGTACTGCCTGTGTCAGTGTATTAAACAAGATGCTCCCCGCAGGAGAGACAAACTTACGTAGCTGATGAAATAAGAAATCCCTACTCCTTGTCTTGCCTGTACGACTGCAGACAACCTCAGGTGTGCTACGCACGCAGCTACGCGCATCGCCTGTTACCCACGCTGTTTTGAGGCCTGACTTGGACTTGGTTAGATGTAGTCTTACACTATTTCACTTGCACTCTCCCTCCCGCCGGGGCCACTATTGGCCACAGAGTTCCCTATATTTGAAAGCACCAAAATTCTATATTCTTTGTGAAAAACAGTTGGACAGTCTAATTGTCTCTCTGGGTTTCTATGACAACCGCTGCAACATAAACACCCTCGCTGGCAGCCACAGGAGACTGAAATCTCTGCTTTCTTCCCTCCATAACTTCCCAATTTAGAACATGCTGCAACTGTGAATAAATATGATTAACTGTAAACATAGTGGTGGTGTCTAATATACAAGGCTGGCATTGGGGACGCCTCTTGCAAATACATTACAGTATTTTATGATAACAGTCAAAACATTGCCTGTTGCTTCAGTGTTATCAAATACCTTGGGATCAACTGCGAACGGTGCAAAGCTATAAATATATAAACAGAGGAGGGAATTTCTGCGTCAGCTTGTGAGGCTGCAGAGTTCTACCCTGATGCTTTTGTGGAAGTCTCACCTCGCTGGTGGGCTGAGCGCCGACAGGCGTCGGAGCGGCCGGGCTGCGGCGCTGCGTGGCCGCACACGCGTCGCGCGCGAGAGGACAGGAGGCACCACGCCGTGGCTGCAGTTCCCATCTTCCCAGCAGCAAAATCACAGACAAAACTCAAACACAGGAGCAGAGCAACGCATAGCACTGTGCAGTCAGTCTGAGCACAAGCCCTTTCTCTGAATCTCTAGGAGCAAGAAAGACAGTGAAGTGGCTGCTTTTGCCACTACCTGGGCAAACTGAGGTCTAACAAATCCCCAATGAACAGCCCAAGTCTCCTCCCCTTCCTGAGAAAAGTTTTTGGCGAAAGAGTAGAGACAGATCAGGCCACAGTAACTGTGGAGGCTTTAAGCCCGTTCAGTGAGCCCCGGACAGCACTAAACCACTGGAACACACAGCAATGACAACAAGGTGGCAGGTGAGAACGTAGAGTTACTAGACACTCATAGGTCTCAGTCACCTTTCAAATTATTCAACCAGTTTCCCGTTGTAAAAATGCTATGTATTTTTTAAATAACTGCCACTGTAAATCCAGCGCATGGCAAAATCACTTCGTGAAATGCAAGGATGCAATTTCAAGCACCGGTACGAATATAAATTCTTCAACTGTGTCTTAGTTTGTCTTAGGCACTTATCCTCACTGTGCTGGCAGAAAGATAGGAGTGATTCTGATGGCTCTGAGCACCAGCTGGAGATGTAACCGTGCAATTTTCCCTGTGGCAATCTCTGTGCTTGGAGAGGAAATCCTACAGCTCTGTTTTTGCTGTAAAGTGAACTCAGGCTTTGAGAAACCCGAGCTGGGGAGGATGGGGATATGCTTAGCTCAGAAGTCAAAATCCACGGGGATGTCTCCCAGATTACAGACATTACTTCCTGAGTACAGAGATGAGGTGGAGACAAAATAAGCAATTAATGAAATAAATACTAGAACTGGAGATAAACATATAACCTTTGGAAAAAGAAATTGTTTTTCTTTTTTGTGTTAGGATTTTCACTGTAACAACTGCCTACAAAACAAATCAAAAGATGTTTCATTGTCTGCTGAAAGATTCCATTTTATACCAGGGAATTATTGTATAGTATAGAAATACTGTATTGCACAATATGGAATGGAAAAAAAAAAATTTCTTTTCTACCTAATTTGCTCCAATAGGCTGTACAGCAGGGAGTGCTATTACAAATGAATCATAAAAGAATTACTGATGCCCACGTTTACTACATGTTATACAAGAAAATTGCCTAATGAATAAAGTTTGATTTATCTATCAATCACCCATAACAAGCTTACGTTTCCATTTATGCCTTACTGCAGGCTATTATGATTTTTCTAACCACAGAAATGGTACTTAAAACAACAGCGTGCATGCAACAAATGCAGATTTATAATACAAAGACAGATCTGGTATCTCAGAAATAGGAGCACCGAGACTCTAAGTGCTGCAGAGCGCAGCAGAGTATTAGCTAATGTGCAAGGTGAGCGTGTGGGATAACGTGCAGTGAAAGACAGTCACAGAGCAGTCAGAGGGATGAGATTTTGTCGCCTTTGCAGTTATTTATTAACCAACGGTCACAAAATTATCATAATACTTTTAAAATCAGGTTACAAATGAACTATCCTATCCTCTTCTGCATCTGGAAAGAGCTACAGAACTAGGCATGCCATTTTGATAGTACCGAAATCAAAAGGGGGCATTTTTAGTATCATTTTACGTTAACAATTTTGTAACTAGCTGATATTTCCATTCCTTCCAAACTCTATCTGATATAACTCACTGGCACTCAAGTGCTGTGCTTCAACTTCTGAATAATAAACCTCATCCCCCACCAAATCTCCCAATCCTTTAAATGCTGCCCTAATATTTCATGCTGTACATGGGGCATAGAAATGTTACGCTATCCAATAAAGATGCATGACATATTTCGGAGTTGTACTGTGTACTGTGTTTTCTGTCTGTGAATGCATACGTCTTAATACCCCATATGCAAAGTATACCACGATGCTACTTTTAAGCAGGGGAACATAGAAAAATCTGTAGCTGCAAACCAGACTTCTTTTTTTAAAAATCTTTCCAGATCTTTTTCATTTTAGATTCTTCAGTGAGCAATTAGGGTTTTTTAATAGGCTAATGTTCAAAAGATGTGCTTTAATTAAAGTATTTAAAAAGAAAATTAATTTGGAAGGCTTTAAGTATATATCTAGGGAATATGCCACCTCAAAAGAATATATGTATCAGGGAAAAGATAATTTTCCAAATTGGTTGTGTGCTTTAGCCATACATTCCAATTGGCAGAATGTGGGCACCCATCAGGAGAGGCTTTTATTTGAAAAGTTTGTTAGAATTTAGTTTTCTTTTTTTTTCCAATAATATTTTCCTCCTAATATCTTAGAATTACCATTCTTGTAAAAGCAAAAGTGTCCTCAACAGCATAAACTAAACTGCCAGCAAAGCTTAAGACTAGAAAATCCTAAAAAGTGACATACCTGCCCCAAGCTGCTTTCACTGTAGAATCTTTATCAACAGGAATACACGAGGACTCAACAACACTTGATTTATTCAGTTTGTAGCAGAGACCACAGGCTGGATCTAACATACATCCATTGCAATAACTGAAAAAGAAAGAAAGAAGCAGGTAAACATTGTATATGTCAAAGCAATGGCTTTGAATGCGCATGGCCAAGGTGTCAGTGGTGGAGACAAAACAATAGAAATTGCCAAAACAGAATACAGAGGCAAGAGCATGAGATGATCATTTCCCTACATAATTCCCTAGAATGCCTGAGAAAAGGTCCTCCAGAACCAGAAGCATGTCCTCATATTTAATAGTCTTGGAGGGATTTTTCTTTCAGAGCTTGTCTTTTTACGAATTACAACATTTACACACAAAATTGCATCTGAGCAGTCCTAGACAAACACACAAAAGCGTGTCTTTTTCCTTTTTCTGTACCACATTTCTGTAGAAGTGTGAGGTCACCTGTACATCTCTCAGAGATTCCTGATCAGACTGCAGGAACCTTCGCCCATGGAATAAATTTTCATAAAGAAACAAAAAAAATTGGGTTGGAAAGGAATAATCATAGAGAAGTAACAGGGAAAGCAGGATTTGGGCAGGCAATGGATGTGGGATTCAATTTCAGATTATGGCACCACGTCTCCATGTGCAAGGTGCCCGACATCCCACTACATTTGATGGACACAAAGTCAACACGGTCGGTGAAGCTGAGTGACACAGGGCAGCCAGTGCACAGGAAGGTCCTCCCTGCCCTCTGCATCTCACCACGGAGGGCAGGGGCTGATCGTGCCGCTGTCCTCCCTGCCATCTCCACAGAGATGCCTCAGATTCCCTTGGGAATGGCAAAGAACAGAGCTGCTCACGCTTGGGAAAGCAAAGGATGCTCAAAGCAGTCACGAGAGTCACTCAAATGATGAAATCAAAACTGTGGGCTTGAGCATAAACTAATTGGTTTGAGCAGCTGGGAAAGTACAGAAATTCAAAGAGCTTTTACTGCAAAATACATTTGTACAGGCAGTTGAGATTAAACAATTTGCAGCAAGAAGTCAATCAAATAAAACTTCATCTGGAAGTGATCACTATTTCTTCTCTTGCAAGGTCAGATGAAAAAACTGTAACTGCTATTATGAATTATAAAAGGAAAGGACAATTCAAGTATTACTTTGTAGAGTCTTAAACACATATTGTTAATTAATATTAGTATAGCAAAGGACAGCAACAGTTGACAGGAACAGAAGACTAGAAATGAATAAAAAATATTTTCAAAAATCACAACTGTACATAAGCATGTAATAATGATGTTAAAAATAACTAAAAACATGTAGGATCTTCTGATGCAATAATCTTTCAGTGTTAAACGGGATGCTAATTTATGATTGTCAAATTCTGGAACACCTCCCATTCAATTTCTATGGTTTAATAAGCTTTTAATGACAAATTTCTAAAAAGATTCAGACTCCTAGCACATCCAGCTATATCCCATCAAGTACAGCAGAGGATTTTTTAGTCAACTGCATGCAAATTATATTTGATATGAACACTACTTGTGAAATATGATGCATTAAAGTGGTCTTTAGCCAGTAATCCCCTTTGGATACACTGCATCATTTTGACCCTAGAGGAGGAGACATCAAGTGACAAGTTATGACTAATGAATGACAACATCATCAAGGCCATTTAAGATAGGAAACCAGAGCTGTCCATTGTAAATTTATCTATCCAAATTCTCTTTAGCTAATCAGAAACAACAACGAAAAGGATCTCAGAAGAATCTTTGAATTAATTAAATGCTAACCTGGAGCACTACATGGGCCACGACGCCCTTAAGATTTGAAGAAACAGAGAGAAGGAAGACCTATTTCAATACAATTTTTCGTAAAGAATTTTTTCAGGATTCAAGGTTTATCTAAATCTATTCTTATCAGCAGAAATAACAGTCAAAAACACAATACCGACAAAATAAGCAAGACACAAGAATTCACAAAAATGACAATATGACAGGATGGTGAGTGTCTTTTTTTTATACTCTTGCCAGGAAAGGGCAGAACAGGGCCTGGATGCCTCATCATCTACCTCAGCATCCTCACAAAAATCAATGTGTGACACAAACGACAGAGCTAAACTCTGTATTGATTATTCTACCCTACCGTGTTCTTTTCATGCATAATTACATGTAACATCCTCTGGAACTGGTATCAGGAACCAGTCAGTTCTGGAGCACAAAGTATCTCAATCAGTCATCCAGCCCTCCCACCTTCCCTCCCTTTCCCATTCAGCAGTCCAGGAAAACTCCAGGGATTTGGGTACTGACTCCAGGCTCTACCTGCGTGGCTGTGAGTTCAGCTGCTCCTCAGGCCTTATTGAGTGTAACTGAGTCTTGCTGGTGCCTTCAGCATATAAAGGCTGCTGCTGCCAAATGTCAGAGGTTATAGTTACACATAACAGTTTTTTAAAATGGTTATTTTCCACAGTTTTCCTTATGCTTGTTTTATCAGAATGAAAAAAAAAAAAACCTTTGTCTTTGGGCTAGGATCTCCTATTATTAGCTATATAGCAATTTCATACCATAGACTTTGACCTTGGCTTTCAGAGACAAGACTAGTCTATGTCAGAGAAAACCCAGAAATTCAATATACAAAAGACACTTAAAGCCCTTTCAAATCTAACTCCCAACGGACTTATGGTAGGTGTTTTGCTCTTCACACTATCTATCCTTTTTCTGTGCCCTGTGTTATCACAGAACCAAATTTTGATGTTGACTTCACATAGATGGTCACCCCTTTTTCTGAGATATTGTTTTTTCCTCCAAAATACCATCATATACATGCTATAACTATTTCACAATGCTACAGAAAAAACAATCTTTACCAGTTACTAAATAAAAATGGTCAGTGAAGACACAGGCTGAAAGAAGCAGCAGAGATGTTTTTTAAAGAAGCAAAATAATAAAAAAGGTGCTGAAGTAGTTTAATTTTCTCTCTCAAAAAGTTGAAGTGGAAATAAAATACGTATCAGAGATTGAGGCTTATGAATCACCTTAGCCCCATTATTACTTGCTAAATAAGAAATATTTACACAATTCAAATTTGAGCACAGATTCTTACATGCGCACTGTGCTGTAGATAAATCAGGACACACAACACACCAGGAAAAGCAATGCACACTACAATGCTTATTGACATTTAAACTATCTACTACTGATCTCCTTTCTGCCCTGTAATATACATTGCTATCAGCTCTGCCCGAATGTTAGACAGAATAATGAATCTATGCTGATACTCATTCAAACCTCCCAAGTGGAGCAGTCATGGCTGTAAAAGCTCTGTGCCCAAAGTCCCCAGGGTGGCTACGGTAAGAAGGAAATTTGCATTCAGTCAGAAATGGGAAACGTCTTTCCTGCGTTTCGCCATGAAAGGTTTGTATCCGTGCTAAGCGTGTGAGACAGCGCCTTGGAAACGGGCTCCTCGGCTGAAAGCTACTTGAAAATTCTCAGATAGAACGGTCCTAAATCAGAGCCTGACAATTGATCAGATTAAAATATGTGGCGGAGGTGCTTTGATTCTGATGACAGCCGGCAGCGCCGCAGCAGAAAGGTCCTCCTGCCGTGCCTGGCTCGCCGGTTGTGTTCCTAGGCAACCCAACGCCAGGGCCACCTCCAGACTTCAGACGCTTCGCCCCGCGCAGCAGAACAAGCGCCGGCACAGAACAAGGGACACGAGGCGCCGGGCGGCCAAAGGCGGCCGGCTCGGCCGCGGCCCGGCTGGCTCCGTGCCCCGAAGGGAGGTCTCCGTATCCCGGCTCCTCGTTCCACGGAAGCAGCAGCGCAGCGGGATTTCTCGGCTCCCGCCTCACTGCCAGGGCCGTTTCCTGGTAAATGGAGGGACACTTCAGAGACTCAGCATCCCCCAAACCACAGTGCCCTGCTCTGAATCTCCCAACTCAGCTGAGGCCTCCATGCTCTCAAGCCCCTTTCAGCCGACCAGATGTAAATATGTGGAGCCTGGAAAATCCGACACTGCTATCTCCTTGCTAGCAAGTTCTTGCTGGCCTGGGTACCACCAGCTTTCAGGCAGCTGGAGCAGCTGGTCCTACAAATCACGTTGCAGACTGATCCCAAAGACCACAGTGCCCTCCTCTTCCACAGGAAATTTAAAGCATACAGATGTAATTCTTAACTGGCTAGCTACGTATTTTTTTTTCCTGATACAGAATTTATGATTTTTATTTTTCTTTAGTGCAGTCCACTGGTCTCTACTGAAGTCCATGAACAGAATGAACAAATTCTCTATCCTGTTAAAGCAACCCTCAAAATGCCAGTACAGTTTCTGCAATTGCTTCTTTCCCTATGTTTTCTCCACTGCTTAGAACACTCCGCTTGTCATTATATATTGTGCTGTAGATTTGTAGGATGACCTTGCAAGTGTGACTACCCTACAGTTCTCAGGAGTCTTTTAATTTAAGCTGCAGATTGCACCTTGCCATCTTCTGTTGAGGGATTTTGCAATAAAAGACCTTTACCCCATGGCCTTGTTCTGCATTTCTCTTTTTGACAGATTATTTCATTTTTCTCAATCCGAACCTCGCTTTCTGAACTGTTCATCTCAGAATTGCCTTCTGCTGCATTTTGAGCAACTTGCAACTTGTCTTCTCTATTATCTAACTATAAAACTGTATTAATGTTACTATCATCCAGCTAGAGAAATAAAAACTGATCCTGATAACATATTCCGGACTATATAGTTCTTTCTCATTACGTAACACATTTCCCACACAGGCAGCCTCTCAGAATAACAAAACTTTCAGAAATATGCCTGTTGCTTGGAGATAGTCCCTTTCCCTCTTGTTTGCGATTCATCGGTCTCATTAAGCATATGCTGCAGAACCACTCTGCGGATGTGAGCCAGCCACATGCGAAAAGCTGATACATTCACAACACGCAAAATATTTTGCTCGTCCCCTGACTGCCTGTGTCAGCACTGGAGTGGGTTTGGCTGCCGTGAGCTTGTGGACCCCAGTGCTCCTGCCCTGCATGGGGCAAATACTCATTTTCCTGAGCAAGGTTCTCCTCATAGCAGGGCAGGAAACGCTCCCTGCAGTGAGAGGAGGGTCCTGCAATACCTGCTGAGGATTATCACACCCCGCAGAAGGGATGAATAAGCTGCAGCTCACTGGAGCCTAGAAGATGGTGTCATTTTATGGCTGTTGTGTTTGCTGCTCTTTCCGGCTTGCTATTTGTCTCTATTGCAAGCAGGATGGCAGGCTAGATGGAGCTGTGATCTTACCCGGCGTGCTCTCCCCTTCCCTCTCTGCTTTCTGCACTGTTTATGCCCTTTATGCAACAATTCTTTCATTTCAAAGGTACAAACAGTTCCCAGAACCCTCTACCTTCACCTTGCCCATGAGCTAGATTTCATTTTGCTTTCTCTCCTGCGCAACCCTGCATTCCTTTCTCTGCAGCTGGGGTAAGGAAAGCATCAGCGCTGCCTGCCAGGCTCACACACCTCCTGCATGCTGTGGGGCCGCTGCTCCCAGCTCCCTCCAGCAACAGAACACACGGGCATCCAGCTCCCCTCAGGTTGTGCCGCTATTCTCATACGTACAATGAGAGAAGGCCTCTTCCTCCAGCTATCACTGAATGAGAATGGCCTGGACAGCTGAGTTCAGCCTCACCGTACGGGCAGGTCTGTTCCGCTGGACTCCATAAAGGAAAAAGGAACAGGAAAAAATCATCAACAGAAATTCCACTTCAGTAAAGTGCTAAGTCCTTGTTTAAAACTGCCTGATTTGTGTTTCTGAGGCCTCATGCTGTCTGCACATGCTTCACTGCACCTCAGAAATGAAATCAAGTACTTCGTATTTCTTATGTTCCTGTATTGCTCCCAAAGGGTAAGCTAAGTCTTGACAGCAAATTCTGGCTAAATATCACTAGACAAAGAATGCAGAGGTTGCTGTAGGTGGTTAAAAAGACGGGGAATTGCAAAGTATTACTTCAAGGTGTTTTATCTGGGATACAGAAAATATAATAAAACATTTAATAAAGAAGTGGAAATACTTGCTGGGACTTCAATACCACTTTCCTGCTATTACAAGCAACCAAACTGCAGCAGCTTATTTGCCAATATCTACAGCTAGTGCGTTAGATAAGGTGTGCACCGAACCAGTGATGTCCACGAGGGAAAGCTGCCATTTACAATCCCAGGCCTCCTAGGCTACCTGCAGTACCACAGTTTGTCATGCAGCTGTTTCATCGATCTAAATTACAGCTACCTTCAAGCATGATCATCAGAGCTTCAAAAACAGGCTCCTATTCTATTGCAGACAACGGAGACTGTTCTGACCTCTCCTGGGGAAAGTGCCCAACCAATGCTGAATCCCTCTCAATATGCCAGCCACATGTAAATACACCAGCTCATTTCAAAGCTTTCCTTAAAACTCTCCCTTTCAACCTAGCATGCCTACAGTCATATAAACTCTGAACAGCTGTTTTCAACATTTGCTTGGTGTCTGCTACTTCTGTTTTAGACCTGAGCAGGTACTCAAAGGCTCATCCATCTTTCCTAACTATAGTTGTGCAGTAACAGAAACTACTCTCTCTACAAACCTTACTTTGCTTAAATGCTTATACCTTCATTACAACTTTCCTATAAACATCCTGACAGCAGATTTCTGGAATGCTAACACCATACCAGAAGTCTCCCGATCTACGTGTACATAGATGTCAGTTGTCTCTTGTCGTAGATGATCTTTTTTCTCCATGTATCTAGCACCAGCACAGCAGCATCCTGAATTACACCTGCAACTGTGCAACACACGTACTTAGAACTCATTTGACTACATGTGCCTTTATTTTGAGTACTTCAGACTATTTCTCCAACGAGATTCTACACATACATAGCATCCTCGTAGCTTCTATGTAGACAGGACATTAACCCTGTTCAACATGGTTAAAACCACACTTGCGTGACTGAAGCTTACGAACCACATGCACTGTAATATCATCACATTGGATGATTTTACAAAACAATTCCCTACTATTGTTTCAATTATTGTTAAACAGAAACATTTTAATAGTGTAAAATAGAGAGGTGATGTATCAATATTCTCGCGTTTGAATACTTCAACCAAAGTTGAACAAGGTAAGTTGAAATGGTATCATTGATTACAGAGAGTTTGCTTTACACTATAGCCATCACAGTTTAGATCAGCAGCTTTTCACAACCTTGTGGAGATGCAAAAAAACTCATGAAAGAGGAATTCTTCCTCAAATTCTGCTAAAACTAAAGATGCCCATCACGTTGAACTCATATATTAATTTCTCTCCCTATGATTTTAAGTTAAATTGTGAGTTCTGATTTACAAGAATAGTGTGTCAACAAAAGGAAAATTACTATCAACTGGTAAAGCCTTACTATGTACTTAATAAATATGTGACTATAGTTAGGTCATTCTCCAATTCTACAACATAAACTGTGAATCAAACCTATGTTTATCTCCTTATATACTCATAGTTCTCTGATCTTAATGGGGAAACACAAAATTACTGAATTTATTACTGCAATTCTAATTACTAATTACTGCAATTATCAGAATGCCAGTCATTTTGACATTAGAAAAATAAGACGAGAAACATAATAGTTCTGTGATACAATATCTGTACAATAAATCCTGATGTCTAGTTTGCAGATCATTTAGATTCTTAATGAGTTATTTCAGGAAAAAAAAAAGTATAATGGCTAATGTACCTATTACACAACAAAATCAGTTTCTGTTGTTGCACTGGCTCAGTTTGTTCAGGGTATGTCACAATTAAAAGTTTTTGCTTAATTTATGATGTGTATCTCTGTCTACCTATCTTGCATAACTGGCATGTACCAGGGCCAAGCACGGATGTCTGCCTCTCAGTCAGTGATGTGTATTTGTTCAATGGCTTTGGGAAGCTTAACCACGTGAGGGTGACTAATTCAAAGATGAACAACAGAGCCCTTGTGTGCTCAGCACAGCTGGCACTGCCTGTCTTATTTTAATGAAACTCTCTGGATGATCAGTTTGGGAAGAAACCTGAGAAAGTGGTTTTGTACCGGTATCAGTCCCCTATGATATGAATGTCAGAGTTAACCTAAGATCAAACCAACAGCTACCATTTTTATGTTGCAGCTGCAGACAAAAACATTACTTAGGCAGGACAAGTTCTCTTTATTTCTCCTACAGGCAGCCAAATCATTAAAAGAACAGGAAAAGAGACAGACATATGAATAAAAGAAGAAGAGAGTTGGAACAGATGACAATGGGGCAATGATGGTTTTCCAGAGATGGGCCCACTTCCTAGAGAATCACGGAGTGGGATGACCACATCTTTCACTATCCAAATACTAGGAAAAGAGGGTAGGGTAGCGAGCGTAGTGCCCCAAATTTAACCTCTTCCCCGAACCAAATAAGTCACTGGGAAAACAGGAATTGTTTCAGAGTTTTGAGTAGATGGGATAATGATAGGAATAGTTAGCGCATCCACAGCCTTTCCATTTCTAAGATCACAAACTCTGGGATGCTGTTTTGTACTCCTAAATTTGCCTCTAAACTCCTCTGCAGACTCACAAAAAGTAACACGGATCACTGCTGCTCTTCTAAACAGACCAAGATTGAAGCGGAGAAGTGGTCATACTGTGATCACATATATAACCTTACCCAAGTTAAGTGTGAAAATGAAGCTCAATTTAAGCATGGCACATAGGAGAGCCTTCATTTTGATCCCCCTCAGTGAAATGCATGCCTACTTCCATCTGTGAGGAAGCAAAGAGAATTTCTATATGTCCAGGGTGTCCTGCTGGATTTATAAACGGTACTTCCATGATGTCCTTGTGAATAAGAGTACTTCAAGGTTTTCCCCGATTTATAGATTACTTTTTAAATGCTCATCAACTATGATATGACATGTCCCTACTCCCAAAGGAAATATTTTCCTAGATATTTGCAGCATATCTTGTTTGTTTGTTTCTTGTTTGAAAGCTGGTACAGTTAATTTGTAGCACTGCTTGCATGGCACGACTCTTTCAGAATGGGATATTCAACTGCTAGGTGCTTCCTCGAGCAGCATAATGACCGTGTTCTTTATTTCTTTAAGTCTCTACCTTCATTTTTATTCTAGAAGCTGAGGAGCACCGATCCGAGGAGTCAGCAAACAAACCGAGCATTTGCAGTAGCTCTCAAGCTTTCATTATGGACACTCACACCTGCTATAACCCAACATATTTGCAAACATAAAGAGCATTTTTCCTCTCTACAGCATCTGTGAAAGTTCTGTCAGCAAATACATTTTGCTGACACTATGATAACTTATAAATACACTTTGGCAATGACAAATGTGAGAAACACCCATGTCCTCAGAGATGGACAAGCTGCAAATCTGCCAACTGATTTAAACTCGGACTTAAGAGAACAGCACCTCAGGGAAGCATCACCATTTGATGAGGGACTACTAGCCTCATTTGTAGAGACGGGTGTATTTAAAACCTGTCCCTGTAGCTACAAGGACATGTCCTTATGGGCTGATTTTCTTAAGTCCTGCTATCTTTTCATTTTTCAAATCTTCTTGCACTGCTTTATGGCATGCAAGATACAATGTGAAGCACATGTAATAAAAGCAGTTATCCTGAGGCAATCTAAACATGGATTAAATAACACACTGCTGTCATTAAGTTAAAGTTACTTCATCTTGACTAAATAGTTAATTTGAAAATACACCTACAGAAACATTGGCAACCCAATCTACAGGTTGCCTGTACCTTCAGGCAAACTGCTACCTATATAACTCGAATTTCAACTTATACTTAGAGGAACATATGAAGTATGTGTAAGACTGGGCTTTCTGCAGGGTAGATATTCTCTTCCAAAGCCTCATGTTTCTCAACACTCTAAGTGCCCCGAGGAACAGCTTCAGAGCCAAAAAGGAGAGAGTGGCTGGCCTCAACAAATACAGCCCAGCTGTTTGCTTTCCTTTGGCTTGCAGGCCTCACCTCTTCTTCCATGTATGTTATGCTGAAGTTCTGCAAGTCAAAAAAATTGCCACAGATGCCACTGATCTAAAAACTTGCTGCATGAGACAAGAAAAGCTCCGACTTCTATGTTCTGTTGGAGATAGAATACTCTACTTCCTAATGGCAAAAGCTTTCTTTACAATTTCATTCAGCTTATGGACCATAGTTGGTCTAACTTTTCTTCCTGAACAGCTAGGGTTAACTGGAAAAATCTAAGTTGCACGGAATAGCTCATAATACTTCTGAACGATCTGTAGCTCTTCTATACAGATTTTATACTGTTTCAGGTTACATAATCACGTAGCTTTAGTAGATAACAGAGATTTGTATCCTGCAAATAGCACATCAGCTCTCTCCAGACATCCTTACCTAACCATCCTTAGCTAACTTAAGTCTCAGGCCAATCCTTTTGGCATCCTGCTATTGACATCATCTTACTCTGACAACAGAGCACTTGGAGCTTCTTTCTCCCTTCACATCTTTTAAATAGATCACTCACCATTTGCAAAAGCTGGATAGGCAAGTCCCTAACATAGCAACATAAGTAGGTGATACAGGTATAAACTACAGTGGAAAACAAGTAAAAATACAGTATTTTCATGAAGGGATATCCATATGTGTTAGCATGTAGTGCTTTTTAGAATCTTCTTTTACAGTCTAACACCTTCCTGTCACTCCCTAGAGCTCTGTAAGGTTTCAGCTCCTCAGGATCTGTCACTTAAGCCCAGCTCTGGCATATGCAAAACATGAAAATGTCTGGCCACCATCTCTGTGAAACCAGAAGCACAATTCTCATTTCTTCATGATTATCTCTATCACAAACACATGTAAGGCAGAGATTTTGGGACACAACTAAAAATGGCTTCAGTGATGACATACACATGTGAATAAAAGACACAAAATACAGAAAATAACAATAACTTGAAACAAGAATTGCAAATAAAGTGCATGTTCTACTCACCATAGACAAAAAGATCCCCAAATTGTATTTGTTTTGAATTATTAATGGGCCTGTAATTATCACTGTCCTAACAGATTTTTCATTTAGTAAAACAAAAGACAAAGAACACATTCTTCAAGAGCTCATGGTTATTTCACAGGACAAATCCATACATAGACTGGCAACTGCAAGCATATTTACAAATTATATTTTTAAAATATTCATAACTTTGTGTCCACTAGGAATTGCAGCATCTCTCATACAACAGGGAGAACTGATGTCTAGTCTGCAGCCTGTCTTATTTAATCCAAGAAAAACCAGAGGGTCATTTAGAGTATTGAAGAGTCTTATTTTCTCCATTAAGGGAAACAAGGCTTTTAACTTTAGGTTTCTAAGTTATATGCCTTCACTAGACTGTGTGAATATCTGTCCATTATTCACATTAGATTGTAAAAATAGTTATTTGAAAAAAAAACAAAAACAAAAACAAACAAAACTTTTGATGAATGAAATGATCATGACATCTCACCTGTATTTTGTGCAGGTAGAGTTTTGATGTGAAGGATCTGGTGGAGTAAGGGTGATTCTTGGCGAGACCTGTGCTGATAGCAAAAATCCCAAAGCTAGGATAATGAGTGCTACACCAGTACCTAAAAATACAGATAAAGAGCAATGTGATACTTTTCTTCAGAGAACATGACATAACTCCCTATTGAACTGAACTACACTTGGGAAAGCAGGACACTCCATAATTATGCACACAGCATTCTCCATAACAAGAATTTCAGGAAAATATCATCCTTTTTACATCCCCATCTTGAATTAGGCTAGATGTTGAAGTTAAGTAAGTGCATCAGATTTACTGTCCAGACACTAAATTAATCAATTGAAACTTTTTTTGGTGTGTGAAATTTAAGATTGCAAGAAGGAACGGATATATTCCCTTTTGTGATGAAAATTATTCTGTGAAGGTAAAATTTAATAGCAACTTTTAAATCACCACTCTTCTTCCCACTGCCAAACTTTCCTGTAAGATTGAAAAGTGTTGGATTCTTCATCAGTTTTACCTCCCTTTGTGAAACAGGATAAATTTGACTTTCATAGAAATGCCACAAAAAGGCCCAACTGCAGTTTCTGAACTCCCATTTCAAGTGCATACAGGACAGACCTGCTAGGGAAGAGTTCCCTCCATCTGCTCGCTCCAGGCCCCAACAAATCCTTCCAACTTGAGCTACAACTGGATAAAATGCCAGGAGGAGGGGCAGGATGGCAAAAGAGATTCAAACTATGTACAACAACAGTCATCACCAGAACAGAACCACAGTTTTCCTACCTTGTCATACAAACGAAGTGTGTTGTGCTGTTGATAGTGCTTCACTACCCACACATCTTGCTACTCTACATCTACCTTATGCAAAATACTGTGCACATATATTTGTACGCTCGCTGCTTATGTGGTATGTTTGATCTGATAGTTCCCAAGGAACAAGCATAGCCTGATCTGTAGGCTTCTAGAACAAAAAAAAACAAAATGAGGTCTTTGTTTGTGAATTAGATACTAATTATCTAATGACATCCTCCTAACTCTGCACAGACTCACAAACCACCAAAGAGCACCCCAGCTGGAAGGCAGTGGACATCTAGCAGTGTGCAAGGGTTTGGGTTGCGGGTCGAGGGCAAATGAAGAACATTTTATTCAATTCTAACTACTTATCATCCTCTCTCTGCTCTCTATGTAAGAAGATCATAACTCATCAACTGTATGAAAAATTCCTCTTGAGGTATAAATAGCATCTTAAGTAGCAGGATCTGTGTAATAAAATAATTCTGGAGGACGTCTATGCAGCAGCCATGGCTAATAGTCAGGAATGGGCCTGAACTGGGGATTTTTGGACCACATATTTACCTGAACTGGTAGACCTGCTTCTGATGCTAATATCTTCAAACCTATATGTGGAGAAAACACCTCTCCAGCAGGAAAAGAACACTGAAGTTCATCTTATTCTCTCCTTGTTTTATATTGCTATGCTGACTAGGTATGCTAATGAATGCAGAATTTTGTACTAGATTCATTGTACTTTCAAAATGCCATAAACCAGACAGCAAATATCTTTAGACAGAGATTATAATCTTATTTATATTCATTATAAATATGCTTTGTCTGTCTTTCAAGTTAATCAAATACACTAACAGTCACTTACAGTATGCCTGCAAATTTCGTACCTCCGTGGAAAAGGACTAAATATGCAAATTTGGTACAAGAAGTTTACTATATATTTTCACTCTGCGGGAAGCTCTTCTATGATTAATAATCTTATACCATTACAGTATATAATTATATGAGCTGGAACAGAAACGTAGCATTCTGAAGACATTTTAGATTTTCTTTGTCATAAAAAAGACAAATACTTGAATACATGTCATATATCCAAATACCATCATGCTTTCAAATTGCCGGTTTCTGAAGGGAAAAAAGGAAAAGTCCAATGAAACGAATACTGCATTTATCAAAATATATGCAAGTTTCCCGAAGACAAACTTTGAAGAAAGAAAAGAACTGAAGAGCAAAAGAAAGATAGAGAATTGATGCCAACACATAAAATGAACTGGAAACGAAGAAGAGTCAGTAGTTAACCGCAGCAAAGAGAACTAAAAAAGCAGGATTTTTTTCTTTCAATTTTTTGGCAGGAGTAGTTTACTATTATTTTCACAACACTTCCTGGGTCTCTCTGAAAGGCTAGATTTTTCAAAAGAGTTGCTTGCAAATGATAAAAATACTCTAAATCAAATGCAAAACAGCTCCTTACCAAATGTTTTCAGAGAGCTGAAAAAGCTGCACAAGTTTACCAGATTAACTTAGGACATGCAGACTTAATCAAAATACTAATGTTGCTATCTCGCACTAATGATTCTCATAGTTTATCATCTAACAAACACTACATCAATTAACCTTTACAAACAAACCCTTGGAGCAGCAGCCAAAGGTAGCACTTTTCTCCTCATTTTCTCTAATGGGAGGCTGGGGCGTACACAGTTTCTCCAAGGACCAGACAGGCAGCTATTCTAATAACTTAGTATGAAAGCCAATTTCCTTAGGAAAGCAAACCAAAGAAGGACACAAAGAAAAATAAGTATACCCCATGAGAAAACTCACAGTGTGAAAACAAATCCATCAGCAGATTTAATAATTATTGTTTTATTCTGAGCCTTCTTGCTAAGTAAAACACCTCATACCCAACATTACCTAAATCTGAATGCCAAGCATTATATAAAAGAAGTCTGAATGCGAGTGAGAGATGACACAATTTCAGCTTTGCAACTATTTGTACTATAGTTTCCTTAAGAAGAGACAATAGGATATAGAACACAGTGACACAGCATGAATCAAGTGATGATGCAAACTGACAGCAGGAAACCAACTACAGGGAAAGGACTGAGAATATTTTTACCAGGCAATTCTTTTTTGTCCAAATATCACAAACACATAACCCTAACCGTTTCATTCTCCTTTTTTCATTTTCTGCCTCATTTCTATATTCACGTCTGCTTGATGACTAATATGCTTTATAAGGAACATTTATATCTACATTTCCCGTTTACAACTGTGAATGTATTAAGCAAAAAAATTAGAGTTCCAAAGAGTTCTCTGTATGAAAAATTCACATGGGAATCAAGCCTATATGACTGGCTCCATATGGGCAATAAACTCCTGAGGAGCTGCCCAGAGCTATGTATCAGGAGCTTAACATGCAATAATGCAATATTATTACAACTTTAAAATACAATAATACACTAGTGTAACAATTTGACATATTCTAATAGGGTATAAAGGAGAGGCATCACCCCAAAAAACAAGCATCGGTGCAGTGCAAAAAGAGCTTCACTTCATGCCAAGGCAGAGAAATAAGACAGCGCCAAGGAGGAAACAACAAAACCAAACCCAGGTGGCACTGGTGAGCCCAGGGAATGGTACAATCTCCCACCCTCTGAAAGACTTGGAACTGGTTGGAGACATAAAGAACTTATTGGGGAAATGCATTTTAGCTAATCTGGATGTAGATGGCGATAAAAGTATCAGTTGGAGATTTGTGTCCAAGTTTTATGAGCAAAGGGAAGAGCTCCTCCAGTCCCTTCTGTCATGACACTTCTGAACTTGGATCATGAAATGCGTGAGGGTCCTCGATTCCAAGACAAAATACAAAAACAGGGAGATACAGTTTTATTGTAACTTGGACATACCAGTCTGACTCCAAATTGCATGCTTTAATAGGAAGATTGGGCAGGAGTGTATCAAACCAGATGTGACACAGTGCAGTGCAGTCAGTGCTCTGCCTACTTAACTGCGTTATGGATGTAAATTAACTGCTATCATTTGGGAACTGCATCCAAACTGCAAACGCCAGCTCTTGGCAGGTGGGTCCCCACTCTGCTGTGTTACATTAGCCTGCAGCCTGGAGCCCTCACACTGTTGACAGAAGAAACCATGGAGGCATCCAACCTTTCCAACCTGTTCCAGCTGTGAACATCATTTTGAGAGAAGGAAGAACCACTTCTCCCTCTTCTCCAAATCTTTTTCTTGAAAATGTCTGAACTTCTTAGACATTCAGCCAGAGGTGCCTGTCAGAGACTGTTCAGCCAAAACGAGCACTTGAGGGTCTTACCAAGGGGCCTAAGCAGGTGCCTGGCAGGACACGCTGAGCACAGGCAAGACCTTTCCTAGCTCTGCCTTTCCCAGCTTCGTGGGCTGGCTATGTGATTGAGCGATGGGGCTTGAATATTTGGACAAAATGGACAGATTCACAATAGAGCATTTTATTATCTCCTTTGGGAGACTGACTAATGCCCCATTACTACAATTCAAGTATTAACTCTGCTTGATGTAACTATGCGCAGAAGTGCATGGCTTGAAAAAGTACCACAGTGGCTACGTGTTACATTTTCTCCAGTAGCTCACGATACCATGTGAATTCACATTAATAAGCCAGAAATTACATATCACATACACATATGTGCACAAGATTTAACAACCAACTCTGAAGTTCCAAGCATTTCATTCCTTCTGCTGAAAAAAAGCTATGTAAAAAAAAAAAAAAAAGCTAAATATATTGCTAAGTCTCTTTTTTGAAGGAGAAAGAGCATCCAGAAAAAAAAAAAAAAAAAAAAAAGATGCTAAACATTTTCTTAAAATTAGCTCTTAGTGGTGTACTATATTCCTATACTTTAAAAACTAAATTATTTGGGGGACAAGAGAGGTCAAAGTTACTGTTTGGAAGAGAATTACTTTGATGAAATTAGTATTTTATTTTCATTTAACTTACACCTACGAGGAACATACAGTTGTCTCCTATTAAACACTCACCTGCTAAGCTACCAAGCGTCAGCTTCCGGCGACCCATCTGTTCAACCAGCCAGACTCCCACAAGAGTGAAAATGAAGTTAATGAACGCTGTGAGTGCGGCCAGCCAGATTGCGAGCCTGTCATCTTGAACTCCTGACATCTGCAAAATGGTAGCACTGTAGTACCTGAAACACAAGAACAAAACCACGGGTTTGAATTTTGCTCGTGTTATAGTTTCTGATTTGAAATCAAAATGGTTCTTAACAAAGATCCTGTATGACCTGCTGCATAATGAGGCCATGGACTGACACCCAATTACCCCGGGAAATCAGGCATAACCAAAGAAAACTAGTGCTTGCCTGAAGTTTTGATTGGAGGACATCAAGAGGTAAATTGCCATTCCCTTGGCTGTTTGCTTTTTCAATGGTCAATCATGATCTGCTTGAAATAGGGCTCACATTTTTAATTTAAATTAATCTGCTTTTGAAGCTAGCCATTGCTTAGTGTTCTATCTTTTTTTCTGCCAAAATAGGCAGGATTTTAGCATTCAGTATACTCTCTAAGGAAAGATATTTCAAAAATCAAACACGTCTTCACTCCAGCTAAAGGTCATATACAACTAATTCATGGCATACAGCACATTGCAACTGACACTCATACCTCCTGGTTTTAGGTTTTTCTGGTTTTATTTTACTGTCACTGAAGAGTCTGAAACTGTTACTCCTGCATTAGCTTCTCCAGCTAGAATGGGAGCGCCTGGAAATGTGTCAGCAGCACATGGCAGGACTATGAATCTGTGTTTGACAGAAGCTGCTATTTCTTTTTAAAACAAATCAATCATTCCATGCCAACAGTAACTAGTAAATAACTTGAAGGGAGGGAGGGAGGCAGGAAGGCAGGCAGGAAGAGAGAAAGAGAAGGAAGGAAGGAAGAGAAAAAGAGAAGGAAGGAAGGAAGGAAGGAAGAGAGAAAGAGAAGGAAGGAAGAAAAGGAAGAGAGAAAGAGAAGGAAGAGAGAAAGAGAAGGAAGGAAGGAAGGAAGAGAGAAAGAGAAGGAAGGAAGGAAGGAAGAGAGAAAGAGAAGGAAGAGAGAAAGAGAAGGAAGAGAGAAAGAGAAGGAAGGAAGAGAGAAAGAGAAGGAAGGAAGAGAGAAAGAGAAGGAAGGAAGAGAGAAAGAGAAGGAAG
>VZSV01000101.1:1078092-1160447 GCA_013398735.1 Nothocercus julius
AAGGAAGGAAGGAAGGAAGGAAGGAAGGAAGGAAGGAAGGAAGGAAGGAAGGAAGGAAGGAATCCCCCAACCTTTTTATTATTTTCCACAGGCATCAAATGAATACAGCGCATATGGTCTCAGGGAGAGCTAAACAAACACTGAAGGAAATACATGAGTAACTTTGTTTTTGGTAATCTGGGCTGGCTGAAACACTGAATACCCAATCCCCTAAATACACATCAGCCCATGCGCTTTCACACAGTAATAATCACCAGAAGTGTCAAAGTTCACTTTTTCTTTCTTTTAAATTCTGGTTAACATGCAGCTGCTCTAGGCATCACCACATTGTCTTAATGTCCAGATGTGTTATTCTCTGCACTGTGATTCACATTTTTCTCTTCTAAATATCAATCAATTTTTATTTCAAACCAATAATCCATGGAGGACAATGAGCTCAAGTGATTATTTGTGAAAGCGCTAGGAGTTACCAGCCACAACTAAGTGTCCCTGCAGCTGGAGACGAATTCCTTTCCCCCATCACCCAGCGAGGGGCTCAGATCCTCTAAGACCTCTGAGCTCCTCTCAGCTCCAGGCTGTCACTAGCAGCTCACAGGGTGCAGCACGAGGGGATCTCCAGACCCAAATTTCACAATTCAAAGCTAATACAATGTCAGAAATCACCAGTTGGCAATAATGTACAGAGTCCTGATTATAAGTAGTTTTAAGAAATAAAGACAGAAATCACCTAACATCATGCAAATGTCTAGAATACACAAAATCAGGCATTCTCTGCACCCACCATGCCCTGCAGTTGCTCGCTGAACTCCCTGGGTAGACACGCTCAGCTCAAAACTTGCTGTTTATCCATGATAAACAGTGGATTTCATGTGTATGGAAAACAAACTGGGGAAATATGGATTCTACAAATCCAAACAGCAAGCTACCAAAGCTCGAGTGTTGCGCAACAACTTTAAGGTTTGTCATTGTGTAGCAATTCAAAAATTAGAAAAAAAGAAAAAAAAAGGCAACTGCTCGTCTTATTGTAACTACCAAACATAATTGCTTAAGTCATCATATTTCAGTATTTCCATTTTTAAAGCCAACCTGTGCAGCCCCAACTGCCTATAAAGTGTAGTGAGATGATAGGTCTTTGTAATTTCTTCCTGACAAGAAGAAAAACCCATGTGGCAGGAAAAGGCCAAGTTATGAGATTATACAACTGCTCTGAATACTGCAGCTACCAGAAGGAATGCAGGGTGAGTGTCATAGTTGTAAAGTCCTAGTCCTAAAATGTAAAGAAAATGAAAAAAAGCACGTGTGTTTCTGCACTTTTTAAATAAGTGCTTTAAGTACAGACAAAGCTACACAAAATAATGGAGTCAGATAAATATCAAAATATGTTAACGTTGATCATTTCTGAGATGACAGTTACGAAGCTCTTCTATCATGAGTTGCTGCACACAAAAAAACACTTAAATATTTCCACAATGAAGAATTCTCAGATGAATCTTTTTACTGTATGCATATACTGAAAATAGTTTAATTTTTCAACAAATGACCCCCCTCACAATGTTCCCTGTCCTCTCCCTTACAGAATCAGTATTTTTTAAAGTAATGCTTTTCAATGCTGAAGGAAAGGAGACTCCTTCCCTTCTAGAAAGTGTCCAGACAATTTCAAATGCATTAGACTTTCCAGGTTAGTTCATTCAATAGCAGACAAGAAGTCTGCATTCCAGTCTTTTTAGCCTTCCATCAAAAAATGACTGTCAATCAGCCGCCAAGTTGTCCCCATCCCAATTCTGATTGACCCCAGCCTTCAGGAGGGGCTGCTCTAGCCCATCTGTTATGTCAAGGCTACTCTGACAAATGGTGTCTAATGACGTCTAATGACGTCTAATGATGTCTAAGAATATCAGCTTTTTTTGGGTAGAATTTTTAATTCTAGTAAAATGAATGAATTTAAATAATTCAAGAACATTTTTTTCAGCATTTTAAAAGCATTTATTTTCCATTTCTGTTTTTAAGAGAATCAGAATACTCTGGCACTGAACTACAAGAGCTTGTTGCAATTTTCTAGCACAGTACTTTGGAAATCACTGTGCAACCACTCAAACCACTCAGTCCAAGAACAGTCTCTTGAGATAACAAATCTTTTTTTTTTTTTTTTTATGAACTAAGCCAAAATGAAATGATAAGCAGTGCAGTCATAAAGAAATGAGGGATTAAAAACCGAAGAAACCCCATGATCAGATGAATGGCAACAGGCATGAGCTGAAACCCATGTTCAGAGGGCAGTTCCCTCTGCTCATGTTCAGAGGGCAGTTCCCTCTGAACATGAGGAAAAACAATTTTCCTGTGAGGTGTCTGAGCACTGGCCCAGGCTGCCCAGAGAGGCCGTGGAGTCTCCTTCCACGGAGATATCCAAAAGCCACTGGACACAACCCTGGCCAACGTGTTTTGGACGACCGTGTTGAGCAGGACTAGATGATCTCCAGATGCCCCTTCCAACCTCAACTGTTCTGTCAGATAAGTAGTATTAACATCAACAGCAGCAGTGATATTATAAAATACCTGAGGAAAGATCAGCTTTTCAATGGGAATTGCCTTTGCCAGTCAGTGCCTTTTCTGATACTGAAGCTCCATTAGTTATGGATAATGAAAATGGAAAATCACAGAAAGGATAAAATCTAACCTCGTATTTGGCATTAGACATATAATAAAGCTGATGACAAAAGCTGTAGGAAACATTCCATCACTATGATTCAGCATCAGTGCCAGGACTGCAGCATTAGTCAGTTTACAGCCCCTAGATTCCTTAAAAAATTAATTTCCCCTTGGTCCTTGCTGTGCAGCAGATCAATGGTTCATTTTTGTTTACACAGACAAACTAAGAAAAACATTATCTCCTTGTTTCTTTATCAAAATGTGATATACAGCTACCCTACGTTATGAAACATTCCTCTCAATCATTAAAGTATTTGCTTTATGAAAGCAAGGAATATTTTTTATGCCATACAACTTTAAAAGAACAAAGTAACTACTCTGGAAGGGACTGTTCTGGTCATCCAACTTCCTGAACTCACAGCTAACCGTCTCATTATAATCATTTGTAATAAAACAAAATACTTCCATCTTAAAATGAATTAATGCTTCCTGTCCCCAATAATCCAAATAAAGGTGGCTCAAAGTTCCACAAATCTGTGGTGATGAGAATTTTCTTCTAATTTATAACAAAAATTTATTCAGGGCAAGGTCCTATATGCATTCAATCGTGTGTCAAGATCATCATAAAACTTTGTCAGTACTTCTCTGGGGTTTTCTGTCTTTGATTTAATTCTACAGAGCAGTTATAATTTCTGAAACAGCTTTCTGATGGGTTAAATGAGCTTCAATCATAACATATACAGCCCAGAAAAATATTTAATTAATTAAACTTCAAATCAGCAATGATTAAGCTGGAAAGGGAATACTGAAGAACTCCGATATCCCGCCGAAAGCCCATCCCTGTGGAAGATGGAGCAGATATCCCCAGCCACACTGGTTCTGCCTGGTCTTGGAAGACTCCCTCACAGTCTTAGCTCTCCTCTCTTGCAACTTTTTTGGAACTTCTTACTCACCTTTTCAATTTACCCCCACTTTGAAAATCATGCAGGTACCCCATTGCTTGAAATCACATAATCTGACTGTTTTCCTCTTTAGTATATTCATCGCCTGCCTTCAATTCTGAAAATGTACCTCACAACCTGCCGTTGTGCCATACTGCAGCCTGACAGCTCCCACACTCACACGAGGAAGTTTAACCTGCACAATATTGCTGCAGTGCCAGCGCAGGGTTCTCCACTGTTCTCCAAAATACTAAGGGCTACTATGTCTCATACATATTTGTAATCCCGGTTTGATCTTATTTATTTTCATCTTAAAAAGGCAAAAAAAAATTAAGGATTACACATGCAATTTTACTGAATTTTGCTCATTTCAAGTACAATCCTCTATAGGATTCCAATTTAGGATGAACAGGTGAATATACGTACCCAAACTCCTGTAACTCTTTATTCTCAGCAGGTTCTCTGATTCACTGAATGGTATCTAGCAACTAAGACACATGAGAAGGTTTCAAGGATTACAACTTAATCGTGTTAAGAAAACACTGCATTTTAAAAGTGTCCTAAGAGACTAAATTATATAGCTTTTAAACAAAGCAAATGTACCAAAATTTGACATGGATTAAAAATACATTTAAAGGCCTTAGATCACTAGACACACAAAAATACATCCATTTTCCTAATATAATGGACTTTTGCCACACAGCTATCGGTCATTACAAAATACTGTTGCAGTACCACCGCAAGAGCAGAGAAAATTCCTTCAAGCTTATTCACCCTGAGCCAGGGGCATCTTTGCATGCAGCTAAATTTCTTCTTAGCCTCAGTCACTTCACCGGTCTCCCATAAAACTAAGAAGTAGGGGAGTTAAACCATGAAAGAAAGGGACTGCATTAGAATGCAGAGGTAAACTGCAAAGAGTAATGGAAAGTGATGGAAATTAAAAGCAAGTACAGAGAGGAACAAAGTCTTGACCCTTCCAGAACACAACAAGCAGGTTGGGCTCCAGAACACCTATTGGCTTATGCCCAGCATTTCACCCACACCATTTTCACTTTTTTCAGTCTTCAGTATTGCAAATTTCACTCACCTAACTCCTACTAACTCTTAAACAGAACATTTACAAAAGAGGACCACCACCCATCATCCGTATTTTATAAATAGTGACTAAGGGGCTTTTGGAAAAAGGAAGAAGACAGAAGACTTGACGCAGTCATCTACCAGTACCACTAATTCCAACCTTAACAGACTAATGACACTAAGAGTCTCACTGCTCCCTGCCAATTACTAAGCATAAAAGGAGGAAAGACAGACCCCCCAGGTGTATTCGAGAATATATCTTGCTCAGTTATTCATTTATTCTGGCAACTTCAGGCTAGTTTAAAATCCATTTAATATTCCATGGTATTCTAATGATGGAAAGCCCTAAGGCTTGTCATGGTGCCTGGGATGCAAAAGCAAAAAAAAAAATGACCCTAAAATTAAAATCAACAGACATGCTAAAATGTATAGCATTAAAAAAAAAAAAAAAAGATATAAAATAAAATAAGCCAAGGCCAGCTGCAGACAAAGTCTAGTTATGAGAATGAGAAGTTAGCAAACCAGAGGTAAGAAAATGGGCTTTTTTTTGTTGTTGACCAAGAAGGAGTAAACTTCCATGGTATACAGTCATATCTCTTTTGGGAAAACTGTACTACTTATGTATCAAAATTTAAACAATGTTTCATCCATGATTTCACATCAGAACAAAATCATGCCAGATGTTCCCTTTTCCAGTCAGGCAAAAAGAAAATCATGTGCTAATAAATGCACTACAAAGTGTTTAAAAAATAATGTAACTTCATATCACAGGATCTGATCTTCCAGCTATTTTCCAGTTAAGGAAAGAGGACAATTTTTATACACATATATGAAATAGCATAGTGCTATTCTGTTTGCACACTGCTTCTCTTCAGAGAACCCTCTTTGAACTATTGCACGTGTAGCACTGTCAGTGAATCCGGGTCAGATTCCCTACATGGGCTCCAAGGAGCTTTTTACAGGACAGCTCTGAGTAGCCCCAACTGGTGCAGCTTCCCCAGGAAATCATTTCACAGTTTATTAGACAACACTGAGTAACTGCCTGAAGTTCCAGATTGCCACCCATCACTGGAGCATCTGGCCTTTCTTTACATTTTTTACAATTACAAACATATGTCAAATGCACAGCAACGTATTTAAAATAATAATTACTCTATGCAAACAAAAAATATATTAATATGCCAATTGAAAACGGAGTCTGACACAGTCTGGGAGAACGTAGCTAGTCTGGCGCAACGAACAAGGTGATGAGCTAGGAGTAAGAGCACAGAAATTACTTACTCTGAAAGTTCCCTTACAGAGAGTGTATTTTAAGATTACTATTCTGAATCCCAAAGTATTTCCACATGCAGATCTTTGTTTCCATACTGAAATCATACAGCTGCTCAAAATTACTTTCCTATGGCATAACAAAATTACTTAACATTCTAGTGACACTACAGATACTAGTTTGTACATGAATTAATATTCTGTTGCTTTCATTTTTAATGAAGAGGTGCTGCATTAAGAATGTTTATCTTGCACAGCCTCGCATTTTTAGAACTCAATTCATAATAATGACTGCAATAAATTCTTACTCAAAATCCACAAAATTCCTCTATAATGATTAATAGGCCTTTGTAACATCATCTGATCACTCAGAAGAAACTCAGGGAGAGGTGGCAATAAAGCCTTTGGAGATATCAACTTTGTTGTTGTTGTTGTTATTAAGGTCCTGGCTGCCTAATACAGATTTCTCCCCTTTTTATTTCAAAACAAACAGAAAGTCTCCTACTAACTTAAGGGCTTTGGATCTCTTTGGATAACAGTTCCAATACTCAAATACAGGTTCCCAGTCTCCCTGCAAGAGCAAGCACCAGGCCAGCAATATCTGCACTTCTGGAGAGGAGAGGAGAAAGGACCAAGAAGAAAATGAGCCAGAAGCTGGGTTGCTGCAAAGACTGGCTGCCAAGGGATTCCAGAGAAAAAGAGAAAAAAAGAAAGGTAAAACCAATTGCAAGGTATATTGTTGGGACACGAAGAAAAGCCAGCAGGAGTGAGAAAGTCAACAGTTCACGACACGGTGAGGAAAAAACTCATCTCTCACTGTCACACATCAAGAAGGTCCCTGGCCCTTGGTGCAGAAGGGCACCAAGCGCGAGGCCCAGGCCCCGGCAGCTGCAGCCGAGCGCCGGCCTCACTGCCCTGCGTAGCCTCAGGGTGCCAGGCAGAGCCTGACCACACGCCCTGATGTTGGAGTGAATGGTGCACACGCACTTCAAAAACTTGGCATTTTCTTCTCATTCTCAACTACTCTGTATAATTTATATATCTAATAGCCCTAATTCTAGAGTAATTCAGGGAAAAGTCCCTGATGAGCAACGAGGAATAGCAGCATGTGAACGTGAGGACGCTATAGTTATATGCACTGCTGGGCACACTGCCCTTACTAGCAACAATTCGGAGCCTATGTCCTATGTAGGGAAAAAAAAAAAGCAAATTCTGGGAAATAGCTGGCACAAAAGTCTTCACGGAGCTCAAATACACACACGCACCCACACTACCTACAGTCATTCCAGGACTGTTTAAAAAACAAAGCAAAAGAATAATTCTAGAACGGCACCATCTGATCTCATCACTCATGGAGGCAGGTGGAATCCTTTTCTGGAATACTCGTTCTGGCAAAAATATTAACAACCTCCAGTGACCACTCTAAATCTGCAGGAATTTTTATTTTTGAAGGTTTCACATTCGTATTTCAAGAAATTACAACTCTTCATCATCTTTCATTCACTCGTGGTACTTTCATTGATATTTAATGTACTCTCTGGTATTAATGTTCATAAAATCAAGTATTATATTTGCAAAATATTTCAGACATATGTTGTACATAGACTATATTTCAATAGACAGGTATTTTCTCATTCTTCAGAAAACAAAATTAATTGCATAGCAAACTTAAATGTGTGCAGTGTGAATATTAATCTGGCAGTGACTGCTTCTATCACCCAGTCTTTTCTGTTGTCTTTTGTCCCACCTGTTTCAGCAGAGGAAGCAAAAAACATGGATGATAAAATACATTAATGTAAATATACACACACACATACATATTTATATATATGTGGGGAGCTGCAGAAAACAGCTACTAACTTCTGGACACTATGATCTGTTAAGATGTGCACACAGAATGACATCACCTATGGATACAAACATTTTCCTTTCATGTTAGAGGTGGGTAAAATCACAGAAATAAGATTAACATAGCATAGCATTTTGATTTCTGATGTCTGAATGCTTATGGACTTGAAAATGATGCATTGCTACTGCTTTTAAAATGTCCTTTTCACTTTCATCAGTAAAAAAAATGCCCAGACTAGTTCTTTACCAGTCACTCACTACAGAATAATCTGTAAACATCCCAAGGACGTTTCTTGTCTCTGCTTTTCTGGCAATGAACACACCAAGCATCATTCTCAAGTGCTCACACTCTAGACTGAGTTCCTCAGTTTAGACATCTTCCCACCTCGGCTACTCTGTCCAGTGCCTTCTGTCCTGAGCTTGCACAAAGTGCCATGCAGCAGCCAAACTTTAACAGAGCAAAAACTTTACCTTTTTTTACTGAGATTTCTGAGAATTTTCTCTTCCAGTGTTTCTGCCTGAAATTCTTCTACTTTGTCTAAACAAATAATTATGCAGTGAGCAAGAGAGAAGAAAATCCCCACCAAAAACCTTCTGCAGCAGTCACCATTCATAAATGATAAGTTTAGTTACTGTTGCTCTTTTAGCTTTTCTCTGAGAAAGCTAAAGTAGCCAGGAAACAGTCTTTTAGCAGAGGACTAAAATACATTTCTAATACGTCCTGTGTACGACTGCACTTCCCTGTTGCTTGTGAGCACCCGACAGAGGACAGAAGTCTTTGTGCTTAGTGGCTTCAGCCTAGTATTGCTCCTATCAGCCGTGGGTTTTCCATTGTTGCTGCTGGGTAAAGATCATTTTCAAGTTTATCATTTCTTTGTTGCAACTAATTACACCAGCAAGTTTTTAATTCCTATTTAGATCAATTATTCTATGTGTGAGGACAGCACAGCTACATATAATTGGTGTTCTCTGTCCCTAAGAGTTAGATCATCCCTTTAACTCAAGGCCAAGAAAAAAACAAAACTAAATTTTAATCTGCTCTGCCACTCTGAAAACCTTGGAGTAGCCACTTCATTCCGCTGTACTTGTTCCTCCTCTGCAAAAATGTTTTCAGGCAGCTTCTCCACACTTCTCATGAGAGGATTCATGTGAGGATAATACCTGAAAACTGGAAATGGGAAACAACAGCAGGAACAGTCAGTGCTCCTGACGCTCAGCAGACAAATCCCATGGAGGTCTGTGCCATGGCTCAGGAGCATCTGAGAGGCACCAGGGAGCTGGAAACAACTGAGGAGCGAGGCTGTTTTTCAGGACAATGAAAGTAAAACCCGGATCTTTCTTTTCAAGCTGTTAAGAAGCTGAAAACATCTTTTGCTGCCTTCCAGACACTTTGATAACATTGCCTCTGAAGAGAGTACGGTCAAGATCTTCTCTCACTCCGTACGAGGGGCCTGTTTGCGAGCGGCGGCGGGGTGGACCCACTCTGTTTGGAACACAGCTTGCAGCTACTTGCAGTGAAACATAAGCACTGGTGTGCTCTGCTGCTAAGTGCTTGAAAAATGCTTCCAACGGAGACCAGCAGCAAGCCCAGCATTTGGCAAAAACCAATTACCAAACCAAAAACCAAAACCAAAACCAAACTGAAGGAAAAATGAGGTATTCTTTCCTCCTTAAAGAAATGAGGAAGAATAACTGCATTTCTTTAACTGTCTTTTAATTCCAGAATTTAATGAAAAATTGATCTAATCACAGCCTGAACACTGAGTTTTAATTGCCTCCATCCCTGTGCTATCTCACTAGAAATCAATTACACGTACCCAAAAGTAATGGAGCAGGTTATACAATTCTCAGGCAATTACAGAACAAAGGGTTTCCGTGGGTGTTAAGCAGAATATGTTGCTGTTAGGAAGATTTACTACACATAAATTAGAATAAAGACAGAGTGCTGGGATTTCCCATGGTGTTTCTGTTCTACCATATCAGATATACACTTAGGCAATAATAGTATTTCACAATGATGAAAAAGGAAAACTTAAAATACAACAAGCCAGCTGCATATTACAGTAGGAATTTTTCCTCTGAGCTCTAAGATTATTCTGTAACGTAAAAGCTCTGATTTCTCTTGCATCAGAAAGCAAGTTTCTTCTGTCTTTTCATTTCCTTACATTCTCACTGCAAAGGACGTCCTGCCGATCTTGGTGACAGTGCTACCTGACTGGTAAGATTATTACAGCGTTAGTTCACAGTCAGTATAAACACACAAGCAGTACCTCTGTCAACAATAAGCATGGCAGATTCTGCCCTGCAACGTAATTACAAGTTACACTGACAATAACATCAAGACCTAAAACAAACAAAAAAATCCATCTACAGCATGACTAGAGGAGAAAATTATGAAAGTTTTGAGAAGTTATGTAAGATGCCTACACATTTTTTAAATAAGTACATTCTTTGATCTATGTTTACTGGACATTCATTTTAAATTGCATTAATACAAAGATGAAAATCAAGAGTGTACTAATCAGGTTTTAATATATATTAAATGATTGAGCATGTCTTTCATCTGTCATTTCAGACCACACTTCTTTACAAGTTAAATGATGATGATTTAACTATAGTGACAGGCTGCATTGCTTTGCTCCAAATTTCTTGTAATTCTGGTGTATACTGCTCTGCATTTGTGCTGCCTTAGTAACTACTAAATAAGAGGACAAATTAGATAGTCAGTGGCAGCCTTGGCTATGTTGACTACGGAAAGGTAAGAGTTTGAGATCCTGAGGAAGCGGGGAAGACAAGAAGCAGAATCATGACCCTAGCCCTCAGGATAGAAGACTCTGACTTGCCCAGGAAGCTGGCCTGAAGGACAGAGCAGCCCAAGGAGGACGCCTGGTCTTCAAGGCCTCCCTTTCCAGAACACAAGATCAACACACCGCAACGTGCAAGAAAACGAGATTCAGAACTTTGCTAGAATCCTTCTAGAACAAATTCACTTTTCAGCATTTATTGGTCTTGGAGAATCAGTTAATTTTTTCAGGAAAAATATTCGCTTGGTTTACAGCTTGATTTGGCTTTGCTAAATCAACACATTGTATCTGATTTATCGCACTTTCCCGTTATCTCATTATTGAAAGTTCTTTCCGTACTTTCAATTGATTCTCCTTCAGTTGCTTGTACACCTCAGTCTGCATTGAATTCTTATTTTACCTTAAATTTTGCCATCTGTTGAAACAATCACTGTCTTTTTGCTCTAAATTTCTGCACTCAGTGCTGCACTGTCCCACATGGCTTTTTAAAAAACAACAAGACTACAAGTAAGTTTAACTAGGTTCAAGGCTAGCTATGACAGAATTGCCCATTTTCCCACCGGTTAGCGAAACAATTCTATAACTACCAGCACTCATATGCCAACAATAAAGCTTAGTGTTAAATATACAATGTTCTCTCTTTCTGATAAACTATGTATTATCCATTACTGAGCTGGAGGAGAGAAAAAGCACCCTTTCAAGGCTCCTAGTATATGTCACAGTTATAGTTACTTTTTTTGGAACAACAGCAAGTATGTAGAATTCAATAGAAAATACGCATAAAAAATGTCAAAAATGTCAAACTGCCTCAGGAAAAAAAAAGTCTTTAAAGGTGTGAGGAATGAAAAACTTAACAGTAATGGACAACATCATCATTGTGTTCATAAGATGAATTGCTTTTTATACAGGAATTGTGTTTATGCACATCTCATCACTCAGCCACAGTGAACCAGGAAAAACAAATGGCAGTTTACACAAGATTTATTTAAAGCAATCTTTAGGGCGTTATCTTGATGAAATATTCAAATGGTATAAAATTCCCTGAGTTTTACTATGTAGCCAAAGGTATTTCTCTCACAAGAAGTATTTTCACAAGAGAAATTAATCTACTACTTTGAATATGCTATAAAAAAAAAAAAAACAGCAAAAACGTATCAGAAAAAAATGCATTTTGATTCGTCTTTCTGATCTTTTCTGTTACATCAGCATGTTTTTAATCGCGAGTATTTGTGCAATGCTTGTATTTCTGCAATGTCTAAGTAAACTCATCTTAGTTTATACCCTCAGATTTCATCTGGTAGGTGTTACTGAATGATTATACAGTGATTATTTATCATTTCTTACTAGAAGAGGTTACAATGAAATTGGAATCAAAGCTTTCTTCTGATAAAATATCAGAACTGTGTAAAAACTCAGGTGAAAGTAAGGGTGAAATTTTGTTATCAAAAGCCTTGTGGAGTTCTCTGGGGAAAATCAGTCTTCCTGGCAACTTCAATTTAAGTCATTCCATACCCGAGATTTGCTTGAAAATGCCACATTGAACAGAAATTTACATTTGAGAATTCCCATAAGAGGTATCTAGAGAACTCAGGGGCATACAAAAATTTGAGTGGAAAAATTTAAATGATAAGACTGAAGTAGCAGTTACAGGGAAACAGGAATCAGTTTTCAGACAAAATCAATTCTCCTCCTCAAAGACCATTCTAGAAACAGCAACCTGGAATGAAACCCACATCCAGACCTGACCTGGCAGGTGGTGGAAGATGTCTGCTTGCACAATATGCAAGACAGATGATTTGCTGCTTCACGAAACATCCTGCTTCAGACAGCTGGGGACTGTAAATACACATCCTTATTGCACAACAGGCTTTATTGGCCTGCTAAAAAAGACTCTAGAAGTAGCACTGGAATAGAAACTCTTCTCTTCTAAAACTGGCCATGATAAATTAATCCGATAGAGACAATAATAAAACTGACAAAAGAGATGCATATAGATGCTATGTCTATGAAAGTTTCCCTGACACAGAGGCAATCATCTTCTCTGAGGACACTCACTCCCAAATTGCTCGTCTTAACAGGAAGAAAAAGAAGCAGCAGGTGAAGGAAGAAAAGGCAGCAGTAGTTCCCTGAACATGCACACCTATCAAACTTTCACAGGACAAGCTATAATTAAAAAGACTTCACAAACAATGCTGTTCGTTGCTTCCTTTCTGAGGGAAAAGTCCAGAACAGACCTAGTCTACACATATGCCGGGATAAGTGTTCTGACATTTTTGCAGTGACTGTCATGGGCACAGACACAAATTGTGTCACTCCCTCGATAGGGCCTACGATGTTTGCAGCACAAGGCTATACCTTGTGCCACTGTGTACTGTATTTATCGGACATAAACACTACAGATTCACTGCATGGGTGAGGATGCAGCACTTTAACTTCTCACTAGTCCACTGTTTTTTATTTTGTTTTTTAAAGGTCAGGCCGAGCTGTGTTTGTCAGCAGTTGGCTTTGCGAATGACTGGTAGGATGATGCTGGGCTTGCTCTGCTCTTTCCCACTCAGAGCCGAGAGGCTCTGCGGGGAGGAAGGCAGGTCCTCTGCACTGCCAGCCTCCATTTCCTCACAGCCCAACTTTTGTGACTTTGCAGATGGGCAAGATATTAAAAAGTGAAATCAACTGGGAGTTAACTTATTAGTCTCACATAGGGCTAAAAAAGGTGGCTAAATGACCAGGAAAAAAAAAAAAAGAAAGGAAGTTAAAAAGGCAACCCGTATTTTGTAACAAGTACGTACAGCATGCAGAGCTAGGTCTTGTTCTGTGACCACGAGGCCTTCGCCACGCTACGGCTCCCATGTGCTCAGCAGCCTGTCTGGAGACCGACACATCAATGAGCAGATCGTTAGAGCACTGGTAAGTTCACAGTGCTGCCTTTTGCAATTACAAGTATCATTAGCACTGCCTGGCAAACTACTCAACATTCTCAAGGTGTTCCAATACAAAAATGCATAGTATTTCTCATAAGACAGCATGCCAGAAACACTATGACAGAAGCAGCAAGTCATTATCAAAACTGAATCCCCAAATCTAATAATTAACAATCGTGTCTGTTCTCCATTTATCATTGTGATACAAACTACAGACATTTTAGGGTTTATGAAACTAAGAATTCTGATGATTAACATATGCTCAGTCACCAAACTGAGGCAGCAATTGTCAACCTGCCTGTGTTGGCAAAAGCTGGGTGAAATTTAACCTTTCTCTCACAAAGAACTTCAAATCTGAAGTTTTCTTCTTGCAAGAGGTGCCATATATTATCAGCAAAGCTCCTTTCCCTCCTTGCAATACACTGGAAGGCTTATCTACCTTTAAAAAAATTAAATACAAAGACTGCTTTTGTTACAGAAATAAGATACTTATGGCCAGTAGAGAAGGTGCTGCCTGTGATTGTTTGGTAGTGCAGAACTGTGGCTTACTACAGCGCTACCATGTCTCACAGAGGGAAATTTGGACAAAGAAAGCCTGAGTTTCTCATTGGTGACCCTTATGGGAAAGAGGAAGGGGAGATGAAGAATATTAGATTCATTGCTGGGGAAAAAAAGCATCAAGAAAGAACTGCCAGCAAAATTATACGGCCAGAAGCAAAACATGGCCAGGCCTCCTTCCTAAAGTTTGACTGCACTACAGAAATCTCTGCCTCCACCACAGGACAGGACTCAGCGTACTAAGTGCTGTACAAATAACGAGCAATCAAATGACCTCTCCCAAAAAGCTGGCAATGCAAACTCAAGGCAAAAGCCCAAATGGATGCTCAGAGATGGGGAAAGTACCAGTAACCATCGATCACGAGGTCTGTGCACCATCAACACCACCGGCCTCTGCTGCGTGTGTAGGTTTTGCTTTGGGAGGGGTGGTTTTTGAGGGCTTTCAAAAACTGTATTTGCTTGAAAATCCTGATTCAGAATTGCTACTCTCCACTGCTGTGGAGAAGGAAACTACAGTAGCTAACAGGCAAAACTGTCCAGGCTGAGAAAACGTACAACAGGTAGAGCAGAGAGGGAGAGCTCAAAATGCTGTTCTTCATCACGTACATTGCAGTAGTTGTCTAGTTCAGAGCGAGTAAAAACCCGAATCATCCTGGCATCACCATGGAAAGAAGAGGGCACCAATTCTCAGTGGCTGAATAGCAATTTTTAATCAGAAATACTTCTGAAAGAAGCTTTGTCCTTGAATGCTGAGGATTTGGGCAGCCCCTGAAGGTTAAGGCTGACACACTGCTGTTCCTTTAGACCACTTGCTGTCCCTCACCAGACTTGGTACTGCTATTTCCGGAGTCAAACCTTAAGCCAGCCGCCTTTTATTCCTTAATTCACGGGGGCACTCAGATCTCTGAGCGATTTAACAGCACGCATTTGATGAGAATTAACTGTTGAGCTGGGAGTTGTCAACCTTTACTGCAGACAGAAGGAGAATTCCGTATAAAGGGAGATGGGAAGATCAGAACTCGGTTTTGAGAGGAGCCGGGAGCATATGACACATATGGTTTCTGAGTAAGGAATACTAAGAGAATGTTAACTTTTGCTGATTTTTCTCTGACACGAAGGTGCAGAGAAAAAGAAACTGGGGCAACACATATGAATAGATGAAAAATAACCTTAAACAACACTTAACCGGTAGACGTCCTTATCTAGGTACCAAATTCACTAATTTCTCAGCATTCAAACAGCAGCATGCAAATCAGAAATGACTGTGCCCTTTAGCACTTAACCTCTTTTCGGTGCTCTGCACAGACATCTGCAAATACGCTGGAGGAAAAACACTCCTCAAAGTCTGTGTCACAGGAACCTCGAATGAATTGCCACATAATTCACAGAAAGAGTAGTTTATTTGTTGGGTCAGTAACAATAGATCAACGCTAGCTGATATATTGCCTTCACTGGCTAACACCTGGCAGGAAGATAAGAAATGAAGCCTTTCTTAGTGCTGCTAGGGCTGCTGATCCCAACAAATGAGGTGGGGTCTTCTCGAGCAACGGTCGTGCTCTCCCCCATCAAATCCGTCTTCAAGCAGGGACAGGGAGTGTGGGTGTGAGGGGCCTGCAGGGTCAAAACTCATCAGCGGGGATGGAGAGAGAACTGTTTGCTGGGACTCCCTACCCCCATGGGGAAACACCGCTTTTCACTCTTCCCTAACGGCTAATAAATCTGCGAGGCCCTCTTGGTCATCAGTACCCTGTCCCCGACTTCCTCAGTGAAGACAGTGTATAACACTAAAAATTGGCCTAAGATGGCTCAAATCTACAGTGGTGCCAAAGACCCCTGGGTTCACCACGTCTGTACTTTGTAGGTAAGTGGTGTTTGCAAACATTGTGTGCAGCTAAGTGCACAAATGCCTTTAACAGCATCAACAATATGTAAGGTAGGAACTTGTTTTATAATCAGTTTATACTAGTCTTTTAACCTCAAATCTTCTGTGAATATAAACCTCTTTGTTACTGAAAGTTTTCCCATTTTCTTAAAATCTCTAGAATTCTCCAAAGATGACAAAAGCCTGCGGGCTCAGATATCTGATTTACATAACTGTGGATACAAAAGAACTAACACAATTTTAACAGTTATCCATTGACAGAGTTATTACAAACACAAATGATAATTAATTACAAACATAATCAGGTATTGCTATCTTGAGAACTGAGATGACTCGATCTCATCAAAACTGAGCAGCACTGTAGGTGTCTAAGGAGAGGTGAGGACAAACTGGTCTGTTCTTACAAGCTGTGAACATGTAGTGAAAAACTTACTGTAGTAGTAAGTGGCAGCAGACTCTGTGCTACACGTTTTTCTACTTTATTACGGACAGAAACTATTCTAAGCTTTGCATTTTGTTCCTGTCTTCCCCCTTCCCCTCCTCTCTCTTTATACTTCCAATTTTACGTTGGGGAAGAATCCCCTTATAGCATGGTTTCTGTCTGGCCTAAAAGCCACTCCTATCCAGGAACACATTCTCCTGTGTTTAAACAGCTCAGAAAATAATACAAGTAGGATTATACCACACAGCAGTGCGCTTATGCTGACTTTCATGACAATATGAAAAAGCTTATTTAAAATCTTTCCTATAATTATTTTGGCATGGAAAATGGACAATACCTTGAATCTTCCAGAAACCTGGCTGACATATCAGAGCAGCCAAGCCATGTCATATTGCTTCACTCTACCATTAATTAGTCTAATGAACATTGAAGCCCCACTAGAGAGGATGAAGTTGTGACTCAAAGCAACAGATGTGACTCTGATGTGCAGTCTCTGGGGAGCTCCTGTGACAGTAACAGTCAGTCTGAAGAGCAGCACCACGGAGGAAGAAATTTCTGCCATGAAGGAGGAAATTAGTCCTTGAACGGCAGTTAATTTGTTCCAGACAAAGATTTTGCTGTTAGGAAAGGAAAATGTCTTTTATGAAACCATGATAAATCCCCAAACAAGTAAATCATTTCAACTCTGCTGAGAATGTCTTGTTTAGAAAGGTACTGCAAATACGGCTGCTCATAAGCTCTTTATAAGCATATTTAGATACAGTGAAAAGCAATAAGCTAATGCATAGAACCTAATAACACACACCTACATCATTAAGAGTATTAAAATGGGGATGTCAAATTTACATGCTGTGCATATGTACCTGATAGCAAAGCATGCAGCAAGCACGGAATCAGTGAGAGATTTTGCAGGTAACGAGTCAAGAGATGAAAAGACGAGGCACAGATCAACTTAGATACCGTACAAGAAGATGAAGGACAGGCCTTAGGGATGTCCAGGCTGACGACAGTCACACCACAACGGTCCCCTGAACAGTCCTGCATGTACAAGCAGGACCCTAAAAGAGACTCATGGAGACCCAGAGCTTTCCAGGGACTCACCTGCAAGTTCTTCCAAGCTAAAAGCAAGCTCAAACAAGATTCATGACTGAGCTAGCAGTACTAACTTGATATCCTGTCAGTGGCTGAATACCACGGGACACAAAAAGTGTCAGTAAACAGAAGAGCAGTGAACTGAGTTACAGAAAGTGCTTGCAGCTGCTCACAAGCATGTATTACAGTGCAGTGTATCTAAGTCTTTGTCAGAGGACTGGCGGCAGGACACCATACTCCTTGCAGGAATCTACTGATTTAATTTTTCACTTTATGCAAATGATTTAGAAGTCCTAAATTCTGTGGGAATCCAGCATGGTCTGCAGAACAAGGGTTTTCAGGGCTGCTTAGGAAGAAAGAAAGTTACATAACATCTTATACACATAACTTCTCTTATACGCAACCCTTTGCTCCTCTGTATTCTCCACCTAACATTGCAGAAAGGAGAGCTCAACAAGCACCATCAAATTAACGTGTAGCTAACTGTAAAGTTTTCATAAGGCAAAAATTTAAACATGGCTCTGATGGCTGGGAAGAAGAGGACAAGTGACCTCAGCTTCTAACTTGTGATTTTTTTTTTTTCCAACAGAAGTTTTACGGTACTTTTTAAGCACTGCCCATTATGTATTTTTCATCCATCTGTATTTTTTACCCTTGCTCTCTATTGTTAATGCCCTCTCCAGCACTGTCTCATCTCCCTGCCCCACCATTATAGCATATAGAGTTATTAAGAGAATTAGCAGGGGATTTGACCATATGAGCATTTATTTAAACTATCTTCTAGCTAGTATAGGTTAACAAAGGACATAAGCAAACAGTGAGGTCTCAATACGTACAGAAACCTGACAGGTATCTCGCAGAGTCCGTGCTCCCTATCTCAGTACAGTCACCCGTATCATACATACATTGCAACAATGGCATCTTCTTTCTGCCCCTGTTGAGAATTCTGGCCATCCTTGTGTTCATTTTCCACAGTATGACAAGAATTATCAATAAAATTGTTCTTTACTATCAGATATAAACATTCAAATTCAAAATAGAAGTACCTACATTGGAAAAATACAATGAGCTAAGCCTCACTGATTTTACTTATTCAAAGCTCTAATAAAGCAAATAGGGTGCCAATTATCGAGTTATAAGTGTTCTAACACAATGATTATTTCTTTAATCATTGTGTTAATCATTCTTTAATCAATGATTATTTCCCTTAAGAGCTGTCTTATTTCCCCAATAAGTCACTCTCCATTCTTACATGCATCAGAAAAATGCATCATGTCTTTTATTCTCACTTTAAATAAATGAATTTACTGACATATACCAAAACCTGAAAGAACAACAAAAACTAAATCTGATTCTCATATATTAAGATTACTGAAAAATCTGTTATTTTTGAAACATAAAATTGAAAAAGTGACATCACTAACAAACATATATTTCTCATTCTCATTAAGATCCCCTTTGTTTCCCTTCTGTTTGCAAATGGGATACAGCTGCGAGCTCACCAAGGAGTTAAGATTTCTTTGAGTGCTTTGTATATTTCCGTGTTTCTAAACTATGATTAAATTCTCTTTTAGTCTCTTATTTCCTTGAAATTTTAGAAGACCACATTCAAAATAACATAAAAAAGAGCCAAATTGGTCTGAGTGATATTGAGATTGCACCTAGCTCTTTACTACCCTTAATGCAACACCAATGAAGTACTACTACTATCTGCTTCCTTCCTTCATCTCTCTGTACAAGGGCAACAAGCATCTCTTTGGTGCACAAAAGAATCTATTTCCTGGGGTGGATGCAGATACGAGGTATGTTTGTCTTGCCCCCACACGAGGTAGGTCAGAAAAGAACAAAAGGAAAGCCAGGACCTGCCTAAGGTCCTCACTCCTGTTAATGCACACCAGGCATCACACTGCAGACTTTCACCCTACTGTAGCTTAGGCAGATATATAGGCATACAATTTTCCTTGAAAGTAGCAAAATGAGGAGGCAACTGGAATAGAGAATCACAGAATCGTTATGGTTGGAAAAGACCTTCGAGATCATCGAGTCCTACCATAAGCCCCTCAAAGCCACACCTGTTAAACCATGTCCCCATGTCCCTCATCTACACATTTCCTGAATATAAACATTCTTGAATGTAAATATCTCCTCAGAGTTTTTCTCAATTTTTGCTTGTTTGCAAGAACAAAAATCATTATTTTGATACTAGATATATGATTTAAGCACCTGAAGCTGAAAACATTAACCTGCAACCTTACAAAGTTTCACTCCTTCAAACATTCTCATCTGTGCCCCCAGTAGATAAACATATTACAGAAATAATACATCAAGTCAATGGGCAATCAAGTGGGGAAAAGGATCCCAAGCTGTCTTAGCAGGTTATTTTTGTTGTGTTCTTGTAAGGCTTTCTCCTTCTTTCTTTTAGATCTGCCATGCATTATTCTGTCAAAAATTCAAGTTTAATTGAAGGAAAGGGTTTTCAGAAAAACAGAAATCTGAATCAGCAATTCGGCATTACCTCTGGCAAATTCTGCTTTTCCCTTATGAAATGTAGAAAATAATTCCCTTCCACTGTAAAATGCATGTGGGTCAGCTGATAATAACGTATTCTCACAAATCTTCGTATTTCTAGGATGTCTGTAAAACATGTCATCTTGGGAGGGTACAATGCACAAGTGACTATTAAAAAAAAAAAAGAAATAAAATAACACTAAAAAAGCACAGAGTTTGTTCTTTTATGAAAATGCTGGAAATCACCAAAAGACATGTTATTACCTCACCTAGAATTACTGGTAGTTGGCAGGTGGGGGGGGTGTAAAACCCAAAACGTCCAATTGTTTTAAATTGTTACAAGTTTCTCACCTAACTAGACTCAAACTGTACCTCCCCGGATTTCCCTTCAGCTCTGGTAACACCGGATCTTCGAAGAAACTACGGAAAATTGCCAGAGGCCCCAGAGACAAGAGGCAAGCATGAGAAACATCATTTCTCAGTACAGAGAGGACTTTGTCCAGTTCTATTTAGTTTCTGTAGCCCGGACCACCTGGTTGCATTGACACCTTGTTGCACTCTCCATTTAACCAATCTTGCCCATTTAATTCCTTCCTCCTTGCCGGTTTTACCCACAGCACTCTTACTCACCACAATGAGAAATTAAGAGGCTCTTTGGTGCTATCTTATTTTTTCTTTCCACGTGGTGTCTGTATTCCCTAATGCACCTTCTATTTAGTCCCTTTTGACCATAGCAGTCTTCGTATTTGCAAACTGTGCACAATAAGAAAGTCTCAATGTGCCTTTAGATGTTGCCACATTTTATTTATGAATCATTTCTGTTTTCATTTAGGGTGTTGTTTCGCATGTTCTGTAACCTTTTTTTTTGTTGTTTTTCCTTTTCTCTCCATCTCTGTTGCCTAAGAGAGCTTGAGTAGCCTGCATTGGCTTAACTCATATTGACAGACTCCAAAGAATCCAATTTACAGAACTGGTTCCTATGCCCTTAAAGAAAAGGTGAATAAACAGACCTAAAGGGCGTCATACCACGTACTCTATGTTTGAATGGGATCAGTAATAGATTTCACCATGGTTTCTCTGTTGCTGCATTGGGCAGCATCTAATTAAGTAACCTTTGGTAGTTTCATCTGGTGCCTTTTCACGGTGCTTTGTTTTGTGGGCTCTGGATTGCTCCACGTTTCTATATTCCTTGTTTTGTATTTAACGAGTACATACCATTTTAGCGCTAAGAATACGGTCCAGCTTTTGAATAATACACGTCTGCTACGTTTTCATAGGTGAGCAAACCTACTAGGTAAACAAAACCCACTCCTCTTACACTTCTGCTATAAATTAAGGAAAAAAAGAATTAAGTTAAATTTGTTTCCTGACAAGTTTTAAAAGCCACTAACGAAATACTTGACTGAGGAACAGTCCTTGCTAGAGATAACGAAAATATGTACATTAAGAATATTATGCCTACTAAATATAAACAACCGCATGTGAAAGAAATTATTACAATATTATGGGAGTGGTAATACACAGGTGCCAGAGAGCTACAACACTGGCAGACCTGCGTTCTGGACGCTCTCTAGGCAAACGATGCCTTTTGTGAAAAAGAGGTTACTATTAAGGGAACCTCCTCTGGCAATCGTTCATGAAAGATTTATGAACATTGTTACTCTGACTCCATTTCATTACTTGGCTTTATATATGTACAACATTAACGAGATGCATTTAATTGACTCAACAGCTACATCGTGTAGGTACTACAAGTAGAATATTTTACTTCTTACATAATTGTTTTACTGTAATTGCTAATAACTCGAGCCATATGTTTCAACAAAGACTTTGCTCCCACCCACACAGTTCACACATTTCTTCCTGCATGGTCCTGCAGTGAAGTTAATGCCAAATTTGTGACATGAGAATTATTACCAAGGCAACAGATAGAAGTCAAACGTTATTGTGATTTCACTACACACAAAAGCAAGAGGAGACACTGAAAGGAAAAAAAAAAGGAGAAAACTTTACTAAAGACACAAAGCCTTCAGTAATGGCAAGAAGAATGCTTAAGAATACTAATGGTTTGAGTGCACTTCTTCTTTGAATAAATATTTTCCATTTAAACTTTCTCCTAAAGGATTGCCCTTCTTTAAATACGGTTTTACAACCTCAAAAACTGTAGGCACCACTCATTATCTACCATTATATTACGACAAAAAAAACCATATTTATGATTAGTGGGACTGTTAGTTTTCTGTCAATATTTGAATAAAAATGTTTCAACATTCTGGCTAGTTTACCACTTATTGCTACCTAAACATGTAGCTGGGGTGAAAAAAGATGTCCATAGTCCTCATGGATCAGATTTTATCATAAAAAATCATATTCCAAATCAGAAGGTAGACAATAGAATTACCTGTAAAAATAACCTGGTAATGTTAACTTTTAGGTAGTTCTTTGAAGAGGGCAGGTTATAAAAATATTAAATTTTCCAAATGAAGATACTATAAAGGCTTTGTATTAGCAACATTCAACGTAAGACTTGAAAGGAATTTCCTTCTGTAAAAGTATCTAAACTGTATAGATTAAAATTTATGAAAGAAATTCAGCTTGTGTTGTTTGTGGGGGTGTTTTTTTTCAAGGATTAGCCAATAGTCAGAACTACCCCTTTTAATAATTTATTTTCAAAAATGTTGCAGAAAGAAGACAACTACCAGACAAGGCCCCTAGCAGATGACTGAGAGTCCTAACGTGCTGCCACCATCACATGAGGCTTATTTGCACGTGTTACCGTGTGCTTAAGTATATATTCTTTTACCTAGCAACCTAAGAGAAAGTCTGCAACAACAAAAAAAAAAAAAGAAAGAGAAAAGACAAATACCACATATGTGGTGATTCTTAAAATCATTCAGATACTGAGGGTCCAGCTTTGGGAGGAAAAAATGAGCAAGAGACTAAATCTTCAATATTTTTGAAGAAGAATTAGAACCTCGAATTAACCAGCAAATACAATTCCTGAAACACCTCATACCTGAGCTTCTGAACCGGCTTCTTCTGCACTGTAGGAAGGCTTTTTGTAGTTTATTTTTAAACCTTAAAAAAAGTTATAATGCAGACAAACATCAATCTCAAGGCCCTTTAATGCATTCGGGATATTTTCACTTTGTTTAGGTTATTGTTTTTTGTCTTCTGTTTCTTCAGTAATACTTTTCCTGAAAAATTAATTATTAGGACAGAGGTGACATGTAAAACTTTCACATGAAGGAAATTACAAAACACATAAACTAACACTTCTGCCTTGTAGTTTATGCCTACTAATTCCAGTTTACAAACACCAACAAGATGAATGTTATTTCTACCACAGTCTTTATTGCTGTAACAAAGCAATTAGAAATGATGAATACTTTCAACTCCCCTTAAGAGACCACTCAGCCTAGTATTTCTAAGAACTAAACTATGTTCCTGTAATCATTCTAACTTTCACCTTCTTCAGTTTATTCCCATTACTCGTGTTATGTAACATCTTGAATTACTTCCCACACTTTTGTGGTATTCATCCTTCAAAACTTTTGTATCAAAACTACCTGTTCTTTAATCGCCATTGCTTAGGACATGGATGTATTTTTCAAAGCCATCTTCCAAAATCTTTGGCTAGTTAGTTTCTTTGACAAAACAAGCAGCTTCTTAAATACGCTAAATATTTCACAGCTTTACTCTAGCTAACAACTCCACTGTGCTTTGTTTGTTTTGCATCCTTCTTCTTTTTTCCTTTATGTGTATTATTTTTTCTTTTTTTTATTTCAAATTTTCAAGCAGAATACAAACACAAAATGCATCACTATGTGCAGCGAACAGGCACTGGCAGTGAGACGCTCCAGTCTGAGAGCGAATCTCAAAGTTGCGTCTACTGTGCTGCCCAAATAACCCAAGCCGCAGTCACATTTCACCTGCTTTTAACAATGAATTACAAATTCATATGTCCAAACTGAATCAGGTTATCTTCTGACAATCACACAAGGTGAGATAAACGAGAGAAGGGAGATTGACTCTTTTTTTATTTGTAATTCTTGACTTGAAACTTAATATACTGTGAGTTTAGTGCTATCACCATTTTTCCACAGCTGATAATTTTAGAGATTTGTTCTAGGAAATCAGCCTCTGCACTTCGTCTATCAGATTTACCCCTCACCAGTATTCTAAATACCCTTTCAAAAACGTCTAAAATGATTCATTACAGCCTTCAGAGCTAAAACATGGGTGAAATATTTGTGCTGCCGAGATATAAACATAGTTATACATATTGCTGGAGTGTCTCCAGCACTGGAGATATCCAAGAACTTTTAGGAAAATCTTTCACTTGATAAATAGAACTTTTGAAGCACAAGTCATCTGTGAAATACAGCTAATGATATGTAATTTTTAGCAATACCATGACAACTTTGCAAATTTTCAAATTTACTGAACTGCCTTCTTGAAGCAGATCTTCAAGTTTGTGTTTTCAGTCTTTCTAGAAATCAAGCACCCCTCTACTTACCAATTACAGTACTTTGGATACTCCACAGTTTAACACCCTCAACTGGTTTCTTCATATTATTTAGACTCAGATGAAGAAGGGCATCTGCTAGGGTTCGTTGTCTCTACCTGCTGTATTACATTCCAGTGCATCCCCACACGAATGGCTATATGCACTCTGTTTCCAAGCCAATATTTAGGTACTTTTAATCCCTCACAGGGCCCCAATCCTCAGACAGTTCCGCTAGATAAATGAAAAGAGCAAACAGAAGGAAAAAAAAACAAACCAACCTAGAACATCCTCAGCCACCTCATCTTTCAGATTTACAATTGTGAAATACATAAAACTCCACGCTGGTTTCTACCTTCCCTCACTAGGGCCTCTTCCCTCACACACAGGGCCTCAGAGCAGGCGCCTGTCTCCCTGACGCATGAGGTCACTCACATCTCTGTCCTCCAGCATCATCCTCCTCAGCAAGATCCATCTCTTTGCATCTTTATTCCACTCAGCCTCAGACCAACGTACAGCACAAGCAAAGACTGAGACCTCTGAGCTCTTCACTCCTCTCTGTTCCTCATGGAAGTAGAGCTGACCCTCCAAGCGCCCAAGAAAGAGGAAAGGCAGAGGAGGGAAGCAGCATTCAAAGCAGAATTTCTCCACCTCAGCTTTGCTGACCCTCTGCAGGTTGAACCATGCATTTCTGCCAATCCACACATACAGAAAAACAGAGCAAGAGGGCTGCCTGAGTGCAACGCTGCAGACAGCCGAGTGCTGTCTAATGCTCACTTAAGCTGCTAGAAGGGAAGGTTCAAGCTCTGTAACTGCTGTACCCCAGACCTGGCTATGGAACCTACCAGGAAATGTTCTTTGACACCATTAAACTTCCCTCTAACATCTCTTAAACTTCAAAAGTATCCTGGCTTCTTTCCAGCCTCAGTCCTCTCTCATGCATTTTTTTATTCTCTCATTTATATTCAGTACAACACTCGCTCACTTTTCATGTCAATTGTTTAAATATTCTTTTCTTCAAACCCTCAATTTCCGCTTATTACATAATCTCCTTTTGTCTCCCCTTGTCTTTTCCTTCTTTCTGTTATTCAGGTCCTTTTTTTCCATCTCTCGTTACTCTGAGCTTTTTTCCTCCTCTATATAATATTTTCTTCCACTCCCCACTTCTTGCCAGCTGGAGAAGGATGCTTGTTTCTATCGTCTCTTTTTTTTGTTCTTTTGTTTGCTTGCACTGATTGAAAAAACAAGGCTGTTACAGCTTGAAAGTGTCTGCAGACCAAGTCCAGGCACAGATATATTTTACATGTGAATTCACATAACCTTTTGGAATACCAGCTCACATACATTAGCGACAATCCAAGCTGAAAAAAGTGGAAGTCCACAAGCTGTCTTTTTGACACTGTGTATCACATTTCGGTTACAGAAAGCTTTTCTAACACAATATGAAAAGATAATAGCAAATGACTAAATTAGCATCACATCACGACTACTGCTTCAACTGCAAAACAAATTATTTTGTTTGGCTTTCATCAAGACTGCTTCTCTTAAAGTTTTATGAGAATATGACTAATTAAGATGATAAAGCTGCCTCTTAAGCTTATTGAACTAGGATGTTACAGATTTGAAGTCCTGAAGACATGGAGAGCTTGTTTGAATGTACATTGGCTAGTTTCGAGCTAGCTAGTCTCAAAAAGAGAAGAAGAAATTCTGTCACAGGTCACAAAAACCTTGATTCAGTCCAGAGTGAGCACATGTACAACAAAATAACACTGAGTTGCCTCCTGTAATGGCTGAATTACTGCTTAGTATTGAAGCTAATTTAGGACTTTTCCAAGAGCTTTTTTCCCCATGATTTGTTTTGACTGCACCGAAGCTGCACAATATCAGGAGTGTTTTCAGAAGTCAGAGTCCTGCTGGGACTTGAGCATGTAGCTAAAACATTGATTTACACTGTGTTTGTCATTTAACAATCTGAAATAGTCAAATCCTTCAACATACAAAAAAAAAAAAAAAGGTTTTATTTTCTATTTTTTGTAAGATTTCTAGAAGTAACTGATAGGGAAACTTATCATGAAATTTTACCTTAAAAATGATTGGTCTTCCTCCCCAAAATTTTAACTATGTGCTACTGTGGGCTTGAAAGTCTCTGCGCACCTGCGATCCAGCAAATGTCTTGGGTGTGTGGTTCTGAACCACCTGATTTGCAGTAACTGCTTTCTGGGATCACAACCTCCTTCCCGCTGTCTTTTTTGGCATCCTGTCAGAGGGATTTGTGACTCTAGGCTTGAAAGACTTTTCAAGATGAAAAAATCCCTCAGTGGTAAGAAATCAAATACTTGAATCCTTTCCAACCTGCTTGCATTTCCATTAGAGAAGCTTCTGTAAAAATGACATGCAATTATCTTTCGTAAGTCAGTTAACCTGGAAAAAGCCATGGTAAAAAGATACTTCAGGCTCCAGTATCTTACAGCACTGGTATCCTTATTCTCAGGACACACACACGCACACACACAAAAAAAGGAAACAAAACAATAGGTCACTGAGCTTTATCCTTTTACTAACTAAATTTAGCATGCTAGAATCTGTTCTGAAGAGTCACCGTCTCCTCAGCCTATTTTTGCATTTTCTTTCTTATTTTTAGAAAGTGGAAGCAGGAGTTGCTCTGCATGCAGATCACAGCTCTGCTGGTTTCCTACTCATGCCCAGAACTTCTGGATGTCACATATATATTCAACAGAATCAAATATAACATGAAACTCTTTCTGAGCATCAACCTAGATCAACTGCACGGACAAAGTAGTTCTCCAGAACTCTTGCAAGGGCACTTGTTTTGTTCTCCTTTTTCCATTCTCTACTATACAAGAACTGTGTTTAATCCAGCTGTCACTGGGGTCACTACTGATACTATAGTTTTAACCTGAAAATATTCAGACCATGAACTCTTGAGAATTTGAATCTTCAGGTTTTATTTGTTACTTCCAAGGATTTCTTTTAGTTCCTTTTCTTTTCTCCTGCTTTTTAGTATAGACAGTGTGTGATTACCTTCAGACCCCTGCAAAACTCCTGTATTATAATGCCTCTATAATTCCACCTTTAACAGTATTCTTGGTTTAAAAATGTGGGTCTTTTTAAACAGAGAAGTTAGTTAGTGCATCATACAGAAAAATATGGGTGTTAAATACAGGTTTTTTCACAAGAGTTTTCATTCTCAAATAGACATGGAGCTACTGGAAGTCCAGTGAAGGGCTATTAAGATACTGAAGGGTCTGGAGGATCTCTCACCTAAGCAGAGGCTGCGATTACTTGGGACTCTTGAGCGTGGAGAAGAGAAGCCCAAGGAGGGTCAGGATGAGTGTGTAGGAGGATCTGAAGGGAGGGTGAAGAGAAGATGCCGCCAGACTCTTCTCAGTGGTGCCCAATGATAGGACTGGCACAAACTGAAACACAAGCAGTTCCTTGAGAATATGAGCAGAAACCCTCTTTACTATGAGGGTGACTGAGCGCAGGTTGCCCAGAGAGGTTGTGGAGTCTCCTTCCATAGAGACGTTCAAAAGTCATCTGGACATGGTGCTGGGCAATGTGTTTTGGGTGATCCTGCTTGAGCAGGGTGGTTAGCCCAGGTGATCTTCAGAGGCCCCTTTCAACCTCAACCATTCCGTGATTCTGTGAACTCATATGTAAGCAAACCATCTTTTTGCTGGAGACAAAACACAGCTGCTTCCTTGGATTTCTAAAACTTCCTTTCATAGGAAAGTCCTTATCTTGCAAAACCTGATAAATACAAATTCACTTAAACTGGATTACTAAAATATTGGATGTTGCAAGTGGTTTACAAGTTAGTCAGTCCTTTAACAACAGTGCCTTCATGTGTTTATTATAGGCATTTTTGTATTTTAAAGCTAAGATTCAACTGTAGTTTACAGTTGTAATTCTGTCCTCCTACACATACATAATTAGGTTAATTCTAAACTATTTCTAGAGCACAGTAAGGGACTGGAAGTTTAAGAAAAGTAAAGTCAGCCTACCAATGTCACAAACCTTGTGAACCGTCTGTCCATTTCTTGTTCTGCCACAGTAAAACTTCCTAAAGAGGAACCAAATGTGAGTATGTCTGCCCTAGGCCAGAGATTGTATCCTCAGCATGTTTAATAATACTATAATTATTTTCATTTCAAGAGTTCCCCAAATTAATTTCTAAACTTAGTTGTACTTTTGGCATCTGTAACACCCTGTGGCAATGACTTCCACAATGCAATTATGCACTGCATGAAGAAATGTTTCCTCCTGTTTATTTTAAACCTAATGCAGGCTAAGAAATAGAGGTCAACAAAACTCTGCTATGAGAAATAATGAATAATCACAGCCTCCATATCTCCTCCCTTGCATCCTTTCTTCTGTACTCGTTCTTTTTCCAGCTGCAGACTCCTCCCGAGTTGTTCATATACAGGCACATCTTTTCTCATGTACAAGCTGGTTTGCACTTGTTTTAAGACAGGCCTTCTCAAAGACATTTTTTTCTTCAGGAATCTTTGCCCTGTCACGAGCTAGGATGAAGAGCTGATATGATTCTAGCATGTCCATCAACTCAATCATCTCCAGTAGATGGGAAGCTAAGATGTCTCTACAACAGACATGCTGGCTCTTCATAGTAATTTTATGCTCCCCATCTGCACATTCATTTTTCATCTTTGCAACTATACTCCTAATTTCATTCCATAGCAATTTCAAGTACTTTCGATCAGCATGGGTTTCAAACTTTCTGCGCTGTATCTCAATGCAACACTCCTCCTCCCCAGTGCAACTGAGCAACTCCTGATACCCAGACAATCTAAACAGCAAGTTGCAAACGTCCCAAATTTGATAATTTTGTGTTTGAACTACCCCCAACCTGTTGGGTATGGGCAGATTAGCCCATGCAATCTGTTATTATTCATTTCATCAGTTTGTTCAAAGATCTTTTTCCCCTTGGCTTTTCAATTTGAAGCAGACCTCCGAGACATCTTCGGTGACCTCCAGCACGGGAACAACCACACTTGTTCCACTGTTAGCACAAATGCTACACAAGCTTTTATAAACTTTGCTGCTAAAGATTTGTCATTTGGTAGTGTTCTCGTTATGCCTGGATCATTATTGGACCTAGAGACACTGTCAGATCTCCTTTCTAATGGCTTGAGGAACTCATCAAAGCACTTTCCTGCCTGCCTGCTGGGTTTCACACCTAACTTACCAGTTAGGCTTTCTTCTGTTTTCCTCATTTCCTCCCTACTTTGTAAAGCATCTCCCTCTATCCGTTACAGATGTCCCCTCTCTGAAGCTCAATGATGAGAAGTTCAATACTGAGCATGTTTTTTTCCTCCTATGACAGATTGCTGATACTTAAGACTTTAAGTACGGTATCTCTTCATACCACTGAAAGCTTTACCCTTTTGCCACGTCTTTTAACTACTTTCCCACAAGCTTCCTTGTTTAGATGTAAAACCCTCCACGAGACATTACTGTAATATTTACACTCGCTCTTAAAACAATATGGAAATTGCATTTATTACAGTTACTCTTGCAGACTGGATCAACAGTAACTTCATCATTAACTAGGCTGCTTGTACCGCATATTTACCAAGAGCTACTTATCTTGTGAGCTAGCAATAAACAAACTGACCCCCCATAAAAGTAATAAAAAACAAACAAAACAAAACAAAACAAAAGTTTTCTTCATCTTTACATTTACTGAATCTTCCTACAGGTAATGGAACCATATAATAACAGAAAATGCTTCTTTCCTTGGCATCTGTCACCTCCTTAAGCACTTCACAGTCATTTTCCATCTTGTACATGGTCAACGGCCACTGTATTTTGAGCTATTTTCACACAAATCTAACCTACAAGAGCAGCTTCTGATCTAGACATATACACGTATCTTTGACTGTAAAATCTAACATATACTGTCACATCTACATATTGCTATAGCCCGCACTGTCATCTCTACACAAACGTCTATCTCCTTGCATTAAGCATCCTGAGATGCCTAGGATGTAAAAATGGATATTTAAAACCAGGCATTCAGCTCATTCACTCAGTCGATCGCATTTCAGATTTTCTCTGGGTTGCCATGAACAATTGCTATTGCTCTGTCTGCTTTTATAGTTTAGAAAGAGAAGAAAGCAATAAATACATACATGACGGTGTTAATGCCTGACAGCTGTTGAAACATCTGCAGACCACAACCCACAATTAAGGCTCTTCGAGTTGGAGGGTATGTTAGCATTCTGCAGATCACAGGTCCAGCTTAAAAACAAACAAAACAAGACGTAATTGTTCTTAAATGCTCTCTATCAAGACAATGTTCCCAAGCATAAGTTTTTCTACTCCATTTTGATGCAAATTGGGATTCTTTCAGTTATTTTCGAGTAACTTTATCATTTCAGTTCTTTTCTGCAGTTATTTTCAAATAACTTTATCCTTTCAGTTCTTTTCTGCACTGCACTAAAAGATGATTTTTTCAGGAAACAAACGTGTAACACAAAACAATTTCTTGATCAAAGTGTACAGTATTATTGATGGCACATATACAGTGTCCTATATTCTACTGATATTAACAGACTGCACATCTGCTACAGCTGGATATGCTGTTTCCAACTTCTTACAAATAGTAGGATCAGAAAAACACAGATCAGACAGCCTCTGAACTTTCTTGCAGATCAGAAAGTCTCAGAAAATTAATTTCTACAAACCACTGGAAATAGGGGTATTTTGTGGTGTGGGACAGATCTGTGTTGCACAGGTCTAAGGGCAGAGAGAACATGTTATTTTTCCATACCTTTGGTAGTATTAAAGTGGGGCTAGATTCAAGAAAGCAGAAAACAGTGTCTTACTGGAGAGGGAAAAAAAACACATTTCTGGCAAATAGAAGAAGTTTCCGTTGTTGATAATTTCAAATTTTTAAATTATCCTTTTAAAAAAATGCAATTCAGAAAATTCAATGAAGTGGGCAACCACAGAAAAGACTTCTCTCCATTATTTAGTTTAACTTACTCTGTCCAGAACGTCATTTAGGCTAAAAACATATTCAGGTGGAAATTTTTAAGTGAGTTTTACATATCTTAACAGACTTGGTATACCTACTTAGAGCAGCTAATAAAGGTCACAATATGTACATTTCAAAACATGTATCATTAAATAATAAAAAGCTTTAAAAAAGTCCTATCTGGAGGCCAAGGGCACCTCTATTTTATGCTTATTTACACATTTTCCTCCATATCCATACTGACTATGCAGAAATATATTAAATATATCGATTCAATATAAAAATCTATCCAACTTAATTAATGAAGAAAGATTTACATCCGAGTTTCAGCTTCGTAAAGCTGGCCATGTATGCACAGTTTCAATACCAAAACTGGATAAACAAGCTTAGATATATATTTTTTTTCATTCAAAGGTAGTCAAACTTGCCTGGGGAAGAGTGGTTTTCATAAATAATTGCAGTATTCACATGCCATGTATATTAGCACTTAACTCCCTGTTTCTATCATTAGCTAGAACAGCAGAATCCCATATGGCAAATTGTCCACCTGACACATAGACAAGGGCAAACACCGTTAGCATACACACGGTTCCAACTATCCTGCAGTGCAGCCACATCCCTGCCTCCAAAATGCCTCTCTCTGGGTCCACAAGGAACTTCTGTCCATGGGTTTTTCAGCAATTCCTGATCCACTCAGATATCTGACGAGGAAAACTCCCCAAGACTCCATTCACAATAAGGTATTGTGCAAAACAATTGCAAAGGCAGCATTAAAATGAATAGCTAGAAATTAAAGCAGCTATTCCTAAACAACAGGTTGCAACTGACAGGGCGCCACAAACCCTGAACAAATTTAATTAAAAAAATTCATTTTTAGGCCAGGAAGTGGTTTCCTGCACAAAGTTTAGGACTCCACATTGAAACCTTTCAGTGCTTTAGACCTTCAGAGCACCCAATCATTAAGAGCACCCAATCATCACTAAATTCATTAAGTATTTGTGATTTTTTCATATTTCTGAGTAATACGCACATGATGTTTACAACACCATAGTGGTTTATGTGAGAGAACAAAAAGTTTCACTTTTTTGTGCCAAGGTAAATGCACATACAGAATATCAAAGGACTTTCCTAAGTTTTACAGTCTGCATGTTTACAAACCAATAAACTGAAACCAAACAAAAGATATCATTAATCTCTATAAATGAGCTTTGCAAATTAACTTAAAAGTCCAAAGAATTTTGGCTCTAAGATGGGTATTTTTAAACTAGAAATTGTATGAAACTTTTTATTCAAATCATGTAGCCATAAAACTACATGTATTATTCTTGTGTTTTCCTGTCTTCACTCCTGCTACTGAAACTGCTCATCTTTTGATCACAGAGGTATCACAGCACTAAAGTCCTAGCCCTTCATATCCCAGCTACACCAAATACTAGGAACAGGATCACCCATTAACTAATGAGCTTAATTCTTAGGATCATAGAAGAGGGAAAAAGAGCTTTCCCCATCCTTGCTTGAGTTAATATACTAAAAAAAGAAAAGAAAAAAAAACTATCAGTGCAGAATGGTTTTAAAAACAATCTTTAAAATGAAGTCTTCAGAATTGAACACATTTTTCTTCTGAAAATAAGTTTCTGATAATTCTTAAATTTACTGTTATCTATTGCAATAGATTAATATAGCAAGAGTATTAAAATTAAAAATTCAGCAATTGCATATGGATCTAGAGGGAAACAGATGACACAAAATACAGGTCACAAATAAAATTAAGTGACAGGTATTTGGCAATTTGTTTTTATGCAGTATGTAGTATGTAAATGGAGTATGTAAATATTCCTCTCCAAATTCACTGTTTTTATTCATTGCACTCCTGCCTTAATGGCTTTTGGTTTCTCGTTAGCCAGAAGATTTAGAATCATTCCTGGTTTTGAGCTGTTTAATCTCAGCTTGCGAAGCCACTGAAATGAGCTCTTTCCATCTTCTAAGCTATTAATAAAAAATTAAGTCAGAAGGATGAGAGCTAGTCATGTCATGAGCAACTTAACATAGTTGGACTTTTTGTGCTGTGGGGAGGTAACTGCTTACAGAGAGGCACCCAGCGCGTCGCAGGGCTCCGTGCCTCCCAGTTCCAGGGCACCAGCCATTCCTGGCGCTGCAGAAAGCTCCCCACCTCGCATGGCTCTCTCTTCCTCTTGCAAAGCTCCCAAACTTGCCTGTCTGCATCTTTTTTTATGGCACCAGTCAGCCAAGAACATGAAAAGACTGTCAGCTCATCTGATATTTGAGTTTTGGTGTTTTTCCAATATTTCACAGCAAATACATCCAATGGAACATAGAATAAAATAAGAGCTCATCACAGGTAACTCTTGGTTCTAGAGAGTTAATGCAAGGGTGTTGTCCATGACTAGCTGAAGTTTTTTATTTGCTTAGCAACCCTAGATTTCAAATAAATGTCCTCTCCAAACTATCTTATTAATAAACTAGGAGGAGAAAACAGAAAGACTACGAACAAAGATTTTTACTTTGACAGAAAGTTGGTTTGGCCTTTTGGGAATCTGAAAACAAAGCAATTTTCTTTCATCTGTAAAAGGAAAAAACATCTTTCCCTGATACTGCATTCTCTGACATAAAGCTTTGGTGATGGAAAATCTATATCCCCAAGTGCTCCCACAAAGAGACAGCAGTTAAGAATGCCTTGGAGCAGGACAACAAGCAGAGGCAAGGAAGGGGGGAGAAAAAATAGGGTAGTGCATTCTGGCTCTGCAGGACATGTTCTTCCTATAAAGCACCAAGTACTGCAAGGAAGTCCTTAAAACCTGGAAGAAATGTGACAAAAGAAAAAACAAACAGATAAAAGCGGCCACTGAAGTGGTGCCACGGAGAGCGGAGGGAAGAGACGGACCAGGGCCTGGCGCTGCCAGGCTCTGCAGAGGCCTCAGAGCGTGTGGAGCAGCGGACGTTCATCGCGTGTGACGGCGAAAAGGGGCAGCAAGAGCTGTGGGTCACACTGCGCTTTCCTTAGAGCTGGGGAAGCAGAACAACAGGTGGAAAAAAGACCGGCTTTCGCCTGGCCGCCGTCTGCAATGCGGTTTTAGCAACAGTTCTTTCTTGTCATGCTCTGCTCTGCAAGGGAAACAGCGACGTTATCCTCACTGAAGGCTGGAGAAAACAGTCGAGCAAAGATAAAACCATGTGCCTAACACCACAACAAGGACGAGGAGGCAAAGCCTCCCCACTCCCCTGCCTCTCTCACGAGCTAACAAAATGGACAGCATCTATCAAACTGCAATTACTCCTCTTTTTTTCTTTTTCAAGATGAGGAAAGACACAAGATAATTGGAGTCAGGATACTTTCAAGAGTGTATTTTTTAATTAAAAGAGCATCCAAAAAGCTGATGACTCAAGACTTCCCTCCAACCCAATCACTAACGTAGTCTCAGGCTGATCCTTCCAGCTGTTAGCTATATTGACACTCAGAGCAGTTTCATATTTTCTTTCCTGAGCAAAATACTTCAATCTTTTTTATTATTTTTTTTTTCTGCCAAGATCTAGGGGTAGCAAAATCTTTTTTTCAAACTGTTCCTTGTCTACAAATCAAACACTCCTGTTCCCGCCCTAAGCCGGTGGTTTTAACAGTGAGAGAGATTTCTACTCTTTGCCACCCCCAAAAAGTTTTAAACTGGGAGATTATCCCTGAGGGGAGAGGGAAAGGGAAATTTAGTAGAATTTTAAAGGTAGCCTGGAGCATAACGAAAGTCTGCGTGGGAACTTCGGGATAAAATCTGCTGCACGTTCATTCTTTTGTTCATTTTATTAATAGCATATTTAGTTTAAACCATCATATTAAAAAAATACTTCTCATTTAGGGGTCCGGAAAAGGTCCTGTCATTAGTTTTTCCTTTCACCTTTTAAAAGCCAGAAGACCTTTATTAAAAATTATTTAAAAAAAAAAAAGAGTTAGGAATGAGGTTCATATTTAAACTGATTAACAAAAATGTTTTGAAGTCAATAATTATAGTGCAGTTCAGCAGGGTTGCAAAACTACCAAAGAGAAAATAAAAAAAATCACTGTAGATTAAAGCCAAAGTACTTTAGCTTTACCTCCTGATAACAGGACAGCACCATCAATGGATGCACAGATGACAGACAGTAGAGCAGACTATTATAAAGCTAAAAATAGTAGGTCTTGCACAACTGCTTCAATTTTTTTTTCTTTTAAATGGAGGCATTTGAACTTCAGCACAAAATTCAGTTCTGTTGAGGACAGGACCGATATTTAATGCTTAAATAATTCCTTTATCTGCAACCTAAGAGCACAGCTTTCCTAACAAAGTGTCAGTACTAACCATCTTGCTATAAAATGAAGAAGGTCTCGAAGACGACAACCAAGACTCCTCCAAGTGAAACCTGCATTATCCTATGAGTACATGCTGGTACTTATTACTATAACAAATATATAAGCTGGATCCACTTACAATTACCTGGACAATTTTTGCCCAATGATTTACAGGAGAACATACTGGGAGTCTTCCTTTCGCCAAACCATTTTCTTAAAGCTAATTTCAAAACCTCACACACACATCTTGGATCATCAGTCGTGACTAAAATACTAAACAAAGGCTCCTAGGTAAAGCAGAATTAAAAAATATACAATATACTGTTGCATAAAACAGTGGGCAAAAAGCACTTTCCTTCTTCACAATTCAGTTTTCAAGATAAAATAGAATTAGTATTACGTAATAGATGATCCAAGATCCCTCAGGTACTGAAGAATATATCTAATTTGAAAGCTGGGTAGCTCATACTGATTGGAAGCATCTCTAATCATTCTCAGCATAATGAAGACAGAATATCTCTGCCTGAATGCCACGTTTCTAGAATGGGAATCAAGTCTCATCTTAATCCAGTTGCTTTATGAATATGAAATACCATAAAGGGCACTTTTTTACAAAGTTGCTGAAAATTCAGCAGGCTGGATGACAATGACTGATCTCTTTTTCCCCAGTTAAAATGTTTTTCTCCATTCTACAGAAAGTCCAATTTGTGCTTACTTAACTGTTCCTGTTAATATCCAGCTGCACTAGGAAGTAGAAGGATGCGCAGAACAAGGAGCTATGCTTTGCTTCCATGAAAATTCCCAGGTCTAGCACACAGAAGGGAAGATCCTAATGACTTCAAAATTATTTAGAAGCCTGTTCTCCAAAAGGATACAGGAATTCTGAAAGATTTCCTCATTAATTTCAGTAAGTAGATTTTTATGCAGATCAAGTTAATTCATCAGCTAAAAGAAAGAGTAATATCCAGGTAAAGCAAATGATAGACCTCTTTCAAAAAAGAAAAGAAAAGAAAAGAAAAGAAAAGAAAAGAAAAGAAAAGAAAAGAAAAGAAAAGAAAAGAAAAGAAAAGAAAAGAAAAGAAAAGAAAAGNAAAAGAAAAGAAAAGAAAAGAAAAGAAAAGAAAAGAAAAGAAAAGAAAAGAAAAGAAAAGAAAAGAAAAGAAAAGAAAAGAAAAGAAAAGAAAAGAGAAAAGAACAAGGAAACCCCCAAAACTAACCAGTGCAGCATATATATAAACTGATGCATTTCACTCTCTTGTGCTCACCAATTGAAATCCGTTTTAAATTTTTAAATTGAAATTTTAAAGTTTTGCACATCTTTTAAAACTGCACTCACAGAACAAACTATAATAAAATTTTCCTAGACAAAATAGACAAAAACAATGCAACAAGAAAGACTCTGCAGCAGAATGCCAAGGCAATGTTAATGGTCCCAACTGTGCTAGCAGAAGATCCTTGGGAAGAGACACTAGCAAAATCCTGTGGGGCTTGGAGAGGGGGTTGTTCAAACTCACTTCATTCGCAGCGTTGATTTTTTTTCTCCATTACTCTGGTAGGAAGAACAGAACTGCCAAAACAGTCGTGTCCATTCTGGAATGGACACGAATTTACCAAGGACTGAATTTACCAAGGCAGCCAGAACAACCTCTGCCAGCACTCAGTCTTCCCTGCCGGAGCCTAAAGCTCACACGACCAGGGAATAGTTGTGCTACTATTGGAAGCACAGGGTTTTGGAATAGGGCATAAATGTTTCGTTACTGGAGGAACACCAAGAGGAGACACTATTTTGGCTAACTTCCCTATTATTCTAAGGAATGGCAGCTTCTAAGTTCTATTTGAAGTGTTATTTAAAAATCAGGAGTTTGTTTTTAAATGTTGGAAAAAAGGAAGCATTTTCACTGAAATTAATTTCTTCAGTCAATTTTTCATTTTATGTCTAAAACTCAAGGTAAATCAGGGCTTGACGTGCATATTTTCAGCTCTGAACAAAGGCAAAAACCATGGTGTAGCTCTGAAACTGCCCGAACCTCTGAGGAAACTACAAACCATGCCCTGGTCATACAAGCCCTTCAATACATGAAGAATCAGTCCAGAAGAAGTAAAAATTGGCCTAGCACCAAAAAGCAACCCTTTCCTTCGAACTTGTCGATAAAAAGTTGCCCGACTGTAGAAGAAAATCACTACTGAGATAGCATCATTATAACCTGTCTACTCAAAGCCAACTCTTCAGCTTCCTTAGTGACTCCTGCAAAACCAAAAAACTCTCCAAACCTACGTCCCTGGCAGTGTCCCCGCCCTCAACCGGCTGCCAGATCCTCTCCGCTACCTTTAAAGATCCTGTGTGTGAATACACTACTTCCAGCTTCTTCCTAACTTCATTTGCTAATGCTCTTTTGCAGGGAGACAAAAGAGCAAACATGGACAGAGGACGAGAAGCAGCAACTACAGCAGCACCAGGATGCATATGGTAAAACCAGTCAATGCACTTGTATATGTAAAATACTTCTCAAAATCCACGTGTTAGATGAGTCGTTGCACATGGAAGACACTATTAGAACTGCCATTTAAATATTTTTGGTCTGTTCAAATTCCATGCTGAGTTTCCTGGAGTTAAAAAGTAACACCTGGGGGAAAACCATCTGCGTCACAAAGTTGGTGGCATTTTTACAGATTCAACTTTATTACTTATGTGAGTGCAGCAAGCTTGCAACACTATTTCAGAAAAAAAAAGAAGTCTTAAACTCCTTTCTTAAAGGCAGAAGTAATTCAAACTATGCAAAGGGAAGAAGCTGTTTTTAGGTCTAGTATGAATCCTTTCCTGGGGCTTCAGAGGGACAGGTGCACTATTACGCTAAACATGAAGCAAGACAAATTTTGTATAGTGATTGACAACATTGCAGCAGAAATACAGGCTCAGTTAGTACTGGTCACTGAAAAGTATCTGTTTGCCCAGGGTTTCTGGAGTTCCTAGATTTCAAGGAGCCTTCAGGACAAACTCTAGTCTTGCAGTCTGCTGGAGGGACTGCTCATGGCTCAAGGAAGAGGCAGAATTTTACCCTGCACTCCCTATTACAAACAACCTACACTTTAGGAAGGTTAAGTATTTTCCAGAAGCAACACAAGTTGTTATGAAAAACAGACATTTCAAGGTTAAGTCTTAAGAATAGAGACAGTGTGAGTTCTATCTCCTGTTTACCCACCCTCCTCTCCTCAAACAAAGCAGAACAAACAAAGCAAAAACAAAAACAAAAACAAAAACAAAAACAAAAACAAAAAACAAAGCAAGAATTATTCCAGTTGGAATTTGTTATGTTTCAAAGGTTGAAAAGCCAGAAGGCATCAGCAAAAGTGCTTTGTACCCTTACATGTTACAACAGCTCACTTGGCACTGGACTGGGTTAGGAAACAATCAAAGTTAATTTTCAGTGTCAGATATAAGAAGCATCTGCATCTTTATATGGAATCCAGGAAAATATTTTCATGTTTCTCAGGAAGAGCATTATTGCCCAACTGTGCCTTCTGCCAGCTGTCACCAACCTATTAAGCAGACTGAAAGGAGAAATTCTTGGGCAGGAAGTCGGGGGAAAACCTGTAAACAGAAGCAGAGGGAGAGCAAAGCTGGAGGAAAACTGCAGTGTTTGGACCACCTACGTTTAAGGGTGAACTTTCAAATACCTTCCTTCGCTCGCTGACCCTGTATGAGCTGGCTGCCTCTGAGCTGCCAGATAGTCACTGGGAAAAATCTCTGCTTCTGAGCACACGGGTAGAAATCTGAGAAGCTAATTCAGTTCCACTCTCCGCCTTGAGGTAGACCCCAGTAGACAAGCATGGTAGAAAATGGACTTTGGAAGCAAGAATGACTTGTCTGACCTCAGCACATTCAAAGGCAAATATTTTTAAAAAGCTGTGTTGAAAATCCAGCTGTATGCCTATATACTACATTACACAACATTTTAACTTGGAAGTTTACCCAAAGGAGCGCTCCTGTTCTGGGCCAAAACACTAATGCAGGTGCAGGTGATGCATCTTCCAGCAGCTGACAGCACATGCAGCAGTTCTGCATAAAATCCCACTAGGAAAAAAATGAGTAGGAGCCGCTCCTATATACTATTATGTTTATTCTAAATTCATTTAGAATATAGGAGAAAACTAAAACAATCTTTTTTAGTGCTAGTGTAACGAAATAATTGAAGTCCAATTTCATGTTTAACACAGCATTTCATGTTTATCACAACCTGATAAAGCTGGGCTTTCCTTCTCTCTTTTCTTTTGATACTAGTTTTGCAAGTTTGGCCTAAAATCTGACACTAAAATGGGCTCTTTTCTTGGTCTTTTGTTTATAGCTCTTGACAAGATGCAGAGGATTTTGTCTCCAGCAACACAATAAGGCCATATTCCATCTAAGAGTTTTATATATTTTACTAGAGTTGCTTAGTAAATAATAACAGAAAATATGGGAAGAGTACAATAAAGGCAATTTTGAAAGTTGATTATATTCTAAACCCTTCTCATATCATGGCTTTTCAAGGACAACCAACATACAAGCAGGGAGAAGAATTTGTAATTTTAAAATTGACATGTCAGAATAGGTTACGCAAAGGTTCAGCAAGTGGATTTGCTTCTTTTTTAAATCAGTTTGAAGAAGGGTTTGTCATATTGCTACTAATCGCTGTAGGAAATTAAAAGTACATTTTCAATACAATAAAGAAATCCTGTCCATTGAAGACCAGCGTTAGGGATACATTACTGCTAGTTTCTAAGCCAAGAGCAATTTGGACACTGAAGAGATTAACTTATCAATAATTTAAAAGTAATATATCTCAATATTTGTGACTCCAGGGAAGGCTACTGTTTAAGTGCATTTTAAATTTAATAGCCTCAGATCCGAGCCTTCAATTTGAGTAAAAATGATGCTTCATCGTCTGCCGTTAGCCGATGTGACACTGGCTTTTCTTTAGACCCGTAGGCACCTTCTGGCCACTGAAAGGGGATGAGCTTCGCCCGGCCTGCCCAGCGCTCCCGCACACCGCACGGGCCAGGCCTCGTTGCTAGGATACGCTTAGGAAAAGGGGATTCTCCCTCAGCTTTAGGGAATGGGGAGCCGAGGGAGGGGAAACCGCAGCAGATGTCGCACTTCCAAGTTTTCCCGTATTTTACAAGCAGCCTTCGTTGTGATCACACACACACGGGCTCTTAGAGAAACTGCATAGGAGTGAGGCCTGGGTCGGACTGGCCTAACCCTCGGCTACAGATAACTGGGGTCCTAACGAGGTGACATGTGAGGCTGTTTATATGAAAAGAGGGGCTGAACACTTTCACATTGGTTCTTTTAGATAATTCACTCTGTAAACCAATCTGCAGGGATAAACCCAGGAGAAATTACAGCAACGTTGTCCCATGCAGTTACAATACAGGAATGCCGATTTCTAATCCACTGACCTTCCTCAGGGAAGGACAGCAGCTCTGAGAACAGCCGTATTTCACTTTAACACTCGCAGCTGATGGATGTTATTGCAGCGATGTTGATTTAAAAACAATGATCCCAAATGCCACCGACGTGACACACTTCCTTGCAGGCCCCCCGAAAGCAGCAAGGCGTAATAATAAAAACACATCAGGCCGCTTAGGAGAGAGACGCCAGCATTTCAAGAACCATTCCAGGCCAGCAGCGCAAAACGTGAAGTGTCCTTTCCACTGCGCAGGGTAGAGCAGGGCAGCCCCCAGCTCCTCAGAGCAGGGCAGCACCCAGCTCCTCAGTCCGTGGGAACGCTCCCTTCTCTCAGCATCTGTCATTTGTTTTGTAATTTCATCAGTTATTTTTGTACTACAGGTCAGGCATCTTTGCAGGCCTCCTCCTGCCACAGACTCCTTGCACTTCATTCCTCCTCCTGGCGACATACTTGCTTTCTCTCTCTATATATATNTATATGTAACCTCAATGTCTTCTTGGTAAGACTAACTCCCCACAACGTTACATTGACAGTGCAAACTGCCATGTGCTTTTTAAACACATGAAGCCCTCATGTTAAATAGTAATAGAAATTACTCAAATCTCTAGCACAGAAACTCACAACAGTAACCCTGGGTCTCCAACATCCTCCTTTATTTTGTACTGCAGACAAAACTAGCAAGTTTCTCTGTGATGTAAAGGAAGATTTAAAAAAGCAATAAACACATTAATGTATCACTGAAACACAGACACAGCTGGTTGTTCACACTTGGTATAAGCTGGAAGGCAGGTCTCAAAGACACGCAGATACTCAAGTGCAGGAAAACAACCCTGAAGGATTACAGGAAGACAACTGCTTTCCAGTTTATGTAATGATTATTTAATTTCTGCTCGCTCTCTGCTTCTCTGTGGATACCAGGATGATGCCAGCAGTCTGCCAGCAAAGATAAAAGTAAAGCGAATAACCTAAGACTTTTCATATGGCATGAACTATACAAATAATTCAGTTGCTCCATAAAGCACATGACACGTTTTATACAATAGCACTGAAAAAAAATCCAAGAAAATATTTTAAAGGAATTTTTACTAAATTTAATGGAGATACTCAGTTTCATGAATCAAAGAAAAATGCATTTTATCTGGAAATGTATACAGGCATGCACTATTAGCACTTCAACCACCTCTTCCAGGTATGTAAAACAAGAAGTTTTCTGAAGGTTTTGCCTGCCACAAAAGTGGCAAATTTTCTGGGCACTAATGATTTGTACAGGAAAATCCATAAAAATTTATTTCTCAATAAAAAAGTATCCTTACAGCATCGCATTTCTAACAAGCAGGCCCCTTCTCCCGTTTTCACAGCCTGAATACTACTACAGATGCTTCAGCTTCTTGAAATTACTGGGACAACTGCAGTGGTGGCTATACAAGCCCCAAGCTTATTTTTCATTCCAGCCTAGCAACATGTTACAGCATATAGAAAGTGACTGATTCGAATTGATCTTTCAGAAAGCAGAGGGTAGATAGTGCCGAGATGCATCATTGTGTGACTCCCTCCCACAATCATACTAATGGAGACTGTTTTATTGAAGTTACCACCAACACTGACAATATAAAACATCCTAACCCCAGAGATGATCGCTACTGCCTGCTACCGTAAAAGCAAAGTTTAGGGCATGTTTTAAAGGATTAATTCACCAGACTTGCCATCTTTCTGGATGTGACACCTTTCATAACTGAATTTTCATTAAGGCAGGCTGACAGGACACATACAGACAAAGAGTGAGGCCAGGTGAAGTTCAAAGTCCTGATTTCCCTCAGTACTGCAGAGCCTTGGGTGGCGGGCAGGAAGCCTCTCTCCAATTTTCCCGACACGTATCAATACATTAGCCACTGCAGCTGAAACATCATCCGAATAAAGAAACTACTAGTTTTCCCATACAACAACTAGAGAACTTAAAACACTGGTAGATCTCACTAAAAACAGGCTTAAAAACAACAAAACATAAACAATATAGAGGATAAAGGACAGCTGGCATTCCCCAGAGCTCATCGCAGAGGAAGTCAGCACTTCAGACACGCACCAGGGATTAATTTGTGACTACTGTTTGGGCTACAGAGCGCTTCATACAAATACATTTCACCTTTGAGCCTGCCGGGCTGCACGTGGCCTGTCTATCTGCGCTGGTCTGCGGGCAGGCACTGACCCAGTTTCCATTTTGACGCTGCTTTTGTGAGCGTTTCTAAGCTGTTCGTTTGAGCTGCTCGATATTAATTTTTAAAGAGACTGTAAGAGGGTGACCACGTCCCTACGTGGCGGTGCATTTTGCATAATGCAAACAGTGAGAGGAGATGGGCTCCTCTAGTGCTTTGGGGTTTCCAAAATGCTCTATTTCCAAATTCTATTTCCAAATTTCCAAAGCTCTAGGCTTGCGCGAGAGTGCCAGGCTTCAATGCCACAGGAACAGCCCATGTCTTTAATAGCTCTGCAGCACAGTAATTTCCTTCTGGAAAATCTATCCAAACATGGGGGCATTCAGACTCCTGAGCACCAGCCTGAATATCTGCTTGTTCTAGTAGCATCCCCTTAGACACAGCTGACAGTGGTGTCTGTACTAAGCCAGCTTTGCCAACATCTGGGCTTGAACCTCTTAGGAAAAGAGAGATTTCTCTCATGGGTGGCAGGCATTCTCTCCTCCCCCTCAGGGCACAGAGATATAAATGCATAAACACACACACACATATTTCAGGATAAAATTTTGAGAATGATATAGTATTGGTCCACAGGTGTCACATGACCCTTGGGAGCTTCCTTAGGTGCAAAATCCTTTGCCCTTCCTCTGGTTTTACACATATAAGGTGGGAATAGTAGCACTTTCTTAAGGGTATTGAAAAGATAACTATAAAGAAATCAAAAGACAAGTGTTTACCCCCTCTGTAGGGGGTCTTTTCTACTTCAGAGAGCTAAAAATAAGAAAAACCTTTTCTGAAAAAAGCCAAAGAAATTTGTGTGTACATGATAAACCAGAGGACAACATTCTCATCTGCTTGTTAACAAAACTAAAAAAAAAAAAAAATTCTGTAAACTTTAAAAATTTTAGATGTTTCAGGAAAAAAAAAGTCATCTAAAGGCAGGATAAAACACACTGAAAAACAGAAAGGAAATTCAGATTAAAAAAAAAAAAAGAAGGAGTGGCAGAATTAAAACTGCCCCTTTATATTTCATCCTGTAGTTAATCCATGGTTAAATTTTAGGTACTCATATCACTGCATGTTATGCAATGCTAAAATTGTGCATAGGCAGACCAGGCAGTTTCACGGGATTTAAATCCAAATGTGATCAGAAACTGGAAGAGTATTTGGGTAAAACACCATACACGTTTGTGCTCTGCAGTAAGCATCTGCTGTTGGCTACTGTTTTAACCATGACAGGGCTAATAGGACTACATTACTGAACAAATATGCAGAATTACAGACAAACTATTATTTAATTTCTACAGATATGTAGATGCTTTCTTCTGCTTCAGTAGGACCTTCCCATGTTTTCATCGCTGAAAACGTTCTTTTTCATTGTTCTTTTTAAGTGTCACAGACTTCTAGCCATGAACAATCTTCTTCGCAGTAAGAGATTTATTACTGAAAGACTAGAAGTTGACACACAATAAAATTAAGAGCAAATTGCACGAGCACATTTCACGGGTGGCACATGCAGTATGGGAACCCTATTGTGTTTAACATGTAACCAAACAGTTAATACCCTGGGCCAATCCTCTGCTCTACTAGAAGCTGGATCATAGCATCTCCGCTATTTTTCCTGTAAAATAGCAGCCTGACCTTGAATTCACGAAAGAGAGGCAATACAAGTGCTTATTATATATAGGTTATAGAAAGTGCTTATTATATATAGGTTATGAAGTGTACAGAATCTTTATAGTGGGACAATTGTGAAAGGAACAGCCCAAGTTTCTATGGTCCCTACCCAAAGTGCATCCAAAAGGAGGGAAGCAGGAGGATGTGTTTTGCCGGTGGCTTTAAGGAGTTCAGTTCCATGCTCTGCTTCCCAACAAGTTTCTTTATGGTCTTGGAGAAGGCACAAAGCGCTTAGAAGTTACATTACAGAGATTCTGAAAGTAAGCAAAGCTCTACGGATCATAAGCACATTACATTTTATAAAGCTCAATTATATGCACACACACACATATATTTTTCTATATATTTGTATTTAAAAGCAAAATATTTTCTTGTTTCTAGGACTACCATTAATCTAAATGACAATTTCCTTTACCAAACACACAAGAAGTTTATTTGCACGGTGTTGTCAGAGGAGTGGTTCAGTTGCTGTAGGAATGGACGGTTTTGCATGTTTGTACAAAGAAATGCAGCAGGGGTAAAACACGCATGTGCTCTACGTAACCAGAAGTAGTCATCAGAATAAACACCACGTAATCTCTCACTAAGAAAGAAGATCTGCACCTTGCTAAAAGTATAATCAAATCTCTTCTTAAATAAAATATTGGCAGTATTTTTCCAATTAAACAGATAAATTTTGAGACTTTTTGAACTAATTTGAGTGTCAAATCCCATTTTTTCCTACAGGTAAAGTCTGCATATAACGAATTACTAAAATTCAGGCCTTAAAGGCCACTTACGCTTTAAAAATAGCTGTATCAGTAAAGACTAGTCCATATTGTCAATGGAAGAAAATTTGTTTTCTCTTTATAGCCATTTCTGCTATTATAAACTGATGGAAAGATCTTTTGCTTATCACCATAGCAACAAAATACTACACCGAGTATTGTATCTTATAGCATTTACACAAAATTGATTATTAGTTTTCAGGGCCTGAAGACATATAAAAGTCATAGATTCTTTCTAATACAACACTAGCTATATATATTAAAACACTAATGTGTCTTATTGCTATTGTGTAATATAGCTTATTGCTATATGCAATATTGCTACTACTAAAAAGTAAAAATTCGGTCTAGTACTGATGCAACAAGATCAATATTGAAATTAAAAAATGCAATAAAAGTGTAGAGTGGAAATGTTATCACCAAATAAAACTTAACACAGGTAGTATGAAGAGCCCCAGAGGGAACAGAGTATTGTTTAAAATTATCTCAGTCATGATAAGGAACCTGCTTGGAAACGGCGGAGCCAAAAGTGAAGACAGCCCTCAGATGTCCCAAGGTGCCGCACACGGGAGATGGCTTTGAAAAGGCCCCGTCTGTGCCCGCCGGCTTCTCCCTCCTTTGGGCAGCAAAGAGAGAAACAGAACTTTGTGACGGGGGCAGAGGAATGCAAGCTGAGAAGAACTACATTTAAAGATATCTCTTGGTTCATTTTGAAAACTAATTTCAGCTAATGAGAAAAAAACACTGTAAACTCAAAGGATATTAAAACCCCGTATTGTAAAACTGCTGACATATCTATCAAACTGCAGGATCTAGGAATCTGCTACTGTATCCATGAAAAACTTGGGAAGGTTTTCCAGACATCTCATTTTAACGGATCTGATTCGAGAACAGATGGAACCTCCAGCATTGATATTCTGGGGCTTGTCAAGCACAGGGCTGCACGGACCAGCTTTTATCTTGTATTTGGTGCCTGGGCTCACATACCACAGGAGGGGACTGGCTGCAGATAGTAGGTATTTCGTGGACTAAGCTGAGCACTGAGATCCCAAACTTCTGAAATATGAACTATTTATCCTGCATTCCGCACCAAAGAAACTTCTACTTCACTCATGATACTGCATTACAGCTGCATTTTATTATACAATAAATTTTCACTACATTTTAAAATGTGTCCTTCTGCATATTCAAGAAAGTACATCTATTAATGCTGCATGTCAAGAAATATAGAATCCAAAACACTATTACTGTGCAGCACTTGAATGCATATATTATTCCTGGGTTTACTACAGTATTCATTATCCATGATTTGCCACATTTATGTACAGATTTAAATAAATACAGGCAGTTTCTCCCTCATAAAACAACCAACAGAAACAGCTTCATTGGCTTCTGACAGCACAAGAGTGCAAGGCCAATTCCTGACTGATGGCAACTGTAGCACTCGAGTCACCATCCCAGCACCAAAATAAGCAGTCACTTGGCATACAGTGTATATATTTTTGTCATTTGCCACCTACTGTCTTCTGTACTGAGCAGTTAACAGTGATAATCTGAATATCCAAGACATCCAAGTGAGCACGCACTGCAGTGAGAGAGAAAGAAATAGGCTGCCCATACTCTCTTCTTAAAGGGAAAAAAGAAAATCCAGATCACTAGTGGTCAGGCTCTTCACTTCGCCCTGCTAGTTTCAGTGGGAAGATGTGGAGACCAAAAGAAGCAAAAGGCCTGAGGACTCCAACGAGGGCAGCTGGGGGAGGATGCTCGATTTGAGGCCACTCATTAATGCAGGAGTGGTATTTGGATGTTCCATAATGAATAATTCCCCTGGGAATGTGCTTCAAAAGAGTTCACGCAGGTAAAGCTGAAGGTTTTAAGCACATAAACAAGGCAATCTAGAGATGAAGTGAAGCATCAGGCTCTTCATTGTTACCCTGCCTTGCAATTAGAGCTGGGTAAACATCCGCGCTATTTTTATCTCTATTTATTTGCAACCTGTTGTCCCCTACTAACCCCACCAATCTGGTCTCCCTTTGTAAACTCCCCATTAGTTTATCTTCCCTTACAGCACTCACAGGTCTCTTCTTGCCTCTGGGCTAGACATTACTAAAAATAATCAACATAACAATAAAAATGTGAAGCCCCAACAAACTATGAAGGACACAGAACTAATACAGACCACCAGTCTAGGTTAAAAACCACAAGATGATAAGGAAAGAGTAGAGCCTTTTTATGCAGAGTTCTATTTTTGCCAAAGTAGAAAGAAACACGGAAATATTAAAGAGGGAGAAAAAAAATGTCAAAAGAGCTTATAATTATTTTTTTTTATTTTGTAATAAAATATGGGGCCCTGTAGATCCATTTTTTCTCCAACAAAAGTCTTCTTTTTCCTTTGGCTGTGAAATGAACTATTCTGCAACTGCCACCTTTATTTTAAACCAGCAACAGCCAGAACCACCTACATTTAAAATTTACTTTTATTGCCATAGAAACCTATGTTTGCTTTAACTAAAAAGGAAGCCTATAGGCTCATAGCCAATCGTACACTTTCCACATCATACAGTAGAGAAGATATTACAATTTATTCATTTATAAGCACACTTGCACTCTCTTAATAGAGCTACAATCCCTTCAGCTACACTGAAAATTGCATTTATTTTGTGTTGCACACAATACCTACAGCAAATGAACTGAAGCCAGTGCAGCCTACCATATATAACCACAAAAGGAATTGTTTAAAGCTATCCATGCCCTTGACTTGATCCATGCTCAGTTGCTCTTTAGTTGACTTAAGTTCTGAATGTGCTGCAATGACTCTCAACAGCACTACTGGGGGAAAAAAAGGTTTCTCCGTTTGTATGGCCCTACTGTTGCATTTTTAGATAACTTGTTTTGACTATGAGCCAATGTTCTCCATATGATACTTGCCAAATATTTGAATATTCAACAGAAACAGAAATATTGAAGTATGTCCAGCAACATAAAAAAAGTTCAAAACTACCATTATCCGTAATAGATATTTACTTCCAAATGTTCAGCGAGAAAAAAAAGGCACAATTTGTGACAATTGAGAGTGTGATAAGCAACAATCCTGTTAGAGCACTGGAAAGATCTCCCTTCAGAAAAACAAAGAAAAGAAATTTTTATCAGAATAGGGATTTCCCCAAAACACATGCTAAAAATGACTACTGACTTTTGGTTACCATTCGTATTCTTGCATTTCATAGTGCCAAAGCAGGAGATTTTCTGAAGGAACTGTTTTTTCAACAAAAGGGAAACCTGAAAATTGAGGGGAAATTATGTGAAAGCACAATTGTACTGATTTTTATGGGGGGTGGGATTACTTATTTTGTTGACTGAGCTATTCAGAACTTTATTTGTACAGGTAATTCCAGACCAGGATTGAATTTCTGTTTAATATTTGTGAAAGTCACATTTTGCAAAGAGTTTTTACTAAAAGTATTAAGTATTCACTGTATTTGTTACAGCTTCACACAGTAAAATGCAGAAGCACTTTAACACTTCCAAAACAAATATGTCTAAGGAAACTGCAGTTTCCCCCCACACAACTGACAAGCAGAAAGGAAAGCTAAATGAAATAGATAAACTATTCATTTTGAATTATTCACCCAGCATTAGTTACTGCACATACACACCCAAGTGCACCCATATCCATATAAACTCCCTAATCCACACTGGCATTTTCCAGGACATTGGAATATCTATAACATCCAAAGACATATCCTGGTCAAATACTCTCAAGAGAGGAAGGACTACACTGTTTTTTTCGTTTATATTCAAAGGGAAGACAGAATCCAACAACTTTCTCCCTGAGCAAGGGGAGAGCTCAACCATATTTGTCCAACACCTTGGTGAAAGTCTCCAAAGGAAAGAAAGCCTGACTAGATTACAGGAGCAGAATGAGCCTTTATGTAAAAGAAATAAGGGCAAAGGCTGTTTAAAATTCCTTTTTCGTACCAACAGAAAACCAATTTAAGCAGTTTTTATAAATACTAGATATATCTGACCACAGATCCAAAGGAAAACTACAGCTACTCAAGGCTCATTAGCATCTGATGGATGGACAAAACTCTGGAAGGGCTAAAATGGGATCAACAGGCAAAGTTTGCTCAGCTACTTGTTCGTGGCATTTACATATAAATATTGTTATTAAGCACATTAAACCCATTTTAGAGTTTCCACTCATCTTCTCAAGGTTAGAGAGCACAGAAGCTACAAGATTACAGTTAATTTTTGTCACAGAACATGCTCCAAAAGTTAAATAATGAATCATATTGCTAAGCTTAGCAAAGTGTTATAATTCTTTTCCTGAGTAACCCTAAGAAAAAATAAATGATGCCCATTAAAATTTTCACACCACACTGTGTATTTTGTCAAAATCCCTGCTGAATATAAATGGGCAGCTCAAGTAGGAGTATTAGAACTGTTTTAGTTGGGATTTGTGCATTCAGTCCAGGCGCTGGGTCCTGCAGGGGAGCAGTGAAGAACCAGACTTGTTCTTTTTAATTAACTGAGCCCTTGAATACCACCATTACTAGCTCTAGAAGCATCCTAATTTTACTGCTTCTTAACAATACACATCAATATAAAAAGTAGGTCCATAATTACAGACAAGAAAAAAGCACATCAGTGCAATTCTGTTATAAAAACAAAAGGTCCAGGAGGGTTAAAATGTGGTATAATGTAGAGTGTGCCCATCTCCCACATAAAAATACCAGGAAACTCAAAATTCCTATTTCTACCAAAACGGCAAGGGCTCAGGCCGACTGCTACACGCTCGGCTCACGCCGTCTCTCCCCAGCAGGGTCTTCTCTTTCCCTGGCCCCTCTCGATTCCCAGTGCTCCCTTTCTGGTTTAATAAACTGTATCAGATAGATGACAGGAGATACCCATGCATTAATTTATCTCAAATTCTGCACTAAACAGTGAACCAGTGCTATTCTTGTTCAGAGTTAAATTTGCCCTCTGACACTCCAAGCACTGGCCCCTTCAGGTCTGCTCCTTCGTCTCCCTGTTCTAGGCTGTTCTGCTGGCTTTATTCCTCTGCTTTTACTCATGCTGTACACATTCATTTTGCTAACCAAGAACACTTCCCTAATTTTTTTAAGTTTGCTTCTTCCAGGACTCTTTCAGTGCAGCTATGCTAAAATAAAAATTACTGTGTGCCATGTTACCTTTGTGTTATCTAGCAGGACCAACTATCAGTAGGAATTCAGCTCCAAATCCTGTTTGAAGTTTATCAGATCATGCAGCGAACCTTTGATAACAAGTTATACAACTAAGTACTGCCTTCAAAAACCCAAGAAATACGTCTGGTTTCCTGCTTTAAAACTGAGCTGAGCTTCTAGAAAGCATGAAAATTGTGTCTGGAAGTATGCTCCTTCTAGAAAACAACCTGGTACAAATCTGTTGGATTAGCTGAAGTACAAATAAGAAGTTTTTTGTATTGCAGTAAAACAATAATCTTCTATAAATTGGAAGTACTGTAGCTGGACCAAATACACACAAAATGCAGGCACTAATAATATTATCTGGGCAACTAACCAAAAATGGCTAATTTTGCTTGATCCTACAAAGAAATAAAACTACGCAACTAGAAGTATAAAGCAGAGGCACTTAGGGAGGGTGCAGCTGAGATGAAGAGCAACAGTTACTTCTACCCCACATGAGGAAATTTGGCTTCAGTCTATGAATAATGCCACTTTGTTTAAAACAAAATCATTATGCACTTCTGATCTGATCTGCACTTCTATGGAGATAATATCATTTTCTTTCTAATACTAAGCTGTCAGTGGAAAGCAGACTTACTTTACCTCATAGCAAATCTGAATTTTAAGAATTATATATTTTGTGTATATGTGTATATATACGTATATGCACACACACATATATTTATAAAATATGTTTGAAATATGTGTGTAGAGTAATACAAACTCCAGCTACTCTTGCCTAGATGATGATCCTCTTACGCTTCCATGAAGTTTCACTCTTCTCCACCCTTCAGGACCAGCTTACCTGAATTCTCTTCAAGTAAAGACTTCAAGCAAATAGAGAGCAGTTCCAAAATCCCTGTTCTGTTCAGAGTGCGCTCATCTTCTGAAAGGCACCTAGCCATCATTTTCAGATAAACATTCAATTTATATTACTACATTGAAAACTAAGGTGGAAGACTGATTTTTTTTGGTTATAGTCATCCAAGCAAGCTTGACTCCTGATGTACTGCCAAGTAGACCTGTAACTATAAAACCAGTATTTCCCCTGGCATATTTCAGTTCTCAAACCCGTGTGTGTGTGTGCTATCTTGGAGAGAAGATAACAGAAATGAACTCTTATTTTTAGAATATAGTAGCTGTACTTTTAGGCAAGGTAGAAAAGATGTGGTCTTTACATACTGCATTTTTTCAAACTTGAAATTTATGAGAATTAGTCTGCCTTTTATAAGACTTTAAGCATTAAAGTAGAACCAAAGCAGCCTTTTATCCATCCTCCTCAGCTGTTAAACACCAGTTTATATACAGTAATGAATACTTCTAATATTTCTTGCTGAGTTTTAAAGGTTTTTCCTCATAAACTTGATTATATGATGAATTTAGCTAGTATACTTTCTCAAGATCATAAAATGTTTGCATTTGTCTCCGCAACATGAATTTTGATTACCCAGGAGTATTGCTCTTTGGCTTCACCTCAAAACAAAATAAATTCCAATGAAGGTATGTCACCACAAAAGAAGAATTTTTGTTCCTAAGAGAACAGACTTGAAGAAAAAGTAATTCAAATACTCAAATAGCTGAAGTATAAGAACGAAAGACAGACATTCCTTTCAAGTACTTTGTGCATTGGCCATGATCCCTGGAAAACACAAAGGCAAAACGATGTACAACTGATCCTTGCATTTGGTCCTGTAACAAACAAGAATTTCAGGCTGAGATGTCCATCAGCCATATTGAATCTCGGGTTTTCTTCCAAGAAACCTTAGTCCACTTTCTTTGTCCTGCTGCTTCAAAGACTTCCATCCAATTTCATGCAATGGTTACAGACAATAAGACCCAATTAAGATAATAACAGTAGTCTTCGATTTCAAATATGGAGTTGAGTCCCTAGAATTCGAATGACTCAGATCTGTGCACTGCCCTACTCCAGTTCCACAGTATTAGCAAGTCCCATTAAATAAAATTTCAGTTGATGGAATACTAAGAGGCATGTCTATGAACTGTAGGTCTCTTAGGCAATAGCAAAAGGCAAAAGAGACTGTCAGAAATAAGGGAAGAATTAAAATCAGGAATGAAAAGACTGCAAGCTTCCAGTACCTCTCTAGAGAGGCAAGTGTCAAATGCCAGAAGCCGAAGAAGTTAAAATATTATGAAGAGAAGCTGCAAAAAAACAGCAATATACTGCATCCAGGAAAGCCTGGATCCCAGATCTCCTCTCTGGGAATACCCTATTTTAACTAGCCATTATTGGGTCAAGTTATGAGCTGAAACCTAAGGTTAATTAGGTGATCATAGCTTTGTATAATAATGTACTTATCTCCAACAGGGGAATGCAAAACCTAACAAGGGAGACTGGCTGCCTCATCCAACAGTATCTTTCCCATGACTTGCTTTCACTGGTGATTCATTAAGTGTACAGAAAATTAATGATTCATTTAAATTTCACTAATGGACACTAAAATGAATCCTTCACTAGAAGCCTGAAAGACCTCTACAGAAGTGTCTATAATGCTATGCACAAAACTACCAACCACTGAAGTGTTTACTCTAGAACTTGTGTTTACTTCAGAACTTTGCTCTGAAGTGTTTACTCTAGAATTAATATTGAAAATCCCTCCCTCTGATTTACTTGGCAGTATGAGTTACTTCATCTGTACTTGTGTACTTAAGACACGGTACGAGTGCTTACCTGCTTTTCTAAGAAGTGCCTGCCTGTCTTTGATTAACATCTAGTACAGAACAACTGTATTAAAAACTGTGATTCAGCGGCAGTGCTTCATGGTTACATTCTGCTGTTCCCCTAGTTGTGTAGGAGTCAACACAGCCTTCTTTTCACACACAAAATGATGCCCTGAGAAGCTGCTTGTGTATCAGCTAATGAGAAAGAACACCTGCTCTTCTCTCAGGAAAATAAGTCAGAGAAAAGGAAAAGAAACTATTAGCTAAAGTAGGCAGGATGGTTTTTGAATTACAAAGCTGGCTTTCCTTGGATTCCATATTCACATCCACTTTCAATGTAGGCTCAAGAAAACTTTTGGCAAAACGGAAATAATATCCAGAACGTCTGACAGGAATTACTACCACCATTTGGCACTGCTATTAACTAGTATTTTAAAACACTGTGTGCTACAAGAAGTTCTGCAGAAACATAGTAAAATAAGAAAGAAATACACATGGCAAAGTGAACTGCAGTGTCCTTGCATGCATTTGAGCTGTGAACACCTGAACTCTTGGCCGTGCAATCAGGAAGAGGAAACTGTTCTCACACTCTGCATGCCAAATTCAGTACTGAGTAGCTAAACAAATCCTCAAGAAATGAAACTATTAGCAAGTCAATATGACTTGTGTAAGAAACAGCTGCATGTCACAGGGGTGGTAAAGATCTGTCATGATGCTCAAAAACACATCTGATTTGATCAAAAACACATCTTTTGTTTTATAACAATAAAGCCTTTGGCTGAAATGGGATGAAGTCCAATTGTAACCCATTATCAGAAGCAAGAGTGAGAACTATCTAATACCTTTGTGAAAAGCAGTTCTAACAAGTTGAACAGCATACATTCTGAAATATCCTTAGTTTTTTATTGTCTTTCTATGAAAGCTCTGAGGCTATGGGTAATCCACGTGGAAAACACTGACTCATTGTAACTTCGTTCTTTCACAGGAATGCGCTTCATTTCACTAAAATGTCTCCAGGAAAGTGCTCCAGCTACGCAATGAATTTTTTTCTGGAAAAAAATTAAGAGACCTACATCCCAGAAAGCCAAAAGCCTCATAACCAGTGTGCCAGTCCCAGCTACAGATGTACACACGGGAGCTTTAATAACTGAGCTAGAGGTAGTCCTGCAACATCCCATTTAATTTATGTAAGGTGGAACAATAGGAGGAAAGATTTAAAGAAGAAAGCAACAAGTCATAATCCGGAGCCCAAAAATAAGGGACAGAATGGCTCTGGCTCCTGCTCCTTTTGTTTCTACTTAGCAGAAATGCTTTTGTACCAGACATCAAGTGGCTCTCCACAGAACCTAGCAGTTATTATTTAAAAGCCTTAACTACAATTCCTACCTTAACATTTTCAGCACAAAGGGGAAATACTCAATAGATAAAAAAATAGTCAATGGTACCGTAATCTTCCTTAACGCTAATTGTATAAGAATATAAAAGAGTCAAAAAAGAACTGATCTAAATACATTATTCTCTTGGGCAGACCAAAAGGACCTCAGACACTCTCTACTGAAGAACAATCTCAATATTACATGCCTAGTTTTGTAAATCTTCCCAAAACTTGCTCGCGAAGATTCTCTTAGCCTGGATATGGACTTCAGGCATATAAAATATTAATCCTTCTGGACCTCCTGAATGTCTGTTTGGTCTTTTGACCTTCATGTACTTTTCCACTGATGAAAGAAAGTGCATTTCTCACATGAAATAAATGTAAGAAGCGAGTATAAACTTAGAATCTTATCACAATTTTAGTTTTTCCTCATTTCAGAGAACAGAACTTAAAACTGTAGGATACCAGAAATACCCGTTTGGTTCTGGAGTTAGCAAAATAGGAAATACTTCAAGCAATAGCAAAGCACTCAAGAAAAGCAAAACATCAAGTTTGTACAGGCTATGGCTAGAACTTTTTTTATCTCCTTACTGATGCTCAGAGATGCCAATATATATTCGGCATACCTGCTCCAACTTCTTTTTCTTCTTCTTCAATGTTGTTTTTGATACTGTCATACTCCTCATCAATTGCCTGGTTCCCACGCATCTGAGAGAGAATCCTCCGTGCCCTCTGGGTCTGCCCTTTCTGAATGAGCCAACGGGGGCTTTCTGGAAGAAACAGGAAGCCAAGAAACTGGAGAGCTGCTGGAAACGCTGAAAGGCCCAACATGTACCTAAAAATGAATAAAGAAAGAAGTGTCTAATATTTACTCACAAGAACATACTACGAACAGTCATGCACATACTCAAGCTTTACAATGTACAAATTAGGATGCTGCTTCTCCTAACAAGAAGGATGCTCTGCCAGGGAAGTAAAATACCGTAACAAAGTTAACTAGAAGAAACCATGAACCTGGTTGCCTGTTAGCCTCTTCCCCTCTTACTCTTTCTGTTCAGAAATGAAGTAGGCAAGAACTGGATTCTTACCTGTAAAATCCAGTGCACACCAAGGATTATGCTGAATACTCTGGCACTGACTCTACAGCCACTGCTCTGGGGAGCACTGACTCAGACTAAATAAAACCCTGAAATAGCCCATTAGTTCGGGGACCAAACTGATCCTTTTCAGCAAAGATATAAGAAAGGAAAGAACAGAAAAAAAAATCAAAGATTATCTATCTTTATAAGAAAGGAAAGAATGGAAAAAGAAATCAAATGGCTTTAAAAATAAATGGTACTGTTGATGATATAAAAGTCAGACTGGGAAAAAAAAAAAAAAAAGCCAAAGCAACCACAGAAAAGCTTTTTTGGGTCAGCAAACATGTATACATAGAAACACATGAAAAAGTAATAAAGTCCTTTTTAAGGAGATGTCTGTTTTCCTTTTGAAAATTTCCACCTTGAGCAGATAGTCCGCTTGTGCATTTTTGGCCAGCTGCAAAATCATGTTTTAAGCCAAAAGAGTATTTGAGATACCTACAGTATTTTACTATATAAATAAGGCTAATTCTCTACTCTCTCTATCAGGGGAATGACACTTTCGATGCTCGATACTGACATCTGCGACAACACCCACCCCACTGTGATTCACTCTGACTAAAAGACTGCAAAAGACAAAACCACTCTGAAACTGAGTGTCCGAGGTGGTTCTGATATCCACGCCTCGCATTTTTGTATTACACAGAATCACAGATTCCTTCAATAAAACACATGCATACAGCATGGCCAGCATTTTCACAAGCAAGCTGGAATTCTTTCCTGTTCTTTCCAAAGCCTGCAGCTCAGAGGAAATGGCATTGCAGAACAGAGTACAGGTGCTGGGAAGCAGCCTATCTCACTAGTAGGTGCCTACGGCAAGGCAGCCTCTACACTGAAGAGAAATGTATGGCTGTATTTAAAGCTTCCAACAGCTCTTTACTTCTGCAGAACTAATTTTACAGATTTGTACTTGTTCATAATTAAATATGAACAAGTAAATAACATAAAATTTTATGTTATTTTAGGAATAAATCACATAAAATTTTGCTCCAAGTATCAAAGGAAGCCTGAGTTTGTGTATGTTAAATTGTTTTAGTCATTGTGCTTTTTTTGCAATAGTACAAGATACCTAAGACCTTTCACTTGGGTCTCTAGAAGAATTCTAACTTTTACTTTCTTCAGGTAACAGATGAGGCAATCAAACCCATAAAGAGCTAAGAACCTTCTAGAATTTCCAGTTATAAACATCAGCTCAGCATTCAGGAGTTACTCAAAGAAGAAATACAAGAATTACTGAAGAATCCATCATTTTGTTCTGCTTCTTAAATAAGATCTTTGATACACTGGATACACCACAAGCCCTTAACTGGGATTTTTTAGCTTCCCTTATGAACTTCAAATGATGCTCATGCTTCAAATAGTACCACCTATATATTATTGCAAGCAAACGTTTTTCACATCAGTGGTTGTAACCATTAAATTACCTCTAGAAACAAGCCCTCAGACTGAGCACGGTGGTATATCATACTCATAAATAGATTCACACCTTGAAACCAATAAGGAGATCAGGAGAATTAGTAACAATCTCTTCCCTGGCTCCTCTCTTCACACTTTAAGAGTCATGCTTTCACATAGGGGATCCTTAAGTCTCTCACACAGATGTTTTTATAAAGTCTACTACAGAATCAGATTGGTAACAGAATATGAAAACTGCACAACCATTAAAGGAAACCTAGTTTCAGGACTTTGTATTTCTCAAATGCATTTGAAAGTCCAAATGCACTCCTAAACAAATGGGAAAAAAAAAAAAAGCCTTTCTTGGAGTATCATTTGCAGACTTAAAGGAAGACAGGAGCAATACAATAGGGCAATAGGGCAGAAAATGGAGAATGGCAAAAAGGACGCTCAAATGGTAATGGAAGGAGGCTGGCCATTCCTGGACAACCTGCATGCAGGCCAGTCTTTCCTGCACGAAGCTGAGACCTCACGTTCTTGCTAAAACTGGCTGAAATTTCCACAGGCCATACAAGTAAATCATCTTGGACCAGAGACTATAGACACTAAACAAATTTCTTCCTTTACACTCACTCACTCATTAGCCAGTTTCTGCTCCTCCAGAAGCTTATCAAAGCCTTTTAGTCCATTACACGCAGCAGCAGCCTCCAGACCTAAGAAGCTGAGTATATTCAAACAACTTTGCTTCTTAAGGAGAGTGGTACACCTGAAAGCTAGACCCAGGCTGTCAAGGCTACCCATTGGACCCTCTTGGACTATTTGTTGGGAACAAGATAAAAAAAAAACATCCACAGAAAGTGCTCAACCACTAAGGCCAGTTTCCACCTGACCAGCTTCTGGACTAAGTCGAGCATAAGGAGCAGGTTAGATGGAAAACACAGAGTTAAGCGCATAAATCCATCTCAAGTTCAAGAGTTGTCACTATTTCCAGATAAAACAACTTCATATACTCCATTTAGAGGAGGCAACAACATGCAGCGAGCCAGCTTACAGAAATCTAATATAGTTCTTTCCTGTATAAGAGTACAAGGATTTCCATTTGAAACTAGATATCTAACAGACCTGAAAAAAAATCTAGCATGAAATTTAATGTCTGCTGCAAGACTTGTCTTAACAACACCTCAACAATACTACTGAAATAGCATTAGTAGGGTTTATAATAACAGAAGAGTCAGGTTAAGTAATTTTTTTCGTTATTTGTTTTTAATTTAATACCCAGCATTTCCAAGAATGTCTGTGATTTCTCCCTACATGTGCAATGACCACTCTTTCCAAATGACAAACCCGCATTCTTTTCAGGTCAGGCTCAGGCTGCAGTAATGTAGCTGAGGACAGGCAGACAAGGAAACATCCCCCAAGTAACAGCTCCACCCTGGAGCTGAGTGAGAATCCCTGGGTACCTGATATGCAGCAGAGCCTCAATTTCTGTCCAGTGCATCTTCAACAGTCTCTCTGCACTTAGCTTCCCTCAATCAGCCAGAATTGCACCTGGCATGTATGTAAAATACAGCATTACTTTTCTATGGCTAAGAGAGACTAGTAGATCCATTCTTTGTTTTCCACAGTTCATTTCTGCTACTTCGAAAGTTATAGTATTTTCCCTGTTCTTTTCTCCCCACTCTGGCCCCATGTCTTGGGAGTCATTAACCTACAAGATAATTGGCTGTAAGGATCAAATACTTTAGCTAGTATTTAGTATTGTAACCAAAAACTCATTTCTGCTTCATTTTCACAAAACTAGGCACACTAGGCACTAGGCCTAGTTTAGTAATTCTACCTTTATTTATTTATTCTTTTTTTAAGAAAGGGTTTAGTAATTCTACCTTTATTTTTTTTTTAAAAGACCATTTCACAGAATGGTTGAGGTTGGAAGAGACATCTGGAGACTCCCTAGTCCAACCTCCCTGCTCAAGCAGCATCACCTAGAACACATTTTCTGGACAGCTTTTGAACACCTCCAAGGAAAGAGACTCCACTACTTCTCTGGGCAACTCGTGTCAGTCAGACTCACAGTAAAGAAGTTTTTCCTCATGTTCTTAGGGAACTGCCTGAGTTTCAGGTTGTACCTGCTGCCCCTTGTCCTGTCATCACCAGGCACCACAGAGAAGAGTCTGGTCCCATCCTCTTGACACCCTCCCTTCAGATACTTCTACACGCGGACAAGATCTGCTCCTCTCAGTCTTCTCCAGGCTGAAGAGTCCCAGCTTTCTCAGCCTTTCCTCAGATGAGAGATGTTCCAGTCTCTAAATCATCTTAGTAGCCCTCCACTGACTTGCTCCAGTAGTACTCTGGAGTAGTACTCTGGAGTATGTCTAACTTCTACTAGGGAGCCCAGCACTGGACACAGTGATCCATATGTGGCCTCACCAGGGCTGAGCAGAGGGGCAGGATCACCTCCCTCCACCTGCTGCCAATGCTCTTCCTAATGGTCCCAGGATACTCTTGGCCTTCTTGGCCACAAGGGCACATCACTGGCTCATGGTCAACTTGTTGTTCACCAAGACCCCCAGATCCTTTTCTGCAGGTCTGCTTTCCAGCAGGTCAGCCCCCAGCCTGTACTGGTGCAGGGGGTGATTCCTTCACAGCTACAGGACTCTACACTTGCCTTGGTTGAACTTCATGAGGTTCCTCTCTGCCCATCTCTCCAGCCTGCCCAGGTCCCCCTGAAAGGCTGCACAGCCCTTTCGGGTATCAGCCACTCCTCCCATTTTGTATCATCTGCAAACTTGCTGAGGGTGAGCTCTGTCCCTTCATCCTGGTGACTGATGAATAAATTTAGCACTGCTAGACCCCAGTACAGTTGCCCAGGTAAGACTCTGAACCACTGATCACAATCTTTGAGCTCTGCTCTCAAACTACCTCACTGTCGATTCATCTACCCTGCACTTCCTTAACTTGTCATGAAGATCATTGCTCTCATGAGACCTCAGGAGGTCCACCTCATTGTGAGAGCTCTAGTCAGAGAGGCTTTTAATGGCAAACATTTCATTTTTGTTGGTTCATATCCACTATCACACAATTTGCAGTGATGAAATATATTTATGGGATTTCCTGATGCAGAGCAAGTGATTTTTCTGAAGCCCTATCCTTTTGAGTGACAACAGATCTACAGTATACAGAAACACTACAGGAAAGCACAGGACTTCAGAAGAAAGTGAAACAAAAAAAGGGACAAATTACAAAATTAATGAAGTTCACAGAACATCTCAAACAAACTTTGAATGAGTTTGGGATCATCTAAGAGTTTGGGATTTTTTCTCTGTATTTTTTAAGAAAGTTTACTAAGGGTAAGCCACAAGAACCAAAGATATTCTCATTCTCCTCAAAGAGCCACTAAGTGGACTCATTGTTGAAGAATGGAGACTTTTTCATTGGTTTCTGTTGATTTTTGTTCTATAAATTCCAGATAATAATCTTGGATCACTAATATGAAAAATCAATACAGGAAAATATGAGCACCTAACTACAAAGCCAGACCACAGATTTCCTAGAGATATAGATTTCTAATCTCTCTCTCTCAAAGGGTACATCATCATAAAGAAGGTACACAGCAGCAGTCCAGAAACACTTAGCAATTATTACAGGAAGAATGCAATATCCAGAAAGTGGTGCAAAGGAGAGTGATATCATTCTATAATCTAAACTTCAACTAGAACATTATGCTACAATAACCTTTACTTCAATTCTGTTTGAATAGCTATTCCTCAAATTAAAAATACTCAATATATACTTCTATTTTGTACCTATAGCACCAAACTTGCTGGAAGTTTGCCTGTTGGGGGAAAAAAAAAAAAATAATAATAATAATAATAATAATAATAATAATGCATTCTAAAGGCAAGAGGCAAGCTGCTTATATACTACTATCTACACTACAATCATTAAAGCTTTCTGATATATATTTATTGGTCATGCATTTTAAAGTTCACTATAAAGTCATAAAAGCTAAATAGGTTTCAAGTATTATGTCTAAAGTGAAAGACATGCATAGTATTCAGCAGTAAAGTCCCATTTCAATTTATAGATTTACCACTTTATATGTGAACTCTGTTTTACCCCCATGCATTATGATAGTTGTTGTACAGTACGTTTTTTTCAGTGTATTTATCTAGGCTTGCTGAAATCCTAACCATGTCGGTTTTGCTTTCAAATGCAACGGTTCACAAACCTCCATCCATCCTTTGCGAGGTAGCTGAAGAGTCCGTCCATGACGCTTGCGAAAAACTGCCCTCCCGTGATGAAGAGCGTGTTAATGGTAACTAATCTGCCTCTTAGGTGTGGCGGAGCGACTTCGGCAATGTACACTGGTACTGTCATAGATGCCACACCTACAAAAACAAATTTAAATGCCATTAATGAAACGGAAACAGATATTACAGCTTATTTTGACATGAAACATTGTATTCCTTAGTATTCTTTCAGTGAAATTACTTCCAGGTTCCTGCCTCTCCCCCCTCCAAAAAGGTCTAAACACCTCGCCGTATTGCAATGGGCAAACACACTGGTTACCAGTGACTGGATCTCAATTTCAGTTTTATTCAATGACACCATGACCATCTTACTCTAATTCACACCACGTGTATATTAAGACTAAATAAAAAGCATCCTGAAAAGACGATGAAATCACCTCTTTTGAATCAGAGACGCCATGACCCAAGTCCACATACCTAAATCAAAATGACTAATTTGGGGTTTTACATAAAAAGACACCAAGTATTCACAGCTCTGAGTTCATACAGAGCTACGGCCTACTCTCCACCTTGGGGAAAAAACAGGGTCACACAGTATTGCTGATGTGCAATTCCACTATCACCATCATCATTATTATTATTACACAAAAACATTTTTTTCTCAACTTTTCTGGAGTATAAAGCTGTCTCACATGCGCTAGGAAAAAGGCCGGATGCCCAAGTGAGGAGCGGAGCCGGCTGGACAACAAAATGGCGCCGGGGCCTTTGGTCACAGAGCTGCTGCACTGCGGAACCTTCCAGAAGACGCCGGCAGCTCCTCAAGCCACTCCCGAGCAGCCCGCCAGGCATAAAAAGCCACATAAAAGTGTCAGGAAAACATTAAAAATTTATTTGAGCCTTTTTCAAAGCTCAGCAGAATGCACCGCAGCGTTCAGCTTGCCTTTTGTGTGCTCGACACGCAGGCGCATTCACAAACACATGCCACTACCAGAAATATTTCTTCTGTGTCTTTCCTATCAGTGTTTTATCTAATTACAGCCAAACAGATGGAGACGGTGCACGTGGGAGAGAGAAGCTCTCCCAGGAAAGCCCGGGAACGCGTGCCCTTTCTCAAAGCCAGCGCCGATGAGACGACGGTTGGAGCGAGGGTGTCCGGATGCTCCTCCCGGAGCGAGGCTGGAAGGAAGGACACCTGGCCTCCGGAGGGCTCCTCTGTGGTGCCAGCTCACACCTCTGCTCTCCTTTTGCAAAGTGGCAAGGGAAAACATCTTCCTGCCCCCAGAAGATCCAGGACAATCCTTTGATACTAAGACTGGCTCTATCAGCCAAGTGACTTCGATGCCAGCAGCAAAGGCTTAGGAAAAGCTCAACGGCAAAGCAAGGATCAAGTAATTCCCTCACAGACCCTAAGCTTCCAATTATCACCAGGTTAGGGAATTCATGACTAAGTCAGCATGTGGACCGGACGTTTAGCAGCTCTGCAGGGACTGTACGGGAACATCTACACCTTGCTCCCTGCCACCCTCGCCACTCCTTGCCGGAGAGCAGCTCTTTCCTCCCTGCCGCTCTAGAATGATTCCAGCATCTTCTAGATGGGCTGTGTTCAACATACTCCTCTTTATAACAGACCAATCTTAGCTAAAAATCCATCGTACTTCAAGGGTGCAAAATATCAGCTTGAAAAGGCTGTTTTATGAACTGCTCCATAAATACATTCCCTGCTCTTCACAAGAGTAACAAGGAAATGAGATAAGATGATTGAGTTTCAGGGCACTGGGAATGATGTCCTCCAAAAATAAGCTTGGAGGTATAAACACAGAATGGGCCTTGCAGTAAATACACAGGAGGAAAAACTGTTCCACTTCCCTCTTTTGAGGAACACTGAAAGAATAGAGACTTGTCACTTTTCTTATAGAATGCTACTCAAAGCCAGTCCCTAATATTCATCCTCCCTCATGCCCTGCAAATGAGGATACCAGTAAAAGCTTTAGAGAAATAACACATACTCCCAGAAGGGGATCTTTGATTCATTCAGTGAAGTGAATTTGTGAGGCAAAGATGGCAGAGTCTATGCATGGATTTGTTTAGAAAGATGCGCACAATCAAAAACAATACGCTCTGCAAAAGAGCTACTTTCTGGTTTTGTTTTTCTTTATATATCTTTAATTTATGGTGAAGCTGGGAGATTACAACAAGGTTCTCCATACTATTGGAGTTTGCCATTTAGAGTTCAGGCCAGATTCCTATATAACGATACCTCACGCATAACAGCGCAGCCTGGAAGCCAATTACACAGGAGAACATTGTGCTTCAAGCGGGGATGCCTCCACAGGCTCACGCTAATTTCATTTGCTCCTTTTCCACACTGCAAATGTCAGCCAGGTTTTTAACATTACTGAATTATGAAAGAAGTTATTCTGACTGCGTGCCAAGTCACAACAGTTCAGCTTACAGAAACCTAACACCTTGGAAAAAATTCTCCATCTACAAATTTCTTTCAGCATAACAAAGTCAGAAAAAAAGTCAGAAAATTTAATATGAAACAGGTGAAAACTAGTTGAGATTCACCTATTGTAATAAGGATACAGCACAGTTCATAGCTGGCAAGGCCAAGGGCTCTGACCTCAGACCCATGATTTGTCCTCAGGCGAGCGATCTACGCACTCAACCCGGCTGCTCTTCTCCACCTGCTTGGCTGGGTGCTGCTCAGCTTTCATATCCTGGGGCACATTTTCCTGCTTTAATATCCTCTCAGTTTAGTCTATGCTGCTACTTAGAAGGGTTGATTTTACGCATGATATGCAAAGAAATCTTGTTTTAAATCAAGTCAGAGAAATCTGCTACCGATGCATCCAGAAAACAGAGGTGCCCCACTGAACAGACCAAAAGCTCCTGACAGCATCCAGAGCACACAATTCATCCCGGAAAAGGGCTAGAAATGCAGTTAACTGTGGTTAAGGTGACACTTGCTGTTTATGGGTATAACCATAGCCCATTTCTGTAACATAAGGGTAATGTGAAGGTTAAAACACATTTGAAAAGTGCCATTACATTCCTGAACAAGGGACATCATGACAGCAGGAGGTTTACTGTTATTACTGCCTTCTACCAGAAAGTTAATGTCTCCAAGAATTGCCAGGGGAAGGTTACACACCTTCCGCAGTGCAGTGACACCAGTTATTCAGCTGATGTTCATGCAATGGTTCAGATCAGTTATCATCAAGCTTGCAATTAACAACATGTGATTTCTTATAATAAGTATATATGTATGATTTCTTATGTAATTTCCTTATATATATATAAGGAAAAAAAAGTTAGAAAAAATTATTAGCTCGGTAAAACTGATTTTGTAGGGTAAGGTTCTCTCTTCCGTAGATTGCACAATCCACCCGACACATCTCAGAGAGCTCTCCAAACTGCTAATTATTCTAATGCTCTTCCTCTTACACTGAATGTAGGTGTGTTCAAATACCTGACACTTCACCACCCTACTATCTTTCAACATTCTGACTATGCTTGCATATTAAAGAATACAAAACTGACATTTTTTTCTCAGTTTTCTCCGTATAACAATGTATTTGCCACATACCGCACAAGTCAAATGCCTACCCAGCACCCTAGTCCCAGAGGGACAGATACTCCCCAGTCACTGGTGCATCCTAGACTTCCACATCCGCTTTCTAACCTTTGGAAATCTTCATAATGATGCTCTCAAAGTTCTCCTTTCTTGCCTTGTACTCAGGACTTACTCTCGCTGCTATATTTTCCAAAAAGGTACAGAAAGCTCAAGATATCCTAACAAAAAAAAAAGCAAACAAAGAAAAAACAGCTTACCAGGAAAACAAAGCGATGCATGGAAACCCATCACAGGGGCATCAGAACATACCACGACTTTGAAGTCTGAAGCAGGTTTTGGGAAATGGAAAGAGACAAATAGGAAAACCTACCTAATTTGACTGGCTGCCATCCAGCAGGCATTCACACACAAAAGCAAAATTCTTTCTAAAAATGACCTGGAGTAAGAAAGTTATTTGGAGGCAGACCACATTAAGGAAAAATTCGTACCTCTTTAAGAAGAAATAATAATATTTTAGATTTTATAATGTTATTCACATTATAGGATTGCTTTCAATTGCTACAGCCTAGGAGAGTAAATTCTTGTGAAAAAGCATAATCAGAAGCAAGGCATTAAATGTTAATGAACTATAAACATCTCCAAAATACATAGCAACGAGAATTCATTATGTAGTTCTTTTATTAAAGAAATTTAAAAACAAAGAACAGCTTTCCTAGCAAAATAAATATAACTGCAAAGTAATCTTTTCTTAATCTTTCACATAAGAATGTTTTCACTGACACTACGATGACATTTTTTAATATGCTCTCATGGTTGAATGGTTCACACCAAAGAAAAGATGCTGGCTGTAGGCAAGTATATCACTACCTAAGTAATAAAGCTGGTTAAATGACAAGATGTGAGGAAAAGAAAATGAAAACAATTAACTGAGAGTTCTGTCAGAGGCAGTTCAAGCTCTGTGTTGTGCACCACAGCCAGGATATCAGAGAAGAAACGGCAGATGAGTCCCGTCCTTATCCACTTCACTAACCAAGGCACTCACCTTCCAACCTCATCAAGAGCACAGTTCAGAAACAAATATAATAGAAGACTCCTTAAATTTGGACCACAAGATGCATCTAATTATCATACAGGAAGCATTAGTCGATATGATGAACTGAAATAATCATATTAAATGTTATTTCACTTCTCAGATACTCATTTAAGAGACTAATTACTATAGCTGCTACTCTAGCCTGAACACTGAGATAAGAGACAGAGGGCACAGCTCAATTTTAAGAAAATCAAGAGAAAGCATATGCGGAGAGGCATGTTAGGGCTGCATTAGTATTCAGGAAGGTATATTTGGTATGAACATATAAGTATTCATACCACTAACCAAAGCATTATACAGAATTCATTAAATAGTTCAGGGACAAAATCAACAAACCTATGTACAAGAGTGAAAGGTTATAAAGGAGAATTCCCATGATGATCAGGAGAATTAAAAAGATATTTTTAGAAACGAGATTAAAGCTAACCTAGCAAAACTGAAGGAAAAAAAAAAAAAAAAGGAATCCAAACTCCTGTTTATGAAAATATGCAGACAAGCGATAGTTGTGGTAGAGAGCTGGAAGTGTTAGGGAGGTTCATGCAGGAGCTGGGGTTACCACTGATTTGTCCCCTCTTTTCCTCCACTAACATCTGATCCACCAACACTACTGATCTCCCAGGGAAACTAGGCAATACAAGAACCAGAAGGGACTCCCTCTGCCTGCTAAGGTCTATATACCTTATATTCATTTATAGGTCATTCAGGCCTAGAGTCAGGACAAGGTACCATCAAGACACTGGCCTGAGCCACAATGAACAGCAGCTTTAGACTGTCAAGCTGGAAACTGAAAACCAAGGTGTGAAGGAATCACAAAAATAAATAAATAAATAAATAAATAAAAAGCAAATGCATTCCTGGTTCTCTTTTAGTACCACCATGGAAGGCATTCAGTAACGGAGCCATTAATCCCTATTCAAAAGAAAAAACAATGACAGCTGAATAGGGAATTTATTTTAAAAGCTCCAAATGAATAGAAACAGAAATTACTCAAACATTTTCTTTCAGGAGGACACTCCCTAAGATTGAGACATTCTTTACTAATATATAAAGCTATACTGAGATTATTACGCTAAGATAATAGCCTTATTTATTTTTTTAACCTGCATGCTATTACGTATCATAGCTTGAACTTGCAAGAGCGAATTTTCATTAAAATGTTAAATTTTCATGCAACTGACTTTAAAATTGGCTCAATAAGAAGCAGCCCTTGGAGATTTGCACTACTCGTAAGGATTCTAAGCATCTCTAGGAGATCATTCCACAGACAGTGAGAGGATCTGCAGAGGCTGATTGCGAATAAGTTTATGGCAAAGATAATCAGGAATGAAATATTAATAAATAGCTTAATAGATGTTGTTATGCTATGACAAAGTTTGAATAAGATTTTTTTTTAATTAAAATAGAAAATTCCAAAGGGGATGAGGGAAATTTGCCAAGCTAGATTCAAATATCAGACTAATATTTTCTTCTAGTGACTTTATAGGAGATTTGATAAAATTCTTGCATTTTGGATATTGAACACGTAACCTAATGCAGTGCCTTGAAACACAGTTGATCCCAGAAGAGTATCAGGTTTTTAATATATATAGACAAAGAGGCTTTCACTGAGCAGTTTTTTTCAATTGTATTCCTCCATATTATCCCCCCACAATTTTTACTTTAGTTCAGACACAGACAGTGAGAAGCTACTGTACATCAGCTCTAAGTCATTCCTGCCAACAGATAATTTTAGAACATTACTGATGTCTGAGTATTAATACTCAAGAGGCTTAATGAACTGGTTAACTTTGTGCATAAAAAATGACAGTTTCATAATAATTATATATTCTTTATTGTCAATCTTATTGAAGAATCCACTTACGTAGTGTGTGAGGAGAAAAATATCTAGCATTAACAAACAGGATACCCTTTGCAGTAAAAATGTATTTATTCTAACAGACTATTAGCTTTCACACATGAATTAGCTACCTGGATCAGTAGACAACCACCTATATTCTGTAGACAACTCCACAACATATTCAGAAACAATCACTTTTGATTAAGGTCTAACTAAAGTAAAAATGAAATCTTTTCATAGTCTACCAGAGTCCTTTTTGGTCTTACTGTTAACACTTCAAGTTTTCACTAATGATGGTCAACAAGGGGTACCAGAGTCTCTCATTGAACATGCTACTGGGAAACATCAAAGAATGCAGGACACTGGAGCACTGTTCTAGTTCACTAAACACTTGTCTAAGAGATGAAGCCAAAATGCTCATTAGAACAGTGCTTATCAACTATGAACTTCAGGTAAAAGCTCATCTCCTAAAATACCTAGGCTTCCCACTCACTGCATACATATGGTAAAGGAGCTCTCAGCATCTCTAAACTGGTTACTCAAAGTTATTTTGGGGTGACTGGCAGCACTTTTCCACTCCAATCTTTCTGCTACACGGAATTAGTAGGCGCCTGTTTCTTAGCAGCTGCATAATTGTACTCAGTTACAAGAGCTGCAAACGGATAAGGACGGCGTGACAAACTGCTAGCTCCAAGGTGCCATGATTTTGTAGGACTCAAGTCACAGCAACAGACAGATCTAAGTGCAACTCAAGCACTTATTTTACAAGCACTTATTTTTACGCTTACATTTCAAGTGTAAAGTCACTATGGGGTGTATCAAATAAGGACAAAGATTTCACTTAGAGAAAACTTTGCATGGTAACTGTGTGCCACAACAAACACCCACAACTGTCACTAGTACTGTAAATAGGAGACCAATAAGTAAATGTTGGCCTTTGTGAATTGCATTACACACAAAGGTAATTTCAAGTTTAAAAGTCTGCCTTGATCAAGTTACAGATTCAAAGACAAATTTTATATATAGATATATAGGATGGTAACATGAATACAGTGCTTGTGCAACAAAGTGCTAAGACTTTCGTCTGACATCTTCAGGTAGGGCAGTATCTTTCAAGATTTTATAAATTCAGTGATCAAGAAGGAATATGTATCAAAATACTTATTTTCCTACAGTGCTGTGGTAAGGGAGATTCTGCAAGCCAGATATCTTTTTGCTTTGTTTTAAGCTGGAAACTAGGTGGTTAAGACAATAAAAAAATAGAGCTAAGAACGAAACTGGAATCAAGACAGACAAGAACTTAAAGGCTAGAAACTGAAGTTTATTAAAGAACAACATTAAGCAAGAACTTGAAAACATAGATTCAAATTTGCAAGATTTTATTTGCTGCCTTTGCTATGAGTGCTCTTAAAGACCAAAATGTTATTCACAGCTGGAAATTGCAAGTATCCAGTTCCCCTGAAGAAGAGCCAAATGCAGAGCAGGATACAAGACACGCCACAATCTCTGAGCACCAACAGAATAAGAGGAACGGGGAAGAAAAACCACTCCTTGGGAAAGCTGGCAAAGCAAGGGCAACAGAACCTTACGTGAGAGCAAACTGAACGGAGAAAGCTCTTGAGGCCAAATGAAGACAACGGCAGGATCCCTCTCAGCACCAGTAGCATACATAAGGCAGTTCATTTTGGGAAGAGAATTAAGAGCAAACCATTTTATTCTCCAACATCATAGGACTATGCAAAGCTACATTATACAAAAAGCATAGAAACAGAAAACTTACTTCGAATTGCGAAATCAGGAGAGAGTAGGATTTAACTAACAGAACACAAAATAATAATGCTAAGTATCAGGAGAGGTTCAACCAAAACTATATGAAATGTTCAAAGCAAAAGGAAATATGCAGCACTGCAAGTGTCAGATCGCAGCTTTCACTTCACAGAAACACAAAATTAGTTATCCAAATTCTGTCTTCTCTAACAGGCAACTGATATCCCTCCTGATCTGTGTTGTCCAGTGCTTGGTTAGACACAGCTCCGCCTGGCTGCCTGGGTTCCTGGCCATCCTACTGAGGCGCCTCCTGACCCACTTGGCACCATCGATGACAAGCACAGATTTCTTCTGAGCAGTGGATCCTACCCTGGAAACCTGGAGCGTGAGAAGAAGGAGCGTTAAACACCTCATGCTGCTCAAATCCAGGAGTGGCTCTAGATTTAAGAATGATTTCAGAATATCCCAAGCTTTAAACAGAATGATTCCTGCTAAAAATCCACCTGAAAAATAGAGGCATAGAAGAGTAACAAGTAAACCAACAAGGAACTGATAGTCTGTGACAGGTTCTTCAGAGCATATAAGTAATTGATTACTAATCTAGATCTATAGTCTCAGTAAGAAAAGGAGCTTTAAAAGTCTTTTGTTGAGTCACTTACATAGCTATCAATTTGCATTTAACAAGCTGCAAGCTTCAACCCCTTAATAGATTTTCTCCTTTTTTTTTTTTTTTCCTCCTAAATCCAGCTAGCCAGGAACAGAGGAGTTATTCCTGGAACAGCATTTTTAGATTTTTTTTTCACCCCCATTTAGGCATTCATTTCTCAAAAAGCACATATGCACACAGGGGCAGGTGTTATTGCTAATTTTCCATATGGAATTTGCTATTGTTCAGTCTACTTGAAAGGTACCAGGAACTGTGATTAAGTGCACTCTTTAGCCATTAAAATAGTGCTAGTTAATAACTACACCTAAAAGCTACTAAAAGGCAACTAATAAAAAAACTCTTTTTGTTTCTGAATTACCTTCATTTGCAAAGATTCTGTGAATTCACAAGCTGTGGAAGATCCTTCTTTTGTGAAAGAGTAAAGCAGCACAGGTTTTGTATTTACTTTCACCATACTGCAAAGCTGCTCACTCCAGAACAAAATATTTTGCTGCCATTTGAAAATTATAAATACAACACAGCAGCTTTCTGCACGACTGCTTGCACAAACACGTAAGGCAGGCCTCACTTCATTCATTTTAAAAGTAAAGAAGATTTTAGTTTTAATAGTTACTGATACAAACAATGCTTTGCTGTGGATACTCCTTCTTTTGTGCACACCATGCTATCCCTGCTGCTCACCTACACCTAGGGAAAATTGTCACTCAAGGACTTCTGCCTTTAGCAAAGAATTTCTTTACAGAAAAGTCTTATTTTCAGATGATGAGTTTGAAAGCTGATAGAAAAGCAAAGCAGAACAACAAAATGCTGCTTTTCCAAACTTTGCTGAATATAATTTAGCAGCTTAACTGAGGAAGGGGCAGCATTGCGTACATGTTCAGAGCAGTCAGAGAATGCAGAAAAATGCAATACATCCCACAAATGGGGCAGAAAAAGTGCCATGAAAGGTGTGCATACACCAGACTGTTAATGCACAGGATGAAAGTGCAGAAGACCTGAGCAGGGTAATCCACCAAAACCCTTTTCTTTCCCTTCCTTGCCCTGCTATTTTTAGGCAGGCCAGTACAAAGCACTGCTCTGAGAATGTATAAAGCAGTGCAGAGGCTCTGCGGAAGTGCAGAGCATGGGAACCATGCTTCAAATCAGCACATTCCAAAAATAGATGGATGCCTTTTTTTTTTTCCCCTCTTTTAAAATGAAGTGTATCTATTTGTGCATTGATTCAGGCTAAACTCTTAAAAAAATAAAAGGAAAAAAAATGTGGAAGATGCCCACATTTGCAGCACTGGGGCAAAGGGAGAGGGGAAATACACTACTTTTTCTTGGGGTACCTTGCAAGTTTTGCATACTAAAGAAAGCGCATTCCCTTAGCACTAGTGAAGTCAACAAACACCCTTAGTCCACAGTCTGAAAGCTGCACATTGCTTTGCTTTAGGGAAAGTGCCTCAGTCTAAATGCATCCAGCTTCCATGACGGTTTCCCACATGGTCTGGAGTTTCCCTCTGTCATTTCAGTAGGAGCTGGTTTCCTCCAGTGAAAGGCAGCTAGGATAAGAGATCTTCTTGAGAAGAGGAGCAGTTGCAGCTAAGTAGGAATCTTTATCTACCCAGTGCTGGTACTCAGGGCACATGGGTTCATTCCTAGCAATAACAGCTTTCAGATCTGGACAGTTTGCAGACCCCTAGACATGTTGCACTGCCAGCTGTCTCTCAAACAGCAGATGTAATTCTGCTAACAGGATTGCTTTAATTAAAATTTTGCTCTGTAGACCTCTGCATTAACAGTGCTGAGAGCAGAAGGATGCAAGGAGTTCACAGCATGCATGGAGCAGAGCTCCAGGGCGCGCTCTGCAGAGGCTCCTCCTGCCCGTTATGTCAGTCGGGGAGGATGAAGGAAGAGCTGCAGGTCAGCCCACCACAAGGCCCAGGCAGACACTCTGATGCTCTCATTAAGTGTTGTTAATTGGTACAAGACCCTGGAAACTCTAGGCTGCCTAGAGATTAAAACTCCAACACCCTTCAGAATGGTGTAAGGGAGAGCTACAGTTAAGAATTCAACCAATGCTCTCTAGTGAGGTGACAAGACGTTCAAGTCCCAAATGGAACAATTTCATGCCAGAAACCACCACAAAGAAACACAACTAAAAGCAGGAATCTCTCTCAAACAAGAGTAGGCGTACCCTGTGCTCAGCCCGTCGGCATTGCTGGTTTTACAGAGGATATTTCTAAGCAAACATTCACACTTGAGGATAACTGACAATCCTGCCACTAGAGCAGCGAGGGGACTCAACCCTCACAGTCCTCTTTGGAAAAGGGCTCCTTGAAGCACTTAAAAGTTTCCCATCTCCTTTTCCCCTATAAGCTGGTTCACACTTCACTGATATTTTAATTAAGCTTTCATAAAGCAAGATCTAATTAAAACATAATTACAGGAAAATCTAGCTAGGTGTAATTGAGTTTTCATTTGCAAGTTGAAGAATTCCTTTTATTTACACTTTAAGGAAGAACATGTAGACCAGGGCTGTTCTTATTTCTCAGACTAAAGGTAGGGACTGCTAAGAATACTCTTAAAGAGGGCAGTATCAAGGAGGCAGAACTAATTATTGACTAGAGAACTCAAACAGAGCACTAATAACTGTGAGTCAGAAAGGAAGCGGCTGTGATGCCTTCTAATAACAAGAGCTCAAGGATCAGGAACTGGCAGAAGGGCACAAGGCTGTTTACAGGAGATTTGAGCTCTAGGTTCTTCACTACCACTGCTTCCTTTCCCATTAGCAATGTTTATTAGTCCCTCACTGTATGCAAGAATAAAATAGTGAAAATACTGTGCTACTATAAAAGAGCTTTATGAGCGACTCCAGAGCATACACAGCAGATGACAGATTTACACGCTGCTAAGGTTTAAAAAAGACTTCAACCCAGGAGAATTCTGTTCTTACAGAATCAGAATGGCTGGAAAAGACCTTCAAGATCAAGTCCAACCAAGTTGGTTTCTGCCACTAAAACCTATTTCCTAACAGCAAAATCTCTTTCCTTAACACTTGTGACCTATCCCAGTAACATAACAACTACAGAAGCTTCCAATGCAGAACATTTGCTCTGAGCAATTCAAATAGCTACCACTCTTCAGCTCCACGTGCAGCAGGACATACTCTTAAACGTCACCAAGTTCACTTCCGCACGCTCTGCTCGCCGCACTGACTGCATATTTTTTCCTTGCTAAAACACAGAGACCATTTGAGTCTTCCTTCAAGATGCCTACTCAAAATTAGCCATAAATTACTATTTAGTAGGAAAGCCCATTCATGGGACATGTGCAAATCAGTTGTGAGAAACGGGAAAGGTTTCTGGGACTAATCTAGGAATAAAAAGGATAATGAGACAGGCTGCATCACTAACTTGTTGAAATTGTTCCTATGTTGGGCTGATTTTCCTTTTTTTTTTTTTTTGTAGATGTAGTGATAAATGTGTTACAACTGTATATCAATTAATGCATTGTTTGTACATCAAGTTGGGTAGAAATACCAATATAATTCCCATTTGGCTTTGTAACTCTAACAGTCATTAAGAGTAATTTGTAAGAAATAAATTCGAAGCATTTCAATAAAATTTGAGCTCCAGATTTTACCAAGACCACAGACCATGTTCAACATGAAAGGAAAACTGCCTGTATGAAGGACGGACATGGGAAGAAGGGGAATAGAGACCTGTCTGTAGTGAGAGCCTGAGCAACTGAAAGTCACTCTGGGCAGTCCCCTCACAGAAGCTGTAATGTTGAACAAAGAAATCCCAACCATGAATTATTAAAGATGCTACTTTTATGAAGCGTTGTTTACAAACAAGTCTCAGAAAGTCTTTGAAAGGTGAGGCAAACATCAGTCCCACTTTCTAGAAGAGGACATGGAGGCATGAAGCGATACAGTCCCTCTAAGAGCAGGCAGCCAGTGAACAACAAAGCCAAGTGCTACAAACCAGGCTTATGTTTATTCAGCAAAAGACGGTATGCCAGGCACTCAAGGTTTAACAAGTCAGGCTTTTCAAATGTACAACTGACACTTCCCTACTGCAATATTTGAAGTCAGTATAAGCTGCCTCACTGTTCATATTGTGTTTTCCACACAGTTCAGGTGTGAAACACTCTGGTTTTTGATTTCTAGTGATCCTGTGCAGCCGCACTATAACAAATCAACCATTGCAATTTGGCAGGCTTAGGATTCCGTGTTTCTTGTCTGTGCCCATATTTGCCTTATAAAAGGGTTTTATTCAGAGGGCATGTTCCTGTCCAAATGGAAGATCTGGAGCACTTACTTTCTGGATTTGTTGCTTTTCTGCTGTGTTCCCAAGGCTGCATGAATACATTCACAATTGCCAACCTTATTTTAAAACATCAAGATATATGAAAACATGACTCTTAAAGCTGGCCAAAGTTAAAAGCTGATGTGTGTTATAACCATATGTGTGCATAATCATGTGTAACATCATGAGGTTCAACAAAGGCAAGTGCAGGGCCCTGCACCTGGGGAGGAATAACCCCACAACCCCTTACAGATGTGCTTGAAGATGTATTTCTTAGGTACAGCTCAACACGACATATGCATCTACCATGTTACAGACCTAGTAACTTCCACATGAACATACAGTTCTTCTATGGACCTGATCCATAGCTTCTTTAAGCAATTGTATTAATTAATAATTTATCAAGAACACAAGTACAAAGGAAGCAGTGTTGCTGTAGTGTCAGTGAGATCACACTGGTTTAAGGTTGCTGAAAGGGTACCGAACTGGACCTCTTAAAATTAGTTTTCAATGAGTGAGGCAGCTTCTTGCTCTGTGTAGGCACTATCCCATACAAGACCATATTATCTGAGTCAAGAAACACTTTAACTTTGATAAAAGTTTAAAGGAGAGAAAACTGTACCACACCTCAAAGCCATTCTTCATTTCTTTTATCCTCCACAACAGAATTAAGGAATCTGTTCCTACAGAAAGAATATTGAAAAAAATTGGCTCAAATGATTTATGTTATCCTCATGCATAGCCTCCTTTAGCCACTTTTTTTTCCACCACAGAAAGGAAATACATTAGTTAATACTAGTCAAAACATCCACAGATATAATTTTGTTACTCAATTCCTGCCATAGACACACACCAAGATGTCCAGATGTCTGGATCACTGCTTCCCGAGACGGTTGCCTAGGAGGCTTGGATCAGAGTTTCCTCCTCACCAGTGTGGGCCAGAAAGACAATGGTGGCAGAGGCACCACTGGGGTAGAAATATTCCTACTGCGATACTCATGCTGTCAGTTCTCCCTCCTTTGGATCAATGTAACAAGCGCTTTTTCTCCACACCTCACCAAGCAGCAGGAAACTTCAAGATAAGGAAACTTCTTTACTGTGAGGGTGACAGAGCCCTGGCACAGGCTGCCCAGAGAGGTTGTGCAGTCTCCGTCTCTGGAGATCTTCCAAACCCGCCTGGATGCCACCCTGTGCCCTGTGCTCTAGGTGTCCCTGCTGGAGCAGGAGGGCTGGACTAGATGATCTTTAGAGGTCCCTTCCAACCTCAACCATTCTGTGACTGTGATAAGCCCTGCCAGCTGGATGGAGATCACCCCAAAGCCTGAACACTTGGACTAAAACAAAGCAGCCCATAAAAGGTTCTCACCACGATGACCATGTCAGTGTCACTTCAGCTAGCTGGAAACGAGCCCCTAGAAAGAAAAGCAGAAATCAGAGGAAAGTCCCAGACAAGCTTAGTAACTCAAGAAGAGACGTGAATTATCTGCCCAGCACCCAGGGGCTGGCACCTCAGCAGCTCATCTAACCCACATCAGTCCCATACACATGTCCATACTCATGGTTAAAAGACACAAGGGAACATACGTCCACAAACCATCCAGAAAGTGGTTCAGATCTAGGCAAGGAAAGCCAGAAGTTTGACAAGAAACACACACAGAAGCCTTAAGAATTTTAACAATTACTAGGGTATTATACAGATCTAACCTCTAAAGAGGCTAAATATAAATGTTACAAACAGGCAACGCAGCTGGTCTCAGAGCATGATGCTGGTCTTGGACTACCTAGGGGAGAGAAAAAAAAAAAAAAAAAAAAAAAAAGCTCTTTTTGCACTGCTGTGTATATAAGCTCAGAGCACTATTTCTTCTGTACAAGGGAGCACTCCACATCCAAGGGGATAATGATTAATCATCCAGATAGCTCTTGGCTGTCAAGCAAAGCAATTAATTGTGAATCAGGGAGAGGCCCTGCAGACTGATACAACAGACAGTTTTGCACCCCAGGGGATGAAGATTCAGAAAGGGGTGGCAGAATTAGAGCCAAGACACAAGCAGCCTCCTTCCTTGCTTTACAAGTCACCATCAGCAGGCACAAAACAAAGCAAACCAACAACAAGCTTGAACTAAAAAGTTATGCCTTAAAACTAAAGCTTTTCCAGAAGCACACAGTGTTGAACGTGATATTCTTGTTTATCCTCCTTGGTAAAACTGCAGAGAGGAGAGGAAGGGAGCCCTGCAACTCCTTAAGTTGTGGGACACGAAGATACACAAAGGTAACCACAAAGGCACCCCAGGTGCAGACAACCACTGTTAGCTAAACTTTAAAGATAAACAATTTTCATCCAAGTTTTCAAATAATTTAGGGTATAGTCTCACTCAGTAAAACAGAGAGTCTAAAAAGCTGAAGTTATTTGTGTAACGCTCCACAGATCACCAGAACTCTGGTGCCCGGATTCCTGCTGTGCGCTCCAGTGATTTTTCCCAGCAACGCTCCAGTCAGTCATTAAAATTGTAATAAAAGGATCTACCTTCCAGGCCTAATTTCTCCTCCTACCCTAAAACAAAACACAGTGCAAAACCAGATCCCAGTATTTGGCTCAAAATATTACCACACTGATTGATTTTCTGGGCTAAAGCACCATAAGGTTTACAACAGAGCCCTTTCCATCCCTTTCTTCTGGGTATTGAGGTTGTTGTCCAGACGTCTCTGACTTTCCGTTCATGCCAAGCTGTTCCAAAGGAAACTGGACTGGTGAGGTCAGCAGCACCTATGATTAATGCAGGAGCAGGGAGTCTATGAGGCAAAAGGCTTAGCTGTTGAACTCAGTAGTGAATAAAACCGGACTTACCTCTTCCCCTCAGGCAGATTCCCCATTCCTGCGCTGACAAAGCTACTACTGACCTCAACAGTCCAGTAATCAAGGACCTGTAAACAAACAAAAAGGGTCACTTACACGCAAACATTTGCAGAAGTGCATGCTAGAAGTACACACAGCTTGGTTTAACTTGTATTTCCTTTTGGGTTCACTGCGGTCTCCTGCATCTATTAACACACCACTCTTCTTGGATGTTACACTCTTTTCAGGATCTATCATGGTTCTAATCAATAGCCCTAAAAATTAGCTGATCAAATCAAGCAAGCAAATACTCAGTGAAAAGCTCCTCTGAATTTATCTTGTTGATCTCTGGCAGTGCAAGTGTCCATGAAAACCTCTGACTAAGCAAAGCTTTCTACTAGGCCAGGCACAAACAGAAAGCTAAGGTAAAAACAGCAATTAGGCAGAGTAACTCCTAACACCATTAGGAATAATAAATGAAGTACACTGGCTTGAACATTAATAACACACACATACACACACAAAATAAAAAAATAAAAAACAAAAAGGAAAAGAAAAGGAAAAAAATACATGATTCCTCTCCTGCTATCACACACTGGACAAATAAGCAGATTCCAAAGAAATATTAGCTCTGACTTGAGAAATCTAACTTTTGGATCCTGAATCACCCTTTTGAGAAGGCACCATCTCGTCACTGACTAGGCATGAACTCACAAGAGCCTAAGTGCTCCCTACTGCATTTTACTTAGACACGCAGCCAGAGAAAACCTTCCCTGCCTTCTGGGATTCACTTCAGGTCACACAATCCTGTGCTTCAGCTGTCTTAGTAAATTTCTGAAACTTCTCCAGCCGCATTATCCTAGCTTTCATTAATGTATTTAATTATCTATCAGTCTTCCTACAACAGCTCAGGAATGAGTATTTAAAAAGCACATTCATAACCACTATATGCAGGTTTTCCTTTCAGTTTTTCCTGGATATTCTTAATACAGTAGCCTATTTCTTGTAATTCCCTGAAAATTTTGGTGTTGCATTTGGATTCTAAGGTAGGACTGACCAGCAGGACAAGGTCTGAAACCCTAACATGCTCAGAATGTGGTTATCACAGAATCCCAGAGCAGTTGTGGTTGGCAGGGAAGGGAGGTTATGTCCAACAGCAGAGTCATCTACCTCTTCTTCAAAGGAATCCTTGAATCCCAGCCATCTGTCCATCTCTGAACATGCAGCTGAACGGACTGTAAATCAAGGGTTTTATTTTCTGCAGGGAAGGACTCAGCTGAACAGCAAAAGGCAGCTCAAAGCAGGGCATGAGCAAGACTCCTGCTACAGTCTCCAAACACTACCACTACCTGCTCATTTTCTCTATTTGATTATGGTCAATGTCACTGATAGCTCAAAAACCAGGACAGTACTCTGACAGTAAGATATCAGCCACAACAACATGAGGTCATTAAATGGCACTTATTTAAGGTCACTTTTATTTTTCTGACTGTGTCAGGAAAAACTCATTCACACAGTAACAACCTAAAGCAATCAATGTCAAGAACCCTCCCCAAAATCACATCCCCGCTTGCTCATTAGGACTGAAAATAGTTCAAGATGGAAGTTCAGAATGGTGATGCCTTCATGTAAACAGATTCAAAGGTCTCATTTGGTAACCTAAGAGGAAAAAGGTTAGAACTAAAGAAATGTACCTAGAAAACCATCAGATACTACTAAACAAGAGAGAAAAGGGACAACAGTACAAAAAACTTTCAACCTCTCCATATCTGCAAGGCTGTTTCTTTAGGATTTCATGGCATCACAGCACTGAGGAACCCAGTTTCCAGCACTTGGTTTCCTGCCTGGAATTTCCAGTCAAGAAGAGTAACCTAAAAACAGGAACAATAGCCAAAGGCCTAGGCAACTAACTGGAGGAAGATGTGTATTTAGATTTCTCAAAGCTTTGCACGGTTTCTAGGTTGTTCTGGCACAGAATGAGCATTTGGGGCAGTGAATGTGAGAGCTACCGCAATGGGAAGTTAGAGACCTTGCTCCACTCCAGGAATCCCTGCAAGCAGAGACACTGCTCTCACAGCAGTGCCTAGTGGGTCATGCTGTCTGTTTGCAGTATCACATGCCATATACAGTGAGGAACACAATGGATAAAACATGGAGTACACCCTCAGTTCTTTCCAACTTTACATTTATCCTACTGAGTTTCTGCAGTAGAACAGTAAAGTTGTGGCTTTCTCCACACAGAAAGGCATCCCTAATACTTCCAGAGGCTGAAAAATAATCTTCCTTTCTCATAGTAATTATGACCATAGGCACATAAAACCACAATTATCAGTCCTGCTTTCCTGCAGCAAGACGCAACAGCAGAGAAGAGCAAGCAGATGAGGTCCTTGACCAAACTGAGACGGGATTTTGTAAACAGTCTTGGAGCAGGAAGGCTGCAATATCTCACTTGCGTGTAAGACAAGAAAGGGTAGTCAAGGAAGTCTCACTTCTGGAAAAAACCCAAAAAGCTCTCGCCTTGGAGCTCCCACTTACACCACAAGCTTCTGAAGTTACTCCAATTATCCGTTAATTTTGTCTAGACAAGGAAAAGATGGGCTATTGCCAGGTGAATCTAATTTTGGGTACACGTCTTCATTTATACAGCAGGCCATAACCACTTCTGGCACTGTCCTTGGTCTGGAGCGTGGCATCCGCCATGTAGAGACAACACTCACCGTACAACGGCTTCATGAACAACTGGACATGCAGTGGGAGGTGCTTGGCCATGTGTTTATAAGATTAGGGATCCCTCAGTGCTACTTATTGGCACGAGATGTGGGAAAACACAGACTGGCTGAAGCACTTCATGATTTGGAGGCACAAGAAAAACACGCACCAAGGTCAAACATTCGCTGGGAAGGTGCAGCCCGGAGGCCGGGACCAGGCACTGCAGGAAAACGTCAGCTCCCAGAGCCGAGAAGCCTTTGGATCTCTACAGAGGGCGACGCTGCTCCAGCTACTTTGGCACTGCAGAAAAGTAGTACTGAAAAAACACAGCCTGATCAAAACCTACCAGACACTGAAGAGCATCTCAGAACGTGATACACATTTCATGCGGTCAGGCAGCAGGTACTTATGTGACCTGCAAAGGCAGAGGACACAAGCTCCCCAAGCTACAAATCCAACCTATGCAGCTGGGTATATCGACATGCAAAATGAAAACTTGAGAGGTAAATTCTCATCTTCAAAATTGACTTTTAACTAAATCTTCAGTAAGACCAAAGCCCCCAACAAAACAGAGCAAGATTAGAAGTGGAGCCTGAAGGAGGAACAGGAAGTTTGGGGGGTTTTTTTACTAAAATATTTAATTGTTTCTCCATACCTAATCAACAAAATGTTTTTAGACAGTTCACAATTGTACAGAAAGATAATTTAGAGAAAAGAAATACCTAAGTGACAAAATGCAAGAGAGCTATCACCTCACAGTCACCCAACCCAAAACTTTGTTGCATGAGACTCTACAGCTTACTCAGTATCATTTGTCTTGGTTATTTATTAACAGGCAAAATAACCACAAGAAGAAACTGAAATTCTCCTGCACTGACACTTTCTGCAGCTGTAATGACCATTCCGCGTGACCCAACCTCTTCCCAAGCTTCCACAGGAGTTCTCACAGCAACTCTCATTAGGCAGTAATTCACATAATTCAGGCATGAAAACACAATTCTTCACCAGAGGACAACCATAAACAAGTTTTGCAAACAAAACTATTCCTCAAAGCTGGTTATGTATTTGTGATACCAGTAAGCAGCACAACCACAGCAGTCCTGCTTGAGTCCAGTTGTCCTATTAAATAGAAATTTTCAGGACTCCCACAGAATTCTGTAACCCAAACATTTACCATACTTCTATGGAATAAATCCTAAAATTTTGAAAATGCTACAGAAAAAGAAACCAATACAGGCATTTTGAAAATAAGCCTACCTATGATATCTACATAAATGTTAGAAGATAGGTAGGAAAACACTCCTGCTTGGCAAGCTTTTTTCAAATTGGTTTTATAAAGAGTAAGAGGATCACAAAAAGTTTGAGTTTACAGAAGATACTAACTGGAGGCGTCCGCCTCCTCTACTCCCCCTATCTGACTGAAAAATACTTAAAATGCAGCAAGACACATTTTGACTTAACAGCAGTTATTCAAGTACAGTGAAAACTGTTTGTAAGATTTAGATCCAAGAAGATCAATGTCAAGGTTTGTGAGCTATCATTTTTTATTTTTTAAGATTAAACAAAGGAGGAA
>VZSV01000101.1:1165877-1179929 GCA_013398735.1 Nothocercus julius
CGGGCGCCGCGCATGCGTGTTGCGCGTCGTGACGCCGACGCCTATGGCGCCTGCCAGGAGCTGCGGCGCGGGAACGGGCAGCGCGGGGTGCGCCGCGTGGGGGCGGGGGGGCTCGGGACGAGGCTGAGGTCCCAGCGCTGAAATGGCGGTTGGTAACGAGATTGCAGCAAAGTGCCGTCTCCCGGTCTCATCCGCGGCTTCCCAAAGAGCCGAGCGACCAGAAATTTAAAGTAAAATAAAAGTTAGGCCAGTTACCCAAGGTGTTTGCTGCTGTAAAGGGGAAAAAGTGTAGGGCTTGCTCTGAAGTTCATTCAAGGTGGAAGTAGAACATAGTCACAACAGCTTTAATAAGTGCCTGTCTTTACCGCCCTCCCAGAAGCTGAAGTATTTTGGTGTGTTGTACCTAATAGACACTCAGGAGAGCTACCAGGCGGCTATTTTCTGTGGCCAGCCCAGCACAGTCACAAATAGGCGTATTTCAGACGGTGCTGCCGAGTTTATCTCTCAGAAACATTCCCCAAGGAAACGCAGCAAAGAGAATTTCAACCGCAGGATGCCTGGCAAAAACTTAAAACTGACTTTGTGAGAAAGAGGGAGGTTCGTTTTACTTTGTCAGGAGATTTTCATTATTGTGATAATCTCTATGTGGTGCCTAGATTTCAGGAAAAGAGCGGCCTTATAAATGACTTCGCAGTGGTCCAACATATGGTAGGTATGATTAGTCATTTAGGAAGCTGGGTCAGATCCAAAGAGGGGCTCGGAGAGATTTTTGGGGTGATTTTTGGGGTGTCGAGAGACAAAGTATTTAACTGCAGCACTGCTTAAGACACAAGGCCTCCTTGCAGGTGTGTGTGCACAAGTTTTGGTGAGGTCTTGTTGTGAACTGGTCCATCTTTATGAAACACTTTTTTTTCCATCTCAGCATGGATCAAGAATAATTATAGCTTGGTACTGCTTTTATATTGCCAGAAAATCTCAGATTTTCTTTATTCCAAGAGGATTTAAATCTCGCTCTTACCTCCCAAGACGACTATAGGTTAAACTGGAGAAAAGAAGGGCTCCTTGTGCAAAGTGGCTGTTGTGCAGCCAGGGATGTAAGAGCCAAGGGCTAGAGGACAACAAAGCAGAAGAGGATCTGTTGCTCTCAGGAGATTGTCCTGCCTTCCCATTGCTCCCATTTGTTCTTTATATGAAGCAGTCATTGAATTTAAAAAAAAAAAAAAAAAAAAGAAAATTATATTGAGAGCAGGTCCCCAAACCCAGAGTTTGTCCCACCTCAATCAGTGCTGTAGGGCGTAGGGATGTGGACTTTAGCACTGTAGTGACTGGGGGTTTTAGGCTCTACACTAAGTTCTTTTTTTTTTGAGGTTGGGATGCCTTAAACCACAAAAGACTGCCTGCTCTGCTATAAATATTAATGTTATTTTGCTCCAAGAAGAATTGCTATGTGGGTTTAAAAACACCACTGTATTGGGTTGAGGGAAATCGCTTAGCTGAATATGCAAACAAAAAACTAGCAAAGTGTTCATAGTAGCTACTCATCTAATGTCTAAAACCCTGCAAAAGCAAGGAGCTCTTCTTGTTTGCTGGTAAGAGAGTTGCTGGCCCTCTTATTCTTGCCAAACCATGTCTGGTTTCTATGGAAAGAAGACAACTTCAGATGCATTTCATGAATATCTGATCCTCAAATGTATTACTCCTTGTCCAGCTATTATCATTGTTTTGTGACAGTAATTTTGTTTACTTATCTAGATATATCTATAGATCTGAAAAAAAAAACGTGTATATAATCCTTCAGTTGTATATAATCCTTCAGGTGTCGCTTTCAGTTCTTGCTCATACAGACAGACCCCGACTGGACGCAAAGCCAATAGCTCAACAGAAGTAGCTTATTATATAGAGAAACTCTCTTTGGTTGGACTCTGCTGATTCCTAGATCGCCTGGTCTTCAGGGTGATTTTAGACCAAGCCCTTTGCCTTCTACCTTGGTTGTCACAACCTGTCCCTAAACTGGGACAACAGCATTGACCTCTGTAAAATCCTTTCAAAATGAAAGTGATGAGAATTTATTAGTAAGGAACCTGCTGATGTTGTGCACTTAATCCTGCTGGTCAAGCATTAGAGATAACTTGCTTATCAAGCAAAGGAAGACAAGTTACAGTGTTAGCCCTGGGAAAGGATGTGGACGATGGTGACGGCAGCAAGAAGCTGTCGGAGCTGCGGGCTGACGCGGCCCCTGCCTGGTGGGCAGCGCTGGCAGCAGAACATCTGAGGCTGCTCAGACTTCACACCACAGGCTGCCTTCATTCCATACAGCTTTACCAAAGTTATAATTTGAGCTCACATTTTGTGCACTCTTTTTCATGCTAAATATATAAATTCCAACAAACTCGCTTCAAGCTCATTGAAAACATAATTATAAAAAACACATGCCTTTTCTAAAGTTAAACTTTTCTGTCTATTTTTAAGACCTCCAGCTTTTCCATGCTTTGGAGCAAGGACTTGATGTTTGGCAGCAGAGCAGTTTCTGCCTTTGACTGTCAAAAAAAAAATATCTGGCAAGATTTGATTGAAACAGAGTCACTGAGAGTCAGCACTGATACGTGTCAGAGAGTGCTGCTAAATCCAAGTGTGCCCAAAATGGGTCTGCAGCCATTAAACTTACAGCTGTCCACCTCCATGTAAGCTTCCAAAAGTGAGAGTTAGCCAATTTACATGCACTGCTTTAAAAAATAGGGCCCAGCATGCACTAAAAGCCAGTGACACTGCAGAAAGAAGGGGAGATTTTCACTGTTGTGCAATTTGGGAGTTTTTACATTCACATCCTTAAGTTTACAATCCTTATCAAATCATCGTTATCCTATAAAAGTTGTAACTGCTTGATTATAACTCCTGGCAGCATAATAATGTAAGCCTTGCCACAACACTACCCACAAGATACCAGAGAAACACTGCTCTTGATAGACCATCTCCTCAAACAAACATATGTTGGAACAGAACTGTTTGTCTGTCTGCCAAACAGAAACCTCTTTAAATGCTGCAAATAGGCCTAGAAGAACAACAGGTCATCTCTTAATAGGCTCAGATTCTCAGGAACAGATAGTAACCATCTCCTCAAACATCCATCATCTAGGATATCTGAAAGACATATGTGCAGGAAGAAGGCAACTACATACAAAAAAAAAATCTGTTTTAGTCCCAAACCTGTTTATTCTACTGCTAACTGAGCAAAATCAAATTATGGAACCCCATACCTCTAAAATTTGGAGAGCATTTTTAAACAAAATTGTTCTATGGATTCTGTAAGACCAGAACATCAGTTGTTCATCATTTAATGAAATAAAATCAAAAATAAATTGCACAGCTTTTTAGGGTCATATGAAACTGCAAACTGTTCTGTATTCTTAAAAAAGTAACGGCTGACCCAGCATGGGTTCACGGGTCTATAAACATAAAATCTAACCTTCAAATTACATGCTCAAGAAGTAGAAACCATATTCTTTTGAGCAGCAGGTTAACGGTTGGCTTTGCTGGCAGCCCTGACGTTACATTACCACGGAACAGAACACTGTACAGAATTGCTTTATCTGGAGTTGCAAATGAAACTGAAAACAGACTGGGAAGAACTCAGCTACTGACTCATTAAGTTGGTCATACGCTCTGGATCTGACAGATGGTGAATCAGTCAAAACTTGTTTGATACTTTTTGGAAAGAACTCTACACCGGGGAATAAGCAAACTTGAAAAGGAAATTGGACCAAATGAATTCCTTGTGCAAAGGCAAAATTCATACATACACAAAGTGACTAAAATCCACTGCTATGTGCCAGAACATCATTTTGGCATTTGAAAGATGAAAGCCAGCAGTTTCAATGGCTGGGAAGCAGGATGGAATAGCAATAAAATGGGACTTCTATTTGCCTTCTTCCTTTTTTTTTTGTTTCTATATCTGTATTTCAAAAGTACTATTTCAGCCACCATAGATAGACATCTCTTTTTTTAATATTTTATACTAATTTGTCAGACTGGGAATATTCAAATCTACTACATTTTTTAAATAGGTCCTCTGTGAAATCTTTTATGAAACTCCCTCTAGAAATTATAACAAATTCCCTGCCAAACATCACACCTGCCACAGTCATAATTCCAAACATAAAATTAAACACTCATGAAAGTTGCATTAATAGTGATTCTTGACCCCTTCAAAGCAATTGATCCGAGTATGTGCTAATCTCATGGAAAATTAATGCTGTCAGGAGGAAATGTTGAACAGGCTGTGATACTCTTTGCAAAATCATGCCATTGACTTTGTAAATAGAGAGCCCCAGGGAGCTCAGAAGGGCCTGCTGTCTAAAACCTGACATTACTGGGTGGCCCCTGACATGTACAGGAGACGCTTCTGACTTGGTGCTCTGGTTGAAGGGGCAGTTGGGTCTCTTTCTGGAGGTCTTAAGAGGTCCTGGTCTCTTTTTCCCTGAATATATAGGAAACTTGTGCACCTGCTTCCCACCACAGCTACAAATTATCTGCCTAAATTAGGCAGATTTTATTCCATCCTAATTTTCTTTGGATTCAAAAGCAGGATGTGCAGAGGCTTGGATGTCTCTACGCTAATGCGCAGAGCTTGGGCAATACATAGGAAAAGATGCAAGAATCAGAGTGCACAATTGAACATGGCCATGGATGGGTACAGGATGTTTTGGAGGGATAGGCAAAGGAAGGAGGGAGTTCTGCTTTATGTTAACTTGCTCTTTGTTCGTGCCATGCTCCAGTATCAGACAAGAGACGTGTCTGCTGAGAGTGTCTAGATCCAGATCAGAGTAAGGAGGCACTCAGGGCATGTTGCGGTAGCTGGGCCTCTTACAGACTACTGGCCAAGAGGAGGGCGGCAGTGAGGCTTTCTGCAAACGACGACATCTCTCTTGCTTGCCAGCCCTTGTCGTCCTTCGGGATTCCGGTCATATCCTGGGAGAGCAACATGGCATTGGACAGGCAATCCAGGAAGTTCCTAGACTGACAATTCCTAATGCAGATGCTAATGGAACCTGACTTTCTGCTTACTGCTGGTTGCATCTTCTGCTGAGGAACAGGGAGGAGCTGGGCGTGAGGGCGGTCACAGAGCCACAACAACCATGAGGTGACAGATCCAGAGAAGCACTGGAAAGGTGAGCAGCAGAGTTAGCACACTTGCCCAGGGGAGCGGATTTTGATTAATGCAAGTAATAAGTAGGTAGAACCCACTGGGAAGCAGCTGTGAAGGAGAAGAGTTCCCAGAAGAGCTGGTAGATTTTTCACGGGAACTTACTGAGAGCTCAGGAATGAATTCCCCCGTTATGTAGGAACATAGGGAATTTCAGATGATAGCCCCTTCAGCTAAGCAGGGCCTTGCCTGAGGAACTGAAACATAAACAGGGAGGATGTCTGACAAAAAGCACTACTCAGGCACTTGGGGAGAAAATCAGTAAGGCACAACTAGAACTAAAACTAGTGAGGGACATGGAGAGTAGTAAGAAGAGGAACCTGCATGGATAGATGGGGGAGGTGCCATTGCAGAAAACACAGGTAAGGCCGAAGTACTCAACATCATATATATATATATATATATACACACACATCATATAATATATATATATTTTTTTTTCCATCAGTTACCTGGTGCAAGTCTTGCTCCTGCCCTCTGTATGGGGCAAAGAGCAGCGGGCAGGGACTGCTGAGGACCTGCAGCACTCAAAGCTAGGGAGCAGCTGCCATTTGCTTAAGGCTCTTGGTAATTGTAGCATTGCAGGGCACTGTTTATCACCTACCAAAAACCATGGCAAGCAGAAAAGATCCCTGATGGCTCAAAGCAGGATAACTTTATAACCATAAAAAAAAAGGCAACAAGGAGGACCCAGGGACCTGTAGCCTGACTGATCCGCATGGGGAAGATGAGCCCTAACTCTGCGTCCTCTTGCACCCACTTGTGCCCAGAGATGGTGGCTCAAGCCATCCCATCGCTAACAGAGTCAGGCTCACAAGTGCCAAGCGCCCCTCATCCCTCAAGTCGTGCTGGGAGCTCTGGTGCGGGCAGTCTGGAGAACCAGCTTCATCTGAAAAACTGCTCAGGACGCGGGGCTGAGCTGCCGGAGCCACCCTGGCAGGTTATTTTATGAGGAAAGACTAAGTGAGCTGGGCCTGTTTAGCCTGGAGAAGACTGAGAGGAGATCTGATCAATATGCACAAGTACCAGAGGGGAGAATGTAGGGAGGATGGGGCCAAACTCTTCTCGGTGGTGGCCAGAGACAGGACAAGGGGTAATGGGTACAAATTGAAACACAGGCAGTTCCACCTCCATGTGAGGAAGAACTTCTTTCCTGTGAGGGTGCCAGAGCCCTGGCACAGGCTGCCCAGAGAGGCAGTGCAGTCTCCTTCTCTGGGGATCTTCCAGACCTGCCTGGATGCCGCCCTGTGCCCCGTGCTCTGGGTGTCCCTGCTGGAGCAGGGGGGTTGGACTGGATGATTCCTAGAGGTCCCTTCCAACCTCAACCATTCTGGGATTCTCTGCTTATGCAAGAGGCTTATTCTGGCAGCACCAAAACTGCCCTATTTCAACTCAATACAGAGAGCTGCAGTGCTACAGCCACCCACTGCTCGTTTCTCTGGGGGCACCTGGAGGAAAAGGTGCTTTGCCCTCCACGCAGGCTCAGCACCTCTTCTGCTCACACGCTTCAGGCAGAGGGTGTGCAGGGCACCTCAGCGTAGGCAGCTGGCTGCGCTGCCGCTCTTAGGGCATCTGCCACAGAAAACAAGTAGGTCCCCGAGAGGGGGAGCCTCCCGTGCAACACAGACGTGAACAGGAGGTCCTGGCTTCCACAAGGCAGCATGTGGACTTGCCAACAGAGAAATAAAGCGATACACATTTTGTGTGTTAATGTGATAGTTTGGAATATACTGATAGGAGGTTAAAAGGACAGTTTAATACTCAGTCTCCTTCTAAGACATTCGCAATGCGGTTCAAGATACCTGCAATTTTATGCGCTCATGACAACACACTTAGGTGTCTATAATTCTGCAGCTAAGACCAGCGTGGCATGTGTGACTCTCACATTAATCAACAGAGCAGGTATCCCGAACACTCCTAAGGGAACCCAGCCAAACTCAGCTCCCGCCTAGGTATGGAAAGGTGAGGGCTCGGGGAGATAAAGAGCACATTTAAGGTTTGCAGTTTGAGCTGGCTGTCGTGGGTGGCAGATGAGACTGATACTCTCCATGGGACCATAAGACTGTGCACACATTAAAGAAGTGCTAAAGGTCTGGCTGTGTTGGAACATGTGCCAGTTTTCAACAGCAAAGACTATTAAACTTACATTTTATTTATTGCAACAGTAAGTTTTATGATAGCTTTAATTTCAGAGGGAAAAGCTAATAAAGGAGTGGGAATTTTAGCAGTCTGTTTTCATTTAACAGTAAACAGGTAGAACATTTCTATGTGACCTAGAACTATTTAAGGAACATGATTTTGAGAACTGTTATGTAAAAATACAGTTTTGTGAGCAACAGGGTGGCTATTGATCAGAGAAAAAATGAAGAAATAAAGAAATGCCATTAGCCATTTTATTCTTACACTCAGTGCTGAAATAGGCAATTAGAGAACACAGAGCTGGAGAGCGCCAGACTTACCTTTGATATCCATAGCAGAGAACATTAAGAGCAAGAGAAAAAAAAAAAAGAGAGAGAAATAGAAGAGAATAAAAATGGCAGAGGAAGCAAAAATTGAAGTGCAGCAGTGAAAATAAATAAGTAGGCTTGTACAAACTAATACAATCTCTTGGAAAGTTTCAAATGATGAAGGATAAAAAGAAAGAAAAAAAAAAGAAAAAAAAAAAAAAGGAGAAAGGAAGAGAAGACCTGGTGAGTAACCAGATGGAAACAAAAGTTTTAGACTGTGCCTACAGCTGGGTGGAGCTGGGTCAGGCTGGGTCAGGAGGATTCATTAGCAGGTACTTCATTTTAAGGGAAGAAATGTCTAAACATCAGCAATTGGAGAAAAAGAAGAGCAAATAATCCTGTCAGTGGCACAATCCTTCCCTATCCTCCCTCCTGTTACTGGGATGCATGTTGCCTAAAAGCCCTGTTTATCTGTAATCTGCTGGGAAAGGTGTGTGTCAAAGAGCACATCCTGTCCTCGCAGGCTGCGCTGGTTCCCACCTGCCGCACACACCTGCAGGGGCTCTAGGAGGTTTCTTCACAGGAAAGCAAAGTCCAGAGCGGGTTTTACGTCTTGGCCCAAGCTTCAGCTCCACGTGAAGGCCTGCGAGTGATCCTCCAGCAAAATCCCTGCCTTCATGCAGACTGCACCCTTTGCAAGGTTGCTTGCCCTCCAGAGGTGCATCCCAACACCATCCTTCCACAAAAAGGGGACAGGGAGATGGGCTGGCTTCCCTTTACTCAGCTTTCTTTCTCTAAAATCAGCCTTTGACAGGTCAGCTGGGAGCCTGTCCCATGGGCAGTGTCCTCTAGCTCCAATGTGCCCGACGGGGCCCAAGGTTGCAGCCTGTCCTGGAGGCTGCGACTGCCTGCGGGGCCAGTGGTCGCGGGCAGAGCCTGGGGTGCTCACGTGGGTGCCAGGTCGTGCGCCCCGCGCAGACACGCAGCACGGCCGGCCTGCAGCAAATCCAGCCCTCCCTTGCTACCACCTTACTAGAGGGCCACCACGGCTAGAAAAGCTTGCCTTGCTGCAGCGTGACATCCAGATGAGGCCAGGATGGGCTCCCCTCCCCGGAATGCGGCTGGCCTGGGCTCCGGGATTGGCCTCAGCAAAGCAAACACGTCCCCTCAAGCGCAGCCCCTCTCCGCCGAGCTGGATCCGCTCCCGTCCCTGCGGAGCACCCTGCCTCTCTCCAGACGACGACCTCTCCGACAGCGTCGCTTCTCCAGCGCCTCCAGGCAGCTCCTTTCCAAAAGCTGCAGTGGTAACTCTGCAGTGGTAAGTTCACTGCAGTGAACACTGCAGTGGTAAGTTCTGCAGTGGTAAGTTCTGTTCTGTTTAAAAAGGAAAAATTGCTTCAGCAGCACAGCAGCCTTTCCGCTGTCTATATTACCTTGTGCTTTGGGGCCAAGAGAGCCTCAACACAGCATTATGTCTCTGTGCAAACAGCAATATTAAGAGACAGATCCTGCCTTCAAAGTTTATGGCTTAGACAAGACTGGAGATAGGGAAAATGCTCGCATGCACTGGGAACAAAGTTTGCAGTTCGTATGTTGGCTGCAAAGTTCTTGTTCCCCACCAGGGAAAGAGGGCAGTGTGTGAAATGGATCATTTCTCGTGGGCATGGCCATTCCTCAAAGCCATTCATAAAAAGGCAATAGGGAAGAGAGCTGCATGCATAGCAATGTAAATTGCTTTTGAACTTTATTTGGTAGTAACACGTATCAATTCCTGGAGTTTGAAATCTACATCCATCACTGTTGCTTTGGGAGTTACGGTTAAGGACAAAAACAAATCACTTAGCCAGCAAGTTCTCACACCCAGCTGGGAAGCAGGACTTACCAACAGAGACCCAGAAAAAAAAATATCTGGGACTGAAGAGAGTCCTCCCAAATGGGCAAGACCCCTGAGGATAACAGGAAAGAAAAATAACTTTTAAAAATAGAAAAATGATTTGCTGCTAGGAGTGATCACAACTGGGAAGTGTTCTTTCTTCATGGGCATTCACCCTGTCAGTTGCCAATGCCAACTTCTTCCTGATGCTGCCCAGGACCACCACTCATGGAACCAGGGCAAAAAAAAATGGGTTTGGTACCCTGAGACGGGATCTGCTTCTGTTACCCACCTATGGGTATCCACCAGGACTCTTCTGGCATGGTAATTGTTTTGCTCTTCAGACTTGCTTATAGTTATGTCACTCTTCTTTAGGCACCTCTGATCAGTCTCCTTTTCTGACACAACTCCATCGACATCCATCCTGGTTTGGGGCCTTTTTTTTTTTTCCTTTTGTCAAGCCTTGGCAAATTGGACCTTTGACTTAAAGATTCTGCCTTGCCCGAAGGCATCAAACTTCCCATTGTAGACAACTTTGCACAACCCTCTAGGAAATCAAACGAGCTTGTGAAGAAAACCAAAGCAGACTTGTTGCTCAGGAGCAATGTAAATACTTGCTCAAGGCCAGCATTTCCACACTGCAGCATATTCACTTCAGGTTAATATTCTGACCAACTCAGAATCTCTCTCAAGTCTCTACTGAGATCTTTTTCTTCACAGATTTTTAATGTCTCTTTTTTTCCATAGTTTTTTAATATCTATTTGCAGAGATGGCAAAAGGGCAGCTGATTCAAAGTCCCTCTGCTTCCCACCAATTTAATCTCCTTAGTCCAGAGCTAAGAGATAGCTGTTTTTTTCCAATAGGAGAGTTGCAAGAATTAGGTATTTTGTTATTAACATAAAGTGGCATGTTTCCTTCACCATTTTTTTCCATGGAAAAAAATCCCAGAACGGTCAGGAAAAAAATGCAAGCTGAGATGAGTAACAGACGTCAGCCTGACAAAGTTATAACTGCATCTATTTGCAAAAGGAAGCACTGAGGCAGGTTAGCTGTGGCTGGCACCTGCAGAAGTGTCTCCTAACTGCCTACTGCAGCTCCAAGCAGATCTATCCGAACCCGGGCAGGTCCTGGAATTCGGAGGCAGCGGCTCTATTGCTGCAGTGCTGAACATGCTGCACTGATACAGGCATGTTGATTCAAAGCTTGGATACTGCTAAATTACCTCACTATTCAGCAGCAAATCTGCACTTTGGCCACTTTACAGTGTGCCATTTCACAGCGCTCAGCGTAAGCCACCCGACGTAGCCCAACTTCACATAGGCATCTAAGCTCTCTCTAACAATTAGCCCTCAAATTTTCCCATGCCAGAAGAATGTATTGATTCCTTTTTATCTAGCCATTAAGGAAGTTGTGCCCCCAAACTGTATTTGATGACACAGAGCAGAACTTGCACAGCAGAATGAAGTACATCTGCTGTAAGCAGCAGTTTTACAGGAGCAAACTGTCATAGCAGATGTGTTCTGCAAAATAAATTTATCTTGGGACCTGATCTTTAAAACTGTTATACATACAAGAAGTTACAGGGACTTTAAGGGATTCTGCTTAGATGTATAAATATTTAAAGGTCAGCTTGTATCTGCTTCCCAACATTAAAAAAAAAAGTCCACTGTGATAAAGCAGGTCAAGGTTAAGTCAGGAAACCAGAGTGAGGATCAGGTCTAGTGACGATGGTCAGGGCATCCAAGAGTCTTTGCTAGCCAAAAAGATTTGTCATGATGAGGCAGGTCCAAGGTCATGCCAACAGGTCGAGTCTGCGGGTCAGGCAGGGTGCAGATCAGCAGGGTACATGGCCAGGCAGGGACATGTTTGCAACGCAGCTCAGGCACAAACCAGGAGAAGTATCTGAACTGACAGTCACACACTGACCCGGAGCACAGGCAGGCAAACCCCAGGGAGAGGGAGTGTGCTCAAGGCCCTGACAACAAGAGTTCCAGGGGGAAAAAGTGTAATTGGAAAGTCTGATGTCCTACTTGCCGTATATTCTTCCCCCCCATCAGGAGACAGAGGCCACCCTGAGCAAGTTGTGGATGATACCAAACTGGTTGGAGTGGCCGACACTCCAAAAGGCTGTGCTGCCAATCAGAAGGTCCTGGACAGCATGGAGAATTGGGACGAGAGGAACCTCATGAGGTTCAACAAGGACAAGTGCAGGGTCCTGCACCTGGGCAGGAATAACCCCAGGCACCAGCACAGATTAGGGGTTGACCTGCTGGAAAGAAGCTCCCTAGAGAGGGATTTGGGAGACCTGGGTGACAACAAGGTAACCATGAGGCAGCAATGTGCCCTCCTGGCCAAGAAGGCCAATGGGATCCTGGCCTGCACCAGGAGCAGTGTTGCCAGCAGGTCGAAGGAGGGGATCCTGCCCCTCTCCTCAGCTCTGGTGAGGCTGCCCCTGGAGTACTGGGTGCAGTTCTGGGCTCCCCAGGACAACAGGGACGTGGAGCTTCTAGAGAGGGTCCAGCGCAGAGCAGCAAAGATGATTAATGGACTGGAGCATCTATCTCATGAGGAAAGACTAAGCGAGATGGGCCTGTTTAGCCTGGAGGAGAGAAGACTGAGAGGAGATCTGATCAATATGTACAAGTACCTGAGGGGAGAATGTAGGGAGGATGGGGCCAAACTCTTCTCAGTGGTGGCCAGAGACAGGACAAGGGGTAATGGGCATAAGTTGAAACACAGGCAGTTCCACCTCCATGTGAGGAAGAACTTCTTTCCTGTGAGGGTGACCGAGCCCTGGCACAGGCTGCCCAGAGAGGCTGTGCAGTCTCCTTCTCTGGAGATCTTCAAACCCGCCTGGATGCCGCCCTGTGCCCCGTGCTCTGGGTGTCCCTGCTGGAGCAGGGGGGTTGGACTGGATGATCCCTAGAGGTCCCTTCCAACCTCAACCATTCTGGGATTCTGTGATATTCTCCAAGCTGGCTGCAGAGAGCATGCTGAGCACCCTCAGATGGGACTCAAAACTGCTAGGGCTGAGAGAAGAGGAGGCAGCAGCAGATTGGAGCCAGGGTTTGTAATTTAAGTACACAGTCCTTTAGTTGAAGTGCAAGTCTGCTTTGCCTAACTCAAGTTAACTGATGAAAATAACAATTAGCTTCTCTAGGTTGATTAGAAATTCTTCCTTCTCTTATGATCTGGTCTCTGAACCTATGTATTGCTCGGAAATCTATCATAAAGGTCATTCGGCAGTTATTTTGAAATTTGTCAGTATTTTTTACATTAAACAAGATTCTGTATCAGTCAAAGTCAATCTCTTTTGGGGATCTGTTTTACTTGGGAAAAAAACTACAGGACAAATATAAACCGTCATCCATCCTCCAGCATCCTGGGTTACTAAAACAAACACAAAAGTTCATCAGCAGTTTTAAGTTTCATCAGCAGCTAAGTTCCATAGGCTGTTTCATAAGTAGTTTTGAACAAGGAAACTGCTGTAGATCTGTCTGCCATAATCCATTGCATCTGACATTTAGAAAACAGCAACAGAGATTTTAAGAAAAGTGCTTATCAAGTTTTGACTGTATGAGGTAACATTCCTTCCATCTCATAATATTGACATTGGAATACTTCTAATCCTCAACAACAACAAAATCGCCCTTCTTAGTTCAGTGGAAGTGTGGTGCTACAGCTGCTGTTTTGATAGCAACATCTGTCCATGCCTTATGGAGATTTTGACTTTAAAAAGAAAACTAACCAATATGTGCCAAACACTGGAGTGTAAATAGAAAAAAGTTAAAAGCTGACAACAAATTGTAATACTTGAAGAATGAGAAATGTCAGGTGAAGTAATTAACTGAAAGAAATAGCACTAAATGCTAAAGCATTATTACAAACTTGGAATAGAAAGCCCTCAGACTTTCAAGGCATGGATGGTTACATGAGCCACGTGCAGGTTTGGAGGGTAAACTGAGTATTCTTAGTGCCAGGACCCACAAGCCAATGCCAGAAGACAACTTTGTTCACCTGGGCTTCCTTACCCAGATCAGTCAAAGGACCTTCACAGAGAATGGAGTAAAATCATTTTTAGAAAGCTCCCTAATCACATTTTAAAGTTCCTGGACAGTACAGGCATATCCATAAACTGCTGCCATCCTTCCCTCACGTGTGGAATGACCCATCCTCCAACCTCCAGCTTGAACTGCACCTTTGCTATTTTGCTTTTGTCTAAAAAAACTGAAACGCTTGACCCTACCAGATCTCATTTCCGTGTGTAAGCATTTATACAGCATAAATCACCTTCAAAGCAAGCTTCTTAGATTTTATATCGGGAGATTTCTTTTATGGCTTCTGGTTTATTCTTCTAGCTTTAAGCACTGTGCAATCAAATCTTTCTTTCAATGCACAAGGATGCATTTCTTGATCTATTCTCATGTTTCTCCACTACTTACATTTCTGGCTCAGACTGACAGGTAGGAATTAAGGGAGTAAAAATGTGCTGGAGTCAGTATCACCCAGAAGTGTAGGCTTACCTACAATA
>VZSV01000101.1:1179974-1211639 GCA_013398735.1 Nothocercus julius
AAGAATGTTATTTCATTTTGAAGTAAAATAATAAAATAGTTGGAATAACCCAGCCCTAAAGAGGTCCTCTTGAGCATCTATCCAGCACTTAGTGTCTAACAGAAAAAATAAAGTGATCATGAAACAGAGTATCATACCATCATACACAAGCAGATGCATCTGACTGTGAATCCCTCTTATGTGCTTGACTCCAGCTTTTGAAACAGTTCTTTTGAGTGCAAAGAGAAAATCTACCGTGTTCAGGTGCAACACTTCTGTTATGACAAATCAGTAGCAAGACTTGAAGCCTTGAACCTCTATCATTGTAACTGACACCCTTCAAAACTCCTGCACTAGCTGGTTGTTAGCCCAGAAGATCAGTCTGGAGCTCCCACAAGTTTGGAGTGAGATAGCTCAAAATAGTGCCTAGAGGAAGGCAGACAACAAACTTGGGGCCTATTTTGACATTTGCATTTGTTTTAGGGGTAGAGAGGCTACCCTGTACCTATATCCAATACCTGTTAGCCTCTATGATACTCCTTCCACACGCTACCCTTTGCAAGCCCCTCACTGCTACAGCTGCTCTGGCAGCTCTTCCCCATCGGCTGGGAACGAGGGGTGCTGGGAGCTCGTGCAACGTGCAACCTTCCCATGCAGTTCCCAAAATTATCCTGAGGAGTGACAGGGAGAGAGTGGAAATAGAAATGCACAGCTTTTATTTCCGTAACTGGTGATTCTGTGTGAGGCAGAAGAAACTCCCAGTACCCAGTACTTCTCCCCTGCTGAACATCAAAGATCTGTCACAAACAGAGTTGAGAGAGCTACTTAAAGCAAAGGCACCATTTACCCTTACACCTTAAATTTGTTCTTGCTACCAGTCTTCCCCATTTTCATCGTTCTTCCTACTCCTTCCCCCTTTTCGGACAGGTTGCCCAGAGAATTGCAGAGTCTCCATCCTTAGAGACGAGCAAAAGTCACCTGGACAGGGTATGGGCAATATGCTCTAGGTGACTCTGTAAGGGGGACCGGACTAGGTATCTCCAGAGGTCCCTTCCAAATTCAAACATTCTGTGATTATTCCTTAATAAACGGATTTAAACATTTGGACTTTGCTCCTACGAAACATTATATTTACACTGAAGTCATAGGGATAGTTCTTATCTTGACGCATCCACATGACTTCTGCTCAGCCCGTTCTTAAGCAAAGGCTCCCCAGCAACAAGTCCAACAGACATCAAAGAGAGAGCTCTACCAACAGAATACAACTACAAGCACCTACATGGTATGTAAACCTTCTGGGTCTCTAAACGATCTAAAAGACTCCAAAGGAGGTTCACAGCACATTCAGAAGATGGAAAGATGTGGCTCTTGTGGCCAAGCTGGGCAGTCTGCTACAAATCACAAGACACTGGTAGAATGAGCTGCTATTATTCAACCCCTTTTACAGCAGGTGATTTCTAACCCGTTACTTTCACTGATGGTTTATCAAACATCTCAAACAAGCCAGTTTCACACAGAAACACCCTGTGTCTGGTTTAGATTCCCTCCAGCTGTGCAGAGCCAACACTTTGCTGAGCTTACAGTTCACTTGCTACCTTTCTGTAACCTTGCTCAGCTTCTTACAGACAGCTACTCTTGACCTTGTTGGCCTCAGAGCACAGGCCCAGCACTTACCATGGTCTCAGCAGCTTCCCTGTACCTCTGTAGACACATTCACATCTCCTGCATGGGGCTGGCAGACAAAACCACTGCTGGCATCACGCAGCAGCAGTAAAAAGCATCAGGAAGAAAAGCAGGGTCTCAAGCATTGCGTCCCCAGTCTGTGAACAGGGATCTATGATGAAGGAAAACAACTAGGAAGGAGCGCTGTGCTGCTCCCCTGCCCTGTTTTTAATATTCATTTTCTTCAGGGTGGAAGAATATAGAGAAGAAAACTTTGCAAAGAGTATTTGGTCTTAACCGTGCCACCCAAGATGTGGATCAGCCCACTCCAAAATAGCACACTGTGCTTGCTAACTGCCTCTTCCCTGAGCACTGAGTGCCCAGAGAAGCAGCCAGGCTGCAGGATGCAAACATCCCACGCCACAGCCTCCTGGGAACCCAGGAAGGCTCCTGGACAGGGCAGGAATGCCAGCACATTCCTGCAGGAGCCAGTGTTTGCACCCCTGCCAGCAAATGGAGGCACCTGTAGTGATACATATGGACAGCCAGGCATCTTCATCCCAGGCTGCACCATCCCCTGGAAGCCCCTGTGCATTCTGACCACTGCCTCCCACAGCCCGGACCTGCCGCGGCTCTGCCCGTTGGTGTTTCTGTGCGAACACGTCTGCGGAGGGAGCACAACGCAAAGGCCACCACTGCTGTCCGGATGGAAACATCTCAAGAGAGAAGGGTACAGGCTCTGGTGGGCACTAGCATCATTGCTACCTCCCCTCTGCAGCCTGGCGGGCCTACTCGGTGAAGAAACTGCCTCTTAGCCCATCCCTGGGTGCGCAAATATTTAGGTAATAATAAAAGACTTCTCCCCAGAGGAGCACCTTTCTGTACCAGCACACGAAGGACCACAGAGAAAGCCAGCCCACCTCCAGCTCCTGGCCTGGAGCAGGGAGGCTTTCCCCTCCTGGGAGCAGAGCCAGCGCTGCGGGAGGCTGAAACTGGAAGCACTTCCAGAATTTTTTCTGGAGAGTGGGAGGTTAGGAGGAGTGGGCCAGCACCATGACTTATGAAGATGAACAGCAGGCAGGAGGATTCAAGCTGTTGCCAAGAGGGCCATACTCTGACAAGCCCCTGGCAACTCGCACTCCTGTGTAAAGTGTGCAAGTGTACTTGAACTTCATAAAACTGCTAGGAGAAATACTCTGCTATTCCAAAAAGGGCTCCAGTCTAAGCTGATCCTGAACTGATTACAGGGAGGAAGTAGAAGTATCTGCTGCAAGGGGGAAGGTGTTGGAAGCCAGGACTACACAACTTGTCTTCAGCTCCTGCAGTTTTATGGTTGTGCTGCCAGTTGCTAGAGATTTATTTTCATGGCCAGACCCTATGGGCAGGTAGCCTTCTAGCAGCTAAGCAGGACCTACACAAGCTCCTAAACTCAGTCCTTGGTTTGTCCATGCACAGATGCTGCAGAATTTCTTAGAAAGAGATCTCAGCTTATTTCCCCAAGAAATGGAGGAGCTAAGGGACCTTAGGTTATAGTTAACTTGGGGGTGACTTTGAGATCCCATAGACCAGCCTCTTGGGAAAGAGCAACAGAGAAAGGGCAGCACATAGTAGCCGCCCTTGTTTTGGCATGTTCCTGTTAAAGGTGGCAGAGAAGTGCCCAAAACCTTCTTGGGAGCCTGATGTTTCCCCCCTTGGGAAGATGCAGGCATCAAGGATAGGGGCTTCTCCCAGAAACTGCCTGCAGTTAAGCTGGGCTTCAGGCCCCTGGCACTTTTTCCCCTACAATACAGACACGGGGCTTATGAGTGTCCATCCTCCAAACTAGGTAGAGCCAAACACCCTGCATTTTAAAGGACATTCCTACCCTCTCTTTCCATCACATTCATACAAGTTGAAATTCCACAACCCTGTTATCTGCAATGAAATGTTATCCACTGCCTAAAAAGCAACACAGGCTGATAATCTTTTTCCCAAGTCACAAAGCAAGGACCATTCCCAGCAACCTGACTCAAAAGAGGGGCAGCTGAGTATGTCTCCAGTGCAAACAGCCCTAGGCCACTGCAGATGGCAGGGGAAAGAGAACATTTGACAGGGGAGAGAGAAGGTTTAGGACCTAGAGACCCTTTATTAAGACTGAGAAGTACTGTCTAGCTCTGCAGTAATATGGCTTTGGGAATAAGATGCTTTTCTAAATAAAAGATCTTTAGCTACTTATGGATAAATGTTAATGAAGATCTTGCAGAAATGACTATCTGCTGGTTTCAGTTTCTGATTGCATAAACTATTTCAGTCTTGCTAGTTGCTTCTCAAAATCTGACAGTCTCAAAAGAATCTGGTATTAAAGTGAATTGTTAATGTGGAAAATAACCTGCGATGTAAGGGAATTAAACATCTGATGGAAGAAGATGTGGAAATCAAAATAAGCTGTGGGAGTTGATGTACAGTCAGATCTTCATGCCTACAAATGGGAAATTTCCCTCCTCACCCAGCAGGTAAGAGCTGCCACAAACAGCATTCTGCGGAATTTTTCCCTGGACCCCTCTGACTGCCAGCCTAACTCACAGGGCACTATCCTGATCACTGAGCATCCCATGGGAAGAGTGTTCTGCCTCCAGTTAGCAGCAGGAGCAAAGACAGGGCCAAACGCTTCTCGGTGGTGGCCAGAGACAGGACAAGGGGTAATGGGTACAAGCTGAAACACAGGCAGTTCCATCTCCATGTGAGGAAGAACTTCTTTCCTGTGAGGGTGACCGAGCCCTGGCACAGGCTGCCCAGAGAGGCTGTGCAGTCTCCTTCTCTGGGGATCTTCCAGACCCGCCTGGATGCCGCCCTGTGCCCCGTGCTCTGGGTGTCCCTGCTGGAGCAGGGGGGTTGGACTGGATGATCCCTAGAGGTCCCTTCCAACCTCAGCCATTCTGGGATTCTCACCTCTCCAAACACACTCAAAGGGCAAGGACAGAATCATGCCCAGGGAGTTTGAGGCCATGCTTATCGTACATCAAGATGTGGCCTCAAGATCAGGTGGATATTTCAGGGACTTTAAGGAGAATTAAGTGATAAACAAGAGCTCAAGAAAGACCAGGATTTGGGGGATAATTAATTGCTTTATCTGTACAGGGCACTGGAGACAGGGGAGAGCACCAAAACCAAAATCTGGAACTGCTCACACTGAGAGTCAGGCAAAATGCTGCCCACTGGCAGAGCTGGAAAAATGGATCCAATTTCAAATTTCCACTATTTGGTTCAAATATAACAAACAAGATACTGCTTTTCCGTGTATACTTTGCCTCTTCCGGTAGTCTCAGATTGCCCCGGTGCGTTGCCACTACTGAGCACTTCCTACAGCTTATGGTAGCAGCTGCGTTCTCCAACCAGAGGCCACCGATGTATACAGAGTAACATTAGCGTTCACATTCAGTGTTGTTTTATAAACACTACTTCATTTTTTTTTTTTTTTTTTTTTAGTATTTGAGAAAATACTGTTTTTGTACAGGTAGCAAGCCCTAGATCAAAAGGTTGCTTGTCTCTTTCTTAAACTGAACAACTTTTGCCAATTATGGTATCAAACAAGCTAGCCAAGGAACCAAGACAAGCAGACCAAGCTGACAGCCAGCCTGCCTACTCTGCTCAAGAGAGATCACTGACAAACAGTCCTATGCCATGCACAGCTCTTCTTCCAAGACCCCTTTCCATCATCCAGGCAACTTTGTGTGGATTGGATTTTTCTTTGTGCTCAACCTCTTTCCCAGATTCCAGTTTTCAGCAGCTGTTTCTCCTTTTTCAGCCTTTGCAGCTGCAGGTCCCAGGCCTGCCAACCCCAATAACCAGGCTGCCAGGACCACTGTAAGAAATTATCTTTCTTTTTGCTTTCTCTGAGCCTTTCACGGTACTCTTTTTGTGGCCTTTTCACTGCTACATTCCTTCCAGGGCTGAACCACAGGCTACAGCCAGAAGCTGCTTTTTGTATTCAGAGTCTGGTGCTCGTTTTCTTCAGCAGTGATTAGTTTAACCCAGTACCACCACAGCTGAGCACCTGCAAGGTAATAGGGCCAACTCAGCCTCTGATGCACCTCTGTTGTGCCAAGGCACTTGCCTAGCTTTTAAACTCAATTTTAGATTCACAGAAATATGTTTATAATCATGCTGTGATGTTATAAATATATTTAATATTGAACTGGATATCTTTTTCATAGTTTTAATGTTTATTGATAAAGATGATACCTTTGGACTGAACATTAATTTTGCAGGAAAATGTGCTTACTTACTACCAGAGCTCCTCAAAACAGAGATTCTGTATGGCATCTACTGGGCCCAAAGGGGTGATGGTTTTCCTGTAAGCACAGTGTCAGGTGGAAAGGTGAATTTTACAGCTGACATGTCTTATCATCCAACTTGGCTGCCTGTCCTTGATTTGGACAGTACCTGTGCCCTGCCAGAAGCCACCCTGGGCAGCAAACAGTCCAGATCTCAGCAGTTTTACCTGAAGCCCCATATACCCGCCAGGTACGTTTTGCTTCGCAGCTCAGTAAATGCTTTGTCTTCCATGTGGCTTCTTGGTACTAAAATGGTACTAAAATCCAGCCAGTCCTTTTATACTTACATCATACTTAGGTATTTGACAGATGCTCAGTGCTGGCTATCAGAAAGTCTCAAGGGTTATTTTAATCTCATGACAAGAAATACAGAATGAATTAAAAAATTAAAATTTATGGAAATGCCTGGAAAAGGAAAGCAAAGAGCTTAAAAATATGCCAGCTTGCTACAGAGAGAGTGCACAGCTGTTCAAAAGTCAAAAGCATAAAGATGGCAAACGAAAGAAACCCAAAAAACATTATCTTTCATTGCCTACTTTTTAATGCACAGCCACAGCCTGAGCTAGTTTAAATGCACAGGAATGGTGCACAGCACAAGTCTTTTCCGTCTCGCTCCAAAACCACACAGGAAAAAAACATCGTATAATCAGGACTGCCAGATGATTCAAAACACTGTTTCACACTTCTGGTATATAAATTGATGTGGCTAACATTTAACTTAAAATAGTGTTTAGATTTTTCACCTGCTGTTGTTCAACAGACCTTCTTCTGCCACTGGTAGCTGTTTTAGATGATTTTGGTTTTAAACCTCAAAGGATTCAATTAAGAAATACATTTTCCTTAGCAGTGGTAGCGAAGAAAAGATGTAACAAATTTGTGCTGCACATTAACAGAGACAGGTCTACTCACACACCAGTCTTGTGCAAGTACCGAAACAGCTCAGGAGCTGAAAGAAGACAAAGAGGCTGCAGAGGCTATAAAATACAGTGTGTGGTAGGATAACTCACCTGTATTCTCTAACCTGCAGAACTACTCCAGCTACTTTTCTGCCAGTTGTCCACCTATGACAGAACAAAAGCAATTCACCAAGAGAAAGGGGGTATATGCTGCCTATTAAGCTTGGAAGAAAAGACCACAGTAGAAATGTTTGCATGGCTGTAAATCACCAGGCCTTCAAATGAACAATGTAAGTCACATCCAAATATACCCTAGAAGTTATCTGGATGAGAAAGGGATTGGAAGCAAAAAAGCTTTTTTTGAAGGGACATAAATCAAAGTGCTCTCAATTACATTTTTTTTTTTTAGTATTTCCTCTTGTATATCCACTCAAAAACGTTTTCTAATATCAGAACAAGATGCTAAAAATGAGCTTTTTTGTTGACAATAAGTGGATGATGACATGAATATTCAGTATCATTGGGCTGCTCAAGGTAAGATGTACATCAGGAAGAGTACTTGGTGTGTGATTAATCTGCAGAATAACAACTGTCATACCCAGCTCTCATAGCATCATTCATTTAACACCCGACACTACGTGCACTATCAACAGATTGTAACTGTAAAAATGAGTGGACTCCATGACTATTAATATGAATGTGACCTGCTATAAATGGCATTTACATAGCATGTAAGGCACTATGAATGAAATTACGCAATTTAGAAATGACCAAAACTAAATGCTTTGTTTTTTTCCGGGTGGTATGTTGCACATCATAAACATCTGTGTGCTCCCTGTCTGGTAAGATCTCAAACAACAAAGCCAATACTTTTGCACAGATCTTGTATCACATGTAACTAATAAATCCATACGTTCTTCAAATATCCCTGAACTAGACCTTAAGTTGATGACAATGCATCTCGAACAGAAAAATTAAACTTTCCTTGCAATACCTAAATTACTTGTCATTCTAGACAGAGCAGATAAGAAATCCAGTACTTGTAGACATCTTTCTCACAACGGAGGGCTGATCTTTTACATTTATTTCTTTTCACCTAATCTAACAGAAGTTAAACCTGAGAATAGATTCTCCAGAAACATTTCAAGTGGGTATGGTCAGAAAGTCAGAGCTCCTAAGGAAATATGTGCTAAATAAATGCAAGCAGGGACAGCGGAAGCAGAGACCCACATTTGGGAATACTGTAATTACACCTACTTGGACATGGTTGGCTTTACAAAGGTCAGCATCCAGCAACAATTCAAACAGGACTATAAAATTATTTAACATCTTGACAGCTTCAGACCCAACAAGTATACATATTCAGTGTATGCATGAGATATACAGCTCCAATCTCAACGATGATTGATTGCTCCTTCAGCTAAGAGTATTAGAAGCTAATTGACTTCTTACAGAAATTGTGGTTCAGCCACTTCAGAGATATCTCAGTTCCCTCAGCCAAACTGAATGTTGCTTCTCTTCAAAAAGCACAATCAGTAATAACGCAGATACCATCCGCATATTGCTAAGGCAGCATACTTTGTGCCCAGCATCATGTGAAAATCTGCCTTTTATTCGTAACAGGACAAAATTAGCTCATTTGATATATGTTTTCAGTACTAGCAAAGGCAATTCAGTAACACAAAGTTTAAAGGGGTTCAAATTTTAAGGAAATCCAGATTAAAAATCATCATATCTAAAATTCTTAGTCCCATGTTGCTCGTGTTGAGAAACAAGGCTTTGAGTAGATTTGCACCAGGACTCTATGTGTCCACTTCTAATCAAGACAGATTGAAGAGCTTCTCTTATAACCCGAGAGCCTCCTTTCAGTAACGGAGCTGCAAGGAGGAAGCTGACAATATAATCTCCAAAGCTCAGTACTGAACTAGAAACTGAAGAGACAGGCTGCAGAATTATTAATGTTCTTTTAACTCCCCCAACACCAGACAAAGCAGACAAGCAACTTGAAAGCACGTTTGGATGGGAATTATCCGTATTCAACAGATCTTCACCAATTCTACAATATAATTCATATGTCAGTTCTTGTAACAAGGGATTTCACAACAATTCAGAAAGTCTTTCTCTTTTTCTTTAAAAGATTGTTATTAATGAATAACACAAAATGCAGAACTACTTTCAAAACAGTAAATCTTGGGCACTTGCTCTGAAAAAGAAAATACAGCTAATTATCTGAAAATTCTGCAAGTCAAAGTTTAAATAAAGTGATTTTCTTCCTCTTTTTTCCCGCAGACTGGGGAAGCCAACTCAAGAAACAAACCACGTGCCTACCAGAAAAACACTCTCCTATCCACAATAAATCCCATTGTTTCATTGCAGTTTTACTAGTTTGGCTAGCAAAGATTTTGAATTCTGTTTTGATATACACAGCCATAAACACTGCTCTCAGACACTCGCATCTTGTAGAGAAGCACTTTCAAAAACCTTCTCTGTAGAGTAGACTCTCCTCACTGTGTTTAGCTCCAAGACAGAGCAACTCTCCAGTCAACTCTGAGCTTCCTTCCTAACGTGAGGAAAGACTCCATGACTTGAGAGACCACGGGAGGAAAGGAGATATCATCTAAAGATTGGAAAACTTAGAAATTCCCTTTCTTTATCCCTCCTCTAGGTAATCATAGCAGCTAAATATCTTCTGAGTATGAGTGGCACTTCACAAACAAGAAAAACAACAGGCTTTGAAAACAGGTGCTTTGGCACCATAAGCAGAGTCCTTGCTATTACTGATCCATCAGTGTTCTAGGAGTCTTTGCAATGAGTTGAAAAATACAAATAAAATCCCAGGAAAGCCACAACCTCCAACCCACCCACAGGTCGTTCCAGCATCAGTTGCTGCAGGGCTGGGACCCACTGATCAACCTGATCTGCTGCAGAGCTGAGTTCACCAGCTTCATCAGTGTGGAGCAATGGATGCTCTCATCTCAAGGATGAAATAATTACATGTTGCTTAAAATTGCTCTAGCAAGAACAGAGGAAAGCAGAAAAATGTGGGTCAAAATAAATTCATGTTTAAAACGTTTTTCAATGATGCATTTAACAAAACAATCTCCACTTACACCTATAAGGAAGGAAGAAAAACAACAGTTCACACTTCTGAAAAGCTTTCCAAGCGTTTTTCATCTTTCAGTTGGTTTGAATTACCAAAACATTTGAATTTCTTAAAGCTGAATAACTCTAGCACATTGCCAGCCAAAGTACCCAATGCAATGACAGATTTTTTGATCAAGCTGAATAGGTCAGCTTACAAATGTCAAGATTTTCACCTGCCTCACAGTCCATGTGCTGTTGTACTAAAACATGATTTTGCATCAAACCTAAAGCAGTTGGGCATCGTGAAAGTCCCACAAGGAAGAAGTGGAAATTTTCCAGACAGAACCTGCTATTATGCTTTGACCATGTCACATAACATTAATATATTTATGAAGATTTTTAGTAAGTGTTACTGTTATGCTATTACTGTGTTACTTACACAGCATTTTCAAGTCTACACTACACAAGAATTTTGCTTTGCAAATCCATGCAGAGTCCAGCAAGAATAAGGGTAACACACAATAAAGTAGGCTAGAATTCCCTTTCTAACTATTAACCATTTCGAACTCATTTCTAACCATTTCATTTAACCAAAAACTTTGGTTTAATGGCATAAAATCTTACACTCTAACTACAACAACTGATTGGCCAGCCCATACATTGCTTTTAAAATGCAAGTTAAACCCAGAAAATAATTACACATGCTAATGTGTGGTTTTAACAGTCTCATTATGAGACTGGAAAGGTTTCTGCGGTTCTCCTCGTCTTCTTTGAGTCTAAAAAAACACAAAGATGGAATTGTTTTCTACAGCAGTGGGACAATAAACACCAGATATTAAAAATCTGTTTATATAATCATCAAAAGATAAAAAAAAACAAAAGAAACAAGGAATAGCTCTTAAGGGGAAGCTATCCAGTCATCTTCTAATTGAACTCCCAGCCTTGAAGCAGCTTTGAATTTAGATAATGAGAATAGTAAGGATGTTGATTACCTTTTAGTTTTGTGAAAACTGCAAGCTACATTGAGCATCCGCAGTAGAGCTCCTCCTCCAGGGCTACTCCAAAGGCACTAGGAGGAGCTCTGAATGTTCCTGGAAAGGGACTAGTTACAAACGCATAGCTGTTCATGTAGGCCCAGTTTAATGAGTTTGTTAGAGTTTTTCCAATAGTTACATGAAAGGTATGAAATCCATGGTTTATTGCCAGGGATAAAATAAGCCTGGGAGAGTGAAAGGGAGTTATTACCATTTCTTCGGAGGGGGAGGGCAATGCAACAACATCACTTGCATATAGCCCAGAAATACTGAAAGAGATGCAGGTGTCAAAAAACAGAAAAAAGTAGTTTCAAGGCTCAGCTCCAGGTGTTACTTGTACTTTGAGGACTATTCACTCCGAGGGAGGCATTAGTAACTGTGTGCCTGCCGTGCATACAGCAGGGATCCCTGAGGCTCCGGCTGAGACTGTGTTTCTGCCCGCGTTCAGAGGCAGCAGACGCTGCTGCAGAGATCTGCAGCCGAAGATACAGGGAAGCTGGAAGGAGCTGCAGCGTGCTCAGTGCTCCCTGTGTGCTGAAACAGGCAGGAATCTGTGCTGCGTGTAGCGCAGCTCCCACTGGAACAGCGGCACAGCCGCTGGCAGCGCCCTCGTCCACAGCACATCCTGCAAAGAGCCCTTGGCTTCTGCTGGGCACACCTGTGACAAGGCCAGGGAATTTGCCAGCAGTTAACCTACGGATCAGCCACGAGACGGTTAAGGGAATTCTTGAACCTGGCTAGAGAAGGGAGAAGGGAAAAGAAAGGCTGTGTGGATCAGGAGACTGAGGCAATGTACTGCGCACAACAGGCCCAGAAGAGACTGAACTCTCTGGGAGAACAACTGAAGAACAAGAAGTCCAGACACTAAGACAACAAGGCAGCCCAGCAAGGTTTAACACTCCGAGACAAGCAGGGAGACATCCCCCATTACCCAGTTCATACTTTTCAAAGCACACAGCTGAAAATTTTCACGTACTTTAGAAGCCACTACCATAACCAGCAGGTAGAAGAAAGCATACGAGCATAAGAGATCTGCAAAGCAACCTCCCCAGTGACCAAATCTGTTGGCATGACAGTCTGGCAAACTCAAGGCCAAGAGAAGGAAGCAGAATCCCCAAACCAGAGGCTTTCCTCACCCCCAGCCTTCGCTTTGTCCTGCACACACGTCAACACGGGAGAGGCGAGTGCTGCAATCCCAGGTCAGCGACCTGTGAGCCAGCAGGAACCACCGGCCTTTGCCTGCCAGGCCGGATCCCAGCAGGATGTTGTCACAACATGGGGTTAACACGTAAGAAGCTGTTTCAAAAAGTTATTTTTATGGTATCAATCTTGCGCATAGACAAGCAACATTTTTATGCTGAAAAAAGACCAGCCAGATGTTTCCATGTGAAATAGGTACCCTTCCGATGAGTTAGAAACAAAAAGAAGAATCTCCAAAAAATCTTTAAAAAAAATCTTTAAAAGAAACACCTGTGTAGTGATGCATAGCGCCAAACCTAGATGACTGGACAGCTGTCGCTGCGAGTATCATCTCTCTTCGTTGGTCAAATAAGGCCATCACAAGACTGTGGGTCCTGCTCATTTTGAGCATCTTAGTCCAGCTGAACTTTGCCCAAAATGGGGAAAACCAAGCTCTGCTGACCTGCCACCTCATCAAGCATCAGGACAACCTCATCCTCCTCCACTAAGAGACAAATGAAGTTTATTTCTATTATATCTACAAATTCAAGCTCAACTCTACTCAAGACACTAGTCCAGCTACAGCCCTTTACACATCTTGGTGTTGCTAGGAACTCTTCCAGCCCACAGACCTCACATGTGTAGATCCAATTTGCAACATTGGGAAGAATGTAGCTTACACTCCATCCTCTGGGAAGTCAAGAAAGTTAACAGGTTTCAATGGGTAAAACTCCCCTCCATCCTCCCCCCCCCAACCAAACTCTCCTCTTTGGTCAGCATTAAAAGAGCTGACTAAGCAGCAAAAGAGTATTTCTCTGAAGACATATTTCAAAACCAGGTGCCTGGGACATTGAGCAAAAGCTGGAAGAAGGGAATTAGACTCACTCTTTAGTTTTAGAATCATCACACAAAACTGAGTTTTGGGTAGGGGAACTTAAGGAGGAGAAAGTGAGCTGTCTGTACGCAGGTCAGAGGAAAAGGCTCAGAATAAACAGTATAAAACTATAAAGTGACAGTCTTTGCCTCCATCTGTCTGAACAGATTTCTGTGTTGAGCCTGGTTTTGGCAGAAAATAAAAATCTCAGACAGGGACCCTGACATTAAAACCTCCTCTCATTCCAGAGCTCCACTTGAAGTCTGTTCATGAGTCGAAGACGACAGCCTTTCCTTGCAGAAAGTCATTGCACTGTCCTCTGAAATCAAAGGTGCTGCAGCTGGCAGTAAGCACACAAATGCATACAAATATCTGCCTTCACATTCACAAGCCTAGCTGAAAACCCAAATGTATGAATTTTCCATGTTGTCTACCTGCGTATCCAATATCAAGGGCCTCTGCTGAATTGCCAGCATTTTTGATACCATTTCTTTACTTCCATAGTAGCTTTAGCATTATCTCTCTGCAATTTGAACTGCTCTGCACTAACATGACATCATTTGGCAGTAATTCTCAATCACTAGCAACATATTCACACTATTTAGACTGTGCTTGTTTCCTGCTGCAACTAATAAGACAAGGCTCCTTCTCCACTGTCATTCTAGTTATAAACTGGCTGAGATCATGGCTGCAGCTCCTAAAAAACAATTAGGCTCCACAGCATCACCGGTGATTGTTTTCCTGACATCTGGTGTGTAATATGGCATATGACACACAGCCTAAACCTGTCAAAAAAAGAAAAAAGAAATCATAAAACCATCAAAGGTTTACAGGAATACTTCAAGAACATGTGATACAAAACATCTTTCAGATGTTTCAGCATAAAAGAGTTAAGCTTCATGATGGTCAGCACAGCATCATAGGTGTTCCACCTTGAATTCTCATGAACAGTTCCACGTTTGATTTCCACACTGTCATAAAACTTTCCACACTGTCATAAAAAGATATCTAGATTTCTTTTTCTTTGAACAGTACATTAAAGAACACACAAAATTACTTCAAAACAGTGCTTGACATCTATTTAGCACAAGCCCACTCTTTTTCTGAGATGCCACCAAGCTGCTAACTACTTCCATGCTGCCTTAAAGTCTCCGTAATAGTGTGTCTAATGCTGACAAGTGTTTTATATGTTGAACACTTCTAGTCTTTACTGTTGGTCTCAAACACCTGATGACCCTAAATGGCATTCATATTTTATGGAAGTCATAGGAACAGCAGCTGATTACATACTTTGTGGGCTTCAGTTTTCTTAACAACAAAATTTCTAACTGGTATAGTCAATATAATGACTTTGCTTTGAGATTAAATAATCCCAAAGTTAGAAATGTTCTAAGGATTAGTTGGCAACACATCTGACTAGAAATGTCACCGGAGGCAACAGCCCCAGCCACAGAGACAAGGTCAAAGGGAAGATGAATCAGCAGTATCATTTCCTTGTCTATCAGAGGAGTGGTGGGAACCTCCACTGTTTGCATAGCAGCATAGTACAGAGCAATGGCCCTAGAAACAGAAAGTGTGCACAACACAATACACTTACCTAAAAATGTTTTCAGTAGCCATGCACTGTCATTTGTCCATAGCAGATCTCCCATGTGCTAAACCACTGCAGTATTAGAGACGAGCTTAAATGAAAACACACACAGGAGCAGTTAAGCAAGCAAACATAACCAGAAGTCACCTGTCTCATGCTGAGAGAGAGCCTGGACCAACACAGAGATAAAACACTAAGAGGAAATATATAAAAATAATCTTTCTGATGGTAGTACCTGGTAAATAACCAACTGACATCCTGCATGTTGGGCTGAGTGCGGAGGACCTGTCTTTTCTTCAGTGTCACCAGCAAGTCTCTCCTAGAATAACCCAAAGTTTTACCAACAGATTCTAAACCTTCTGTTCCTACTTTTCTGAAGCTCAAGAGCTGCCAATTTGCAGACTGTCCAGCATGGAAATGCTTGTCACACCTTTTCTGGACAAGAGAAAGCTGGAAAGGAATTTTGTGCTTCAAAAAAAAATACAGGCAGAGATGGGGACATGTAGCAGAATGAAGCATGCACAGGAGGAGAGGAATAAGGAACCCTTTTCTAATTCTGTCTTCGGGCTGAGACAGAGCTCACCCATTCCTGCCCAAGATTTTAGTCCCTCTAGGACCTTTCTCCTAGACAGGCATTCAAAGGAATTCTTGCTCCCATGAGGCTGGATATACCATTGTTGCCTCTGCTAAAGACTATGTCCAAGATCCACCTGAATCACAAGGCCACCTGAATCTACCTGTTTTTGCACACCCTGAGACAGGGTGAGCCAAGACAGTCCATCATAAACTCTGCACATCTAAGCAGAGACAGTTCTTTATACACTAGATATCAAGCAGACCTTATTATCCCATCTCAGGGCCAACCAACTCACAGTTACTATCATTTATGTTACGCTGCTGCTACCCAAGAAATCAAGAGTCACACAAGCGCTGACTGGAGATAGGTGTAAGTTTCTAATTGTATGTGAACATTAGGAATCACATCCACACAGCCAACTGTTGTCCTTAACAAACCTTTAGCTCTGCAGAAGAGACAATAAGCAGAACCTACCCTCATGCAGCCATTAACAAGCTGCAAAACTACCAAGTGCTGCCTTCACTATTGTCAGTAGGAAATTAGCCTCACTAGGAGAAACTTTTGGCAATTTTCTATAAAACACTGATTCTCCAGGAAAGAAGGATCAGGGAATGGCTGTGAGCTCTGAACTGCTCATTCTTAATTTAAGAGCAAATACATTTCACCTAGTCAGAGGCTGAGTCTCTCAACTTGTGAGCAGCTCAAACTTCTGGAGTGACATACACATTTATTCCGAGCCCAGTGGATACATACCATTGAGGATATTGACATTTAAGATCCAAAAGGCATTTTATGTTTGTTGTAAATATCCCTTCATCGCTACAGATGAGTGTGCAACCCCCCCGTTGTGTTCCCTCCTTGCTTAGTCTGAGTCATCAGCACTATTTCTCTAGGTGGTGACCGCTTCCATTTCCTCACCTGCACAGCTATTTCAGGACACTCTTCTCCCCAGCGTTTGCTCAGCAGGTGAAATTAAAGCCTGGAGTGCCAGATTACAGCACCACACAAGTGAGTACAAGCAGACCCGCCAGATGACGAGGTTTGATCTGCACTGTCCAAACTTCAGCTCTGCTTCCAGGAATTTGCATCTTGGGAACATTCTGAGCTAGAAGTGCATCTTTGTATTTGTGCTTAACAGCCCTTCAGAGACTTTCCTATGAATTAGTCTAATCATTTCAGGAATGCATGTAAATGTTCACCATTCACAATGTCCTGTGATGAGCAGTCCCACAGTCGAATAGCATGATATGAAGAATTAGGGCTACGAGGATGATCCGGGGCCTGGAACATCTGCCCTATGAGGAAAGGCTGAGAGAGCTGGGCCTGTTCAGCCTGGAGAAGAGAAGGCTGAGAGGAGACCTCATCAGTGTCTATAAGGACCTCAAGGGAGGCAGTGAGGAGGATGGGGCAGCCTCTTCTCAGTGGTGGCCGCTGACAGGACTAGAGGAAACGGCCACAAACTGAAACACCAAAAGTTCCACAGGAACTTTAGGAAAAATTTCTTGACCGTGAGGGTGACAGAGCCCTGGCACAGGCTGCCCAGGGAGGTTGTGGAGTCTCCTTCTCTGGAGACCTTCAAGACCCGCTTGGACGCAGTCCTGAGCCACCTGCTGTAGGTGACCCTGCGTGTGCAGGGGGGTTGGACTAGATGATCTCTAGAGGTCCCTCCCAACCTTAAGCATTCTATGATTCTATGAATTATCTTCTGCTTGGCATGAACCTACAACTGCCTAGTTTCACTTCCCACCCAGTAATTCTCGCACAGGAAGAAAATGCAAACTCTTTTTGTCATTCAGTTTTACACACTTATAATCCCAAACAATTCTTTGTTTTCCAGACTAAAGAGTCTGGATGAGGCTTCAGTGAATTGTTCACTACGCAGGAGTCATTCAATTCCTTGATCACTGTCAGCAAACCTACCATTTACTAGGTAGAACTTTTCCAATTCTACAATATTCTTCTTGAGATGAAAGGACCAACTATACAATTCTCAAGATTTTCAGAGTTTCATAACCACTTAGTGATGAGCAGTTAAGAAATGAGCACAAAAAAAAAGGATATTGCTGAGAGTAGATGATGTTAATTACATCTACTAAGCTTCACAATCGAGCGTGATGGCTTTAGAGCTGTGAATCTGCATCTGAAGGCCAGGAACATTCCTACCCAAGGCACTGAAAAGGATACTTGTGACAGAAATCAGCAGCTGCAAAGAGAATCAAGTGGCATCTACAGAATTTGCTTTTGACTTTTCATGAGATCAGTCACCGCCACAGTGGTGATGAGCAGTACCATGGAAACAAAGTTATAGCTGCAATATGCAATGACCTTTCCACTGTGTGTACAACAAACTATGAACATACAAACACTGAGTGAATTTTCAATCCTCTAGGCAAAAGAAATGGTGTTATAGTCCTTTTTTATCAGCATAGATAAATCAGAGGAAACAGGAAATGGTTTCATAATTACGCATTTTCATAAACAAGAAGCCATGAACACCTCCAGAGTTTTAGGGCACTCATGATCATTCAAGAGATTTGTGAGACCTCCCTGACAAAACAACAGCAGTCGCATGCTATTTCCAAAAATGCTCTATCTACTGTTGCTTGTTACAGAACTAGATTTTATCAAAATGTGGCAACTCCTCAAAAATCTGCTTATCCTGACTTTACAAGAAGTGTTCTGCTTGCACAGTTCCACATTTCTTACATTTTCAGACTGCCATCTCCATCAGTTCCATGCTTCACTTTTTGCCAAAGTAACTGAAACCTGAAAAATAACATATTAGCATGGAATAGCAGCAGCAATTACATTTTCATGGTTTCGTCTTCAAAACAAGTGCTTAATATTCAGGGGTGCCTTCATAAGCAGGAAATGCAGACCTGGCAGCCAACGTATGCTTCCTGAAGCTCTTCCAAATAAACAGTGCTTCTCATTTGCTAAAGATAGTTCAAAGTATTATGGAATATTATTATGATATATTATAATTATCAGGAAGCAATACTCACTGAGCACTTCCAGCTACAGCAATAAGTGACATACACAGAACCAGCCCTCACCCCTCAGTGATCTTATCCTTTCTAAGGCACCTCCTTAGCATCCTGTCTGACCAGGGGGAAAAGCCAGCTGGAAAGGCAGCCTGGCAAGAAAGCGCACAAAAAAAAAGGAGCAGTGCTTGACCATGTATATTCTCACTGAGCATTTTCCCTCATCAGTTGTGCACCCACCATAGCTGCTGCGGCTGGAGTAGTCAGTGCACCCACTCTACCATCACACCATCAGTTTCTTATGCTGTCAAGAAAGGTAAATGTCCTTAGTTCTAGACATCAAAACACACAGGAAATGCAATTACAAAACAGAAGGAACACTGGCAAGTGTTGATACTAGCATACCAGCACATCACCAAGTGCAGTCAGTAGGGTTGGATCTCTTCACTGAAGAGGCTGTGCATCTGCCAGGCCACAATCTATAAAAATCCAAATTCAGCTGTGGGTTGGCCAAGCACAGAGATACGTGGCAGGAGAGGGGGCAAGCTGAGCTCTGGAGCCAAAAGGTAGGAAACAAATCTGCAAGAGATCTCCTTCCCTTTTACCTAAAATGGTCCCTAACTTACCAAATGATTTTGGAATCCCTGCCCACAGCAGCGGGAAACATGTTACGTGACATATGTACCACTGGGCACAAATCACCTCAGGGAGCATAGATAAGTGTGCGTATGGTATTGCTATAAATACCTCCAGGATATAGAAATATATATAAATCAAAGTTGAGATCTGCTAGTCAAACCCAATTACTTCAACATTTTGTCATCCTTCTGTCAGTGTCAGAAGGAATTACTGCTCGCTGGTAGCTGCTGGCAGTAGCATAACTGAAGTTACCACCTACAAGAATTGCTGGATAAAATTCACTTTATCTATGACAGGTCAAACAAACAAACCAAATTAAGAAACCACTTAAAATTGACATGAAAAATAATGAAACAGGCAATTTTGTTAGTGCAGTGATACAGAACTGAATCTGCCTGCAGACTATGTTCTACTATAACTATTCAGCCCTAAATACCTAATTTTTGCCCTGAACGATGAAGAGGGCTAATTATATTGTCCTTAATTAAACTAATTCGGTAACAGATAGTTTGGAGAAGCAGATTTTGCCATGAAACACTTCAGCCTCACTTTTGCTCCTGTCAAAGGCCAGGGCTGGTTAACTGTATAATAAGCATGTTGAATAATATCAATACAGAAACAAAAAATATGATATGCCCAAATTGTTTGAATCCAAAACTTTCCTCACATTTCAAAGAGGCTCAGAGCACAGTTTCTTTTTACACATAAAAAGACAAAAGCAAAGAATAATTGATCAAATAAGAACGAGCCTTATCCGACTTATCCAAGCCAATTCCAACCGAAGTGATTAAAGTCAGAACTGGAAAGCTACAATAACAATACTGAAAACTTTGGGGCAAGCAATATAGCCACGTGATGAAATATTTTCCCTAATAAAATAGGAGTGAGATCATTTCAATTGGTGAATATTAAAACTACATCTCAGAATCAAAGAGTTTTTAGACTTGTGGTCAACCCAGTGAGCCACTGCACTCTGCTCCCCCTCCCCCCCCCCTTTTTTTTTTTGAGGGGGCAGGAGGAAATAGCAAAATATAGCTGCAAGGAGCAACCCAACCCAATAACAAAATGAACAAAGCAGCTTCCCTACCAATAATTATTCTAAATTATTCCTAGTGCCCTCCCCGGAAACATGACAGACAGACAAGCAATTCAGCAAGAACAGATCAAGAAATCTTTACCTGGCTACGAGCCCCAGAATTCAGATGGTTCACACACAACTACTACAGAAATGAGAAGTTATACCAAAGCTTTTCTGCCTATAACATAACATACATGGAGATTAAGACTTATTGACACTTTTTTCTCTGATCTTGCATAGCCCATTGCACCTTCTTTCTTCTAACAGGTCCTGCTGAGACTGGGTGGCCAGACCCATGACTGCAGCGGGCAACCAGCACCTGGTTTGATGCAGGGGCATTCAGTGACCGAAGTGAACAACAAATGAAAACTCAGAAAGACTGAAATTTGCTGGCAACACTGAGTAAAACAAGGATGTTTACACTGTACCCTTGATAACAGAGTGCAAGGAAAGAAGTAAAAATCATATCCTTTCATTTCCAGAGTTGGAAAGTTGTTTAGTGAAGTGGCAGGACTCCTGCCAAGAAAGTCGGTAGGAAGCCAGCCAAGCAAGCTGGCCACTGCTAGCACTGATAACAAGGAGATAAAAAGCAATTACAGCATTTTACAGCAAGGAGTTGCAAGTGCTCCATGCTGTTCCTTTGCTCTCAAAGGCGCCGTTGTCTCCCTCGCCCCCAAAACACTTTGACATACTTATTCTCACCAGAAAGAAACAAAAGACTGGAGGTTCCGGCTACCAGTAGCTGAGATAAAATATGACTGACTTGCTTGTGGCTCATAGTTTATATCTTAGTGCTAAGATAAGATCAAATGTTGTAATTAAACTACAAATTCTTCCACGAGCTGTGTGGAACTACATAAGAGTGCTCTGGCAGACTCGGTATCGGTGGCATCCTGCTGAGAATCACATTATGCTGCTCACACGGCAAGGCGCTTGTTTAGGTTATTTATATGGTTTTCTGACACCTGCATTATAAATTCAATTCCATAATCAGTTATGCACAGTGACTGGAAATGTACCCTTGCTGGAAGTCTACCTAATAGGACACTTTTCAAACCAGTTTAATGATAGTCTGCTGTGGTACTTGATGGACCATTCTGATTTTTCTCTGTCTTCTGAAAGACCCAAAGATCATCGCTCATCACTATCAGCAGCAACAAAAGTATGCACAGGCACTTGGTCAGGCTGGAACTAGTGACACTGCCCCAGGACACAATGGCAGGACAGGACCCTCCTGCCTAGGTACAGCATGGAGAACAGCCACTACAAAATAATTATAGATTAAAACATTGATGCTAGCAACATTTTTAGACAAAATCGTGAAAAACACAGGATTAATGCATCTGATATGGTAGAAAATTTGGGGAAATATTCACAGTAAAGTTGACTGGCACTAAACATGTGGCAATGATCAGGAGAAAAGAACTGATCGTAGCCCCTTCCAGTGACAATATACTAATTTGTGGTACTTGGACACTCAGTTCTGTAAGAAAATTAATGGAGTTGTTAACACTTTAAGGAAATAATGATGCAATATCATTGTTGACAAAGGCTAATCCAGTAACAAGCAATATTTTAAAGAAAATGTATGACTAAGAGCATTACCAGCTTGCACCCCCTTATTTTGCTTTGAGTAGAAGTTAATATTTTTTAAATTTACTAGATAAACAAGAAAAAAATTTAATTAGTGAGATGACCTCTTGCTAAATGGAATAGGATATTTTACACTATTCCAACCTAGGACCTGTCACTTCATAGCTAAGCTATTACTTTTGGATTCTTTGATCTAGCACTAGAGGGGCTGGAGAGACACAGGACAAAAATGCACACTATGTGTTTGTCAATCATTTTAGCCACTTGCTAATCTGGTGAGTGTTTCTCAGAACATTTTTTAATATGTGAACTAATATTTTCATATAAACAGTCTGTAAGGACTTCAGTCTGTAAGGACAGCCATGATCTACATAGGGCATCAATGCATTCTCTGGAAGATCTGATAAAGCAGATCTAGGATCCATAAGCATAGATGCAGAAAGTAGAAAAAAATTATATAGTAGTTGGCAGACAAACCCCCAAAAATCATTTTTCTATTAATTGCCAGACAAAATATATCTAGTATAAATGCTGAACCCACGTGAATAACAGTCTATATGAGGTAAGGACCTCTTTCCTTGCTAAAAAGAGTATAAATTCATCAACAAATGAACAGGCAGATACAGAGAGAACATAAAAATTATGTTGCAAGATTATGACTTCTCAGTGCTGCATTCTCAAATTCTGCTTCAGAAACTTACACTCTTTTGTATCCCTGCCTTTATTTCTGTTTCTTAAAAGCTGATGATAGACAGAAATTACCACAAGAGTAAAGAGACCTTTTAAAAAACAAACAAACAAAAACAATTGAGACACAAAGCTCTAGACACAGGCAAAATCATCCCACCTGTCCCTGTAAAGCTGCTGCTGCTGCGTAGCGTTGGCTCCAGACGTCAAGGAAGCGAGCGCTGCTACCCAGACGAGACAGAGGGGCCCTCCAGCCGGTGAGCAGGGCCACTGCTGTGTGCAAAGTCTGTAGATTGTCCACAGCTAGAGGAAGACAAGCAGCATAGAAGAAATACCTTCCCTTAGACCAAGGGTTATGAAGAAAAACAACCATCAGCTTCTCCTCTTCAGCCTTTTTGCAAGCGCAGATTCCTTTTGAATCATGTTTTCATGCATCTCCCTCAGTGCAGGTCCCCCACACAGTCAGACCCTCAGCCTTCCATGTTGTGCAGCTCCATTAGGTTAGGAAGAAAGTTTTTACATCTGCAACCTCCTATTACAGCCTGTTCTTCACTCACGCAGAGGAGCTGAGTTGCTACCATGTCATCTAGGTGACAAAAGGGCAGCAGCCAGACTTTGTCCAATCACTTGAAAAATACTGATTAAAAAAATATATACTCACCTTTTCTCTAAATCTTTTCTTGCATTGCCATTTAGCATCCGCCTAGACAAACTGAAACTGAATTCTAAACCAAAATTCAAGACTCAACTTTGAATTCAGAATTTAAGACTTCTCCTAGAAATGCCCCAGTCACACCAATTATCTTCAATACACAAACAGCGACCCGTGACCAAAAGCTCTTTTCTGTTAAAACCAGTTTGATATATTTCAAAAGAGCTTGTTCAGATGGGAAGAAAATGAGCCAAAAAAATCCATACAATGTAATACTATATTTATACCCACCACTAGGTGTCACCCCAATTTAAGATATTATACACATATATGTACACATACATACATTCTTTTAATAACATCCATTTTCACTGTACTTTAACTACACTACAAAGTTTTTTAACAAAGAGATTGAATTTCTAAAACATATACAACACGTTAAGCTGGCTAAGGAACATACCCAATGTTATTTGCAGAAAATATCAAGTACTATTAAGCATCTACTGCCTTTCTGAAATGCAAGGAGGGCACCTGCTTTCAAAGGTGCACTTGGAGGCTGTGGAGATGAGGCACCTTCCCACACAGATGGCAGAGAACAAGCATAGACTCATGGACTTCATCCTTTTAAAATTCAAAGTTGACAGCTAAAATGTGAGACAAAAGCCCATGATTTAGAGTGAAGTAGATTACCTGCCTTGGCACCACTGTTTTCTGAGGCAGTGACTCCATTAACACCACAAAACCCCTGCTGGCTAAGAGATAAAAGCAGATGGACCATTTATCAGCATTATGTCCACGGGACAATCAAATCACTATCATATCACCCCGCAGCAGGCATCGTCTCTGCACTTTGTGCCGTTCAAACAGCACCACTTTCCAAGTCACATGCCTTAAAAACACACAGAACAGATATAACACAGGGAAAACATGCTTATTCAGAATATTGTGCCTTCAGTCATAAGGGCTCATCATAGGAAAATTCAAAAATGTGCAATACTCTCTCTAGAAGGAATGAGAAACAAAACTGAACAGGGACCTATCCAAGGCTGTACCTGCTTGGAAGCAGCTTGCAGAGGATAGGACAGTCCCTGGCAGTTCCTGCCTCAGCCACTTCAGACCCACCAGTGACAAAGTCCTGCAAATAAAAGGGGGAGGAGTGGGGCAACAGCACTAGAAAGAGCCCTAGGAGAGTAAGAATTGCTCCTGAAAACCAATTTTCTTTTCAGTGAAGAAATATCAACCCAGCCTGACCTTCACCTAGCCTCCCTCTCCTGCCAAGTAGAAGGTCCAGTTCCAAGTCATGCCAATATCACACTGCAAGACAGCCCTTCCGCAACAGGCCCAGAGCCATCTGTTTGCGGATCCCTCTCCATAAATCTATCACACAACACCCAAGCCAGAGTGTTAACACCACTCCTAACCAGTAGGACCTAACACCAGTCCTAAAAGTAGGACTCCTAACTCTGCACAGGGGCATGAGTCTGAGCCTCAAACAAAAACCTTCCCAGGGGAAAAACTTTTTGGCATCTGATCCCTTCCTTCGGCAGCTCCAAGTGGAGGAAGTAAATACTGCCTGGACAATGAAAGAGCAATAACACTAAAACCTGAAACAAGTGTCCAAAACTAGAAGAAAAATATAAGTCAGAAATAGGAAACTTCAAAATTGCTTTGCCTATTAATAAAGTTTACACAAGAAGAGATTTGTGATCACAATGCTGCATTGGTCTAGTGGTGTGAGAATCAGGACAGTGTCCTCAGAGTTGAAAAGTATCAGCATAACATCAGAGAAAGACGACTACAAAACATACAGCTTACAAAGCAAGTTCCTTTTTTGCATGCAGGAAAGGTCAGGATCAGGTTATCGTGCAAACTGTCAAAAAACAGAAGCAAAAGTGTCATTTGAACAGTCAGGTGAACACACTCACAAATCTGACACACGAAGCATGATAACAGCAGCAGTTCTTTGCTTTGGTCACTGTCAAAAGGATTTCAAAGAAAACCAAGGTTAGAAATGAGAGTAGCAACATAACTACACAACGTGTATGACCTGGATTATCAGGATACTAACCACTAAAATAAGAATAGTCAGTAATCACAGTTATAAAAATGCTTCACTTGACACACTTCCAAACCTCAGCCTGGACAGAAAGGATCTGAGCCCACCTAAGCAGTCACTAAAAATAACTTTAAAAAAGATTGTTAATTAATCTAGACTCCTCCACACACTGGACCTGATCTTGATGAGTACTTCAGATGTTCCCCCATAGGAAATAGCCAGGAAAAGGTGCCACTCACCAGTCTGCTGCTGAGGAAATCGTTTCATGAGACTTAACCTAAAAATACAAAGGAGCAAAACTGTAATTATTCATCCAATACAGTCTTACTACTCAACCTGGGCAGTAACAGCACTGACCTCAGACCTGATGAAGTCAAGGAGAGTCCAAGTTAAATGACAGCACTGCAGAAGCTGGCCAGGCCTATCTAACAGCTGGCCTCCAGTTTACCTGCAGTGCATTTTAAAAAGAAAATGGTCACAGCAAGGAATACACCAACGAGGTACATGTGTTCACTGGATGCTTGAGACTGGAAGGGACCTCTGGAGATCGTCTACTCCAGCCGCCCTGATAATAAAATGGCAGAGCTTCTGGAAAGTGTAAAAAGCATCCATCCTTTGATAATGGAAGAAATAATATCATTTATATTCAAATTTCTCAGAACTTTCACATGAAACAAAAGGTTAGACCAAGCCCATATCACATAGTAATCAGCCTCATTAAAAATCAGCAGGCCACGATATAGCCCAGGTTGGAGGAATTCCAGCTAGTCAGCTCCCTTAAATGTACCAATTCACACAGTATTAATCCATATTGCCTCACCTCTCCTAAAGAGCAATACAATAACAAAAAATGGAAACCACTATATGATTCCCCTAGGTTTGGTGGTGACTAACCAAAACCATACACAGCCTCTAAGAAACTGCCAAGTCCTCAGAAAATATTGTCATGCAATTGGACTCCTCTGAGGCACTACTATGGTAGCGTTTAGGAATGGGCCGAGCAGAACCCATTGCATTTTGTCTTCAACTGGGCCTCCACAATATTCACTATAAACTAAGTCCTGAGGCTAGGGAAATTGTTATGCTGAGTCAGAAGAATAATTGATCTGGAGCTATGACCTGTGACCAAGAAACATTTCAGAGAAAGACCAAAAAAACTATGAGACTTAGAATAACTGCCTCAAGATTTACTTCATGAAGAACACATCTTTAGATCTCAAAAGAGGCTCCATTTTAGCTCAGGGAATCCCACGAAAACACCACACACTCCTTTTGCTCTGCTATATTTCTCACTATCAGAGTGAGTCCTACAGCCCTACCAGGATACTACACAGAAAAAGTCCTTTTTCCTCATATTACATAGCCTGCCTTTCACTGTAGGAGCTGGGAGCAATGCCTGTGCTTAATCAAATAAGGTCACATGCAAACAAGTGAAGAAGGGCCCTTACAAGGGCCACACTGGGCAAAAAGCAAGTATCAGATGAAGAGCCAGAGCCTCTGAGTCACCCCGCGTGGGAGGGCAAGGGGCTCTCAAACTTATGTAAACAAAAGAGCTACTCAGTGGCCAGAATCAGCTAACAGTGAATACTAACACCATGGGCAAGCACACACACACTCTTGCTCAGGATATTTAAGCTTTATGGGGAGTTTCTGTGGATCTTCACCTGGCTGCTGGCACTCAGGGTGCCTCTTTGATCCACATGTTGAACCCTCTGTTACAAGAGACTGCCCAGAAGTGCAAGTCCAAGAAAAATACCCTCATGGCAAGGAAATTCCTTGCTGCATTCCTGGGGCAGACACGATGTTCCTGCTCACGATGCTGCCACTGTCAATGCCTCAGCACTGACTCAATGAACCAAGCGCACAGGAAGGCAGCTGCTGGAGGAGGAGGAGATGGTGCAGCCAGGTCGCAGCCCCAACATGCATTTTGCACAGAACCACATCAGAGGTGCAGTCACTACAGCTGCCTCTCCAGTCTCACCACGCCCTCCTGCCACGTCACTGTGGCCAGAAACCACACGCTCACCCAACACAACCTGCCAGCCACAGTGCCACAGTGCACGTGAGCCCTAGATGTCACCCTCTACCATCCAGGGATCCTTGCAGGCTTCTGCAGATTCTCCAACAACCCACAAACTAGAACATTCTTGAAGGTCATTCCAGTAGGGCTGTCCAAAGGCAGTGTTAGTTGTTTTTCCTGGGAAACAGATGAAATTAAAGACATTAGAACTTCCTGAGCAACAAGTCAGAGCCTGAAGCTTATCATTTTTGCACACCCTAATAAGACTGCTTAACCAGACTTCAAGATTTGGTTGTCTTCTTTGGGGAGAAAAGGACACTTTTTACACTCTGCAAAAACCTGATCTTGCCAAAGCGAAATTGCTCAGAGTAACAAAAAAAACCAGCAGGTTCATTGCTCAATAAGCCCCACAGCAGCTACATTGCAAGCTGAAGCACACCAGAGAAGCATCACGTGGCAAAAGCATTTCAAGTACCAGTACCCTGGCTGTAAAATGAATTATCAGGGTGAACTGAATGAATCTCTTCAAGAAAATGGAAAGTTTGTATATTCTCAGTTAGTGTTTCCACAGACTGAACTAGGATTCAGGAGTTATCCAGCCAAGTCAATCCTATTAATAAACTGGAACAAAAAATGGATAGAATAAAATGATAAATGCAACTTCAGTTATTACAGCTGGATCTCACATGAAGCCTTTGTTGCCATGACTCTCAAAATCCCCCAGCTTAAGAGAAAAATCTTCCCTGGGACAAATCCCGTTCTGTTCAAAGTGTACGGCTGATTCTTAGAGTGAAGAGAGCAGTTAGTTTTCATCAAATTGTCTTTTCCGCAATTACAACTTTTTTATTTGTCTATTATTTAACTGTGGTTTTACACTCAGATATAAGCTAGTTCTACTCATATCTGTCCACACTTAAAAATCTACTATATCTGAGGTACGCTTTAGTGGGCAAAATGCATCAGTTTGATAAGAATTCTATTACTCTCAACAGCAGACAGACAATTCGCATTTTAAGGCCGCCCTTGACATGGCCTGAATAACGCAATTTCCTCCTAGGTCGCTCCGGACATTACAACATGCTTTCCTGGCATACCCTTCACTGACCCTCCCACTTCGGGGTTCTGCAAAGTGCCTCTCTAATATCCATTGCACCTATCAACTCAACTTTTCAAGACTTAAGTGCTACCACTGCTTCTCCTGACACGCACAAAACAGGCCCGTGAAATCTGAAGGTCACTAAGCAGAAGCAACAAGGTGCTTCACAAAGGTGAAACATAAGCCTGGCTTGTGGCTGAGGAAAGTCCGGCAGCAGAAAGCTTAGGTAGGGCAAGGTCCAGTCTGAAGCCATGGCAAGGAAGGTCTGCCCATACAGGATACAACACACACCAGAAATGTCACATTTCTTAAGCCCAGCTTAGAGGCAGAGTTCTCAGGACCAGATTTTTTCCTGCCACACAACAGAATGCGGAAGAAGCAGAAACCACAGTAGTATTTTCCCAAGTCACCCATGTAACAACTTAGCCACAGGCAGTTCAGATGTATGCCCCCCAAAACCCATTTTCAAATCAAATTAGAATCTAAGATCCTATATAAGAGAAATTTCTAGTCTTCCATGACCTTTTCAGTTCAGGATCCATCTACAAGCAGAAAAATGAAATAACTACTTGTTTCTTGCAGCAAATTATCTGCCAACAAGGAGAAGAGAAAGCAAGTATTTCTCATTTCCTCTGTAATACTTGGAAGGACTTATATCTGCAGTGCTTTTTTTCAGACCCAGATGCGCCACAGATACCGTGTTAAGCAGCCCTACTTCTTCAAATTCTTGATCAGCCTTCACCACATCTGTGCATGGCACAGAGGATCTGTCTGGCGGCCACCTGGGTTTCCCCAAATGAGCTCTCACCATACACACAACCAGCGCAATTACTTTCAACCGCATCCCTAGAATCCCAGGCCAAGGGGCCCTGAGCCCAAAAGGGTAGATGAAGCCACCAGCTATAGCTAAAGATGGAGCGAGTCTGAGCAGAGAAAGGGGGGCTGAACACACCGGTTGCATATCCCAGCCATGCTCAGCAAACCATTTTGATGCTGGGTTCCCTTGTGTAGCTTTCCCTAGGGATTTGGCCTGGCAATCCTATAAGCTTCCAGCAGGAACTCCTATATGTGTGCATGCCCACGTTTCCCCCTGAATTCTGAACATTTCTCCCTTCTACTTTGGTCAGCTACTGTCAATAAAGCTAAATTGCACATAGCTTGTATCTTGTATACACAAGATTCATGGCTCTGGAAAAGGTACCACCTTGGTTGCACACCTTCTGGATTCTCGGACCAAAAATAAGGCTGGTTGCCAAAATAATTGAACTGACTGCAAATTCGTAAAGAACTGTTATTACTTACCTGGCTTGAATGCCACCACCAACTCACCGCTCTCCAAGCAGAGGCTGACAGCAGTGGATCTCACCAGGGACAAAAACAACTACCACCCTCACCTTTGCAGGCAATCTGCTCCTGATGCATGGCTGGTGGGAGAGAATATGAAGCATATCTGCCCCATGGAAGTGCTCTGTGAAAACCCTGTTTCACAAACTCAAAGGGAGAGATGTAATAACATTTTCCATCAAACCCAACCACAACCCCCAACCCCCACACAGTCAGTAACTGCAGTTCCTGAATACTGTTCAGCAACATCCTCAAGATGACCACCCATGTAATTCTGGAAAAAAAAAAAAAAAAAAAAGAAAGAAATCTAATTAAAAATTTATTTCTGGGCAGCAACTTTTGAATTAGAACTATTGACCCAGCTTGAATCTTGGCTGTTCAACAGTAGAAAACCTCTGTTGAAAAGCCCTTCAAAAGCTCATCATTTTATATACTCACGGTAAAACTAAATTGGTCTAAGTTATGTTTAATACTCTGCATAGCTTCACACTGCCTCAAAGAATGTTTATAAGCTGTTTCTCTAAGAAACAAGCAAGAAGAACAAGTTATCAGTCTCTGCTACATCAGCACGTCCTGCTGTGTCTTTGTACCTGTCACACACCAGAGACAATACCTAATATAACAACGAGCGTCAGTCCCATCTGAGGCTAAGATAAATGAAGCACAGGTCATACACCTGTCTAGATAAAAAAAAAAAAAAAAAAAAGGAAGCCATCTTTATATACCCGAGGCACCCAGCGTCAAGAAAGAGCCAGCTGCTACACAATTCTGGGAGATTTGCTAAAGACCATGAAAAGCCAACACAAGTGTATAGAAGTGAAAGTCATCTGGAGTTTATGCATCAACAAGGGAAGTCAGAGAGGCTCTGAAACCTCTAGATGCCCTAAGACAGACATGGGAAAGAAAATACAGGTGTGATGTCTTAAGACAGAAATCACTTTTAAAATACTAATCAAGACTATATTTTAGCTCTACTTTTTATCTTCTTTCCACTTACCAACTTAATACACTCACCTGATGTTTGCTCAACAGCTTGGGGACAAAGTAGATCAGAAAAGGTCAGCAGAATAAACTCAGCACGTAATCTCAAGGGGCCTACAGCCAGGATGCAGTTTAAGAACCCATCTTCGGTAGGAGAAGGGTCTGGTCTCCACATCTGAGTTTCCCTTAATGAAATACATGACTTCATTCCACTTAAACGCAATGAAACTCCCCATCTATACAGAATTTGCACTAACTTACTCATAAAAAAAACAGCAACCCAAAAGCCTGGGGCACCAGGCTGAAAACTCCACTGAACACCCCTGGCAGCCACAAAATTCTGTTTAAGATTTGGAAGTTTATTAATATATCACTTAGTCTATCAGTCTCATAAGATACAGTTATGGAGATACTAAACCTCACAACAGACATTTTTGATGAGTATAAATTACAAAGATTGACATTTAAATGCATCAAGCCTTTTGCTCAACTCCGATAATTGCTTTGGCTTGGCAGATACTCAAGAAAGCTATTACTGATATAACCTGAAAGACTGTATCTGTCTTCAGGAAACTTGCAAAATACAAGAATTTTCACAAATTTGTATATAGCCTACAAGCTTTAAATCAAGGAAAACAGTCTAAAACTGCTCTTTGTGGCTGAATTACTGCAGAAAGAAAAACACATCTTTCAAGTAAAAATAGCTTATTTAAATGCAACTCATCTTCAGCCCAGATGTAGAGCACTTCCTACATCTCAAAACGAGTCACTGCTTCATCGAGCTTCCTCTCATTCCTATTTGTCTTCTGGTGCTTCATAGAAAAGCTCCCTCACTCTCCCCCTAACAAATGCAGTCCTGGTCAGCAGGCTATAATTGGGACACAGAGACAACAGTGTCTTTGTGCAAAAAAGCCTAAAAACTCTCAGTGACTGGGATCCAAATTTCCCAGGACTAAACACCAACAGACTGGGGACAGCTAACCAGCCCTGCAAGAGCTCAGAGGGGTTACTGAAAGAGGATCCTTTGTTTTGAGAAATAAACTTTGTCCCAAGGGACTTCACCGGGAACACGCACTCAGGCTATACCTGCTCCTCTTTGCTTCCCTACAGTGTGGGACACCCTGCAACGGGGCTTTTCTCCTCCTCACTACGCTGAAGCGAAGGGACAACTGACCCTCCTCACAGCCACCCCGCGTCCCTCCCAACGATGCAGAGAGACACGGCCCCCTCACGGCGCTTATATAGCAAACACGGAGAGGGGGCGGGGCCGAGGCCACAGCTCGACCATCCTATTGGCCAAGGCGGCTGTCACTCGCTGGAGCGGGCGTGCCGGCCCCGCCCCTCCG
>VZSV01000101.1:1212241-1276347 GCA_013398735.1 Nothocercus julius
GGCGCGGGGCCCTCTGCGCAGGGGAAACGGCGCCTCGAAGCGCCCCAGGGCTCCGTCTAGGCCCCGTCGGCCGTTCGCGAGGTGAAAGTTTCTCCTGGGCCTTTTCTTCCCTCTCTCGTTTTTTATTTCTGGCGTTTTTAAGCCCTCCCGCTGCAGAATGGTGTGACCTCAGCCCTACGAACCCGCACCTCAGGGCAAGCTCTGCCTGCCCCTGTGCTTTTGGGAGGAAAACTTGCCTTTCAGTGCAGAAGCAGCTCTGCTTGGCGACTGCCCTGACGTGAGACGTGTCCGCGGCCCCACGTCGCTTGTGCTGCGCCTGCCAGGGCTGTCACACGAAACAGCCCCTTCCTGGCAGGCACGTGTTAAATTTATGACTGTTGTGCCTGAAGCTGCAGATCTCTGTGCAGCTCAGTTGCCTTTTTATTAAACAGATTTGTATGACTGCCACGTTTCGGCATCTCTTTTTCTATTCACTAGGAAGCAAACCATAAATTACATCATAAAAGCCTCCTGAATGATAGCATTATTTAAGAGCATATTTCTTTAGCTAGTAGACCTTAGCTAGAGGTCACAGACATGCAGTTCAGATTAAAATACTAAATTGTGCTCTTGCCTGTAGTGTATAATGGTTATACTGGTAACAACCTTCTTAAATTTCTTTTGAACACCAAAATATCTGTGCAGAGTTTGAAGTTTTAACTTACTATTCAATTATCCCCAGAAGAATGCATCATCATTTTGAGGGGATGAAACATATTTCATAAATTGTTAAATACACAATGAGTGGACAGAGGTTTAGACTAGGAGTACAGTGTAAGATCCAACCACAAGCAGGTGTGAAATGACTGTGGAAGTCTCAGAAGTGCAAAAAGAAGAAAGTGATTGCTTAAGTTTCATTTAACAACCTTAAAACACCTCTTACGCAGAATTAACTAAGTAATGCAGAATTTTAAAGTGAGTTTTAATCTTCTGTCTGCCTACCTTTGCTGTTTCACAGTCCTTCAGCTTTGGGGCACCTTTATGTACTACACTGTGCGTGAGTATCAAATGCATAACCAGTGCAAAGCTCAAATCCTGTTCCTCATTAAGTGTCACAGGCAGATCTTCCTTCACTCTCTGTTACAAAATTTACAAAATCCACAATATATTAGTTAGTAAACTCTGCTTCCTTGCTTCATCTGCTGTAATTCATTTACAGTTCACAAGAATACATAAGTCTCGCTTTATGGCATAGAGAGAGTGATGTAGGCATGATTTTGGTGCAATCCCTTTGTACTACTAAACAATTTTTGTTGAACAGATTGGAAAATCAGCCAGTTGCTTTTGGTCTTTTGCTTTTGGCATTGTAATAAAATTGACTCATAGAAGATCAACCCAGCAGGCTCTGTAGATGAAGCAAGAATTGTGTTTCCCTCTGCTTTCCTGGTTACAAAGCATCTTGTGCTGTCACTGGAAACCTTGCAAACTTCTTTACAAGAAGGAAGGTCCTGGATTGGAAAGTCAATAATGCTGTAAAGTAAAATAGATACTATTAAAGTAAATATGGTAGTTTCTTTTTGCAGTTACTGCCTGGCAGTGATTGGAGCAGCCTAGAGAGTGTAAAGCAGAGCATGCCTACACATCAGTAAAGAGTGGTGAGAAGAGCTTTATTGTCTCACGCAGAAGATGTGAGCTAATGCAATATAAATTCACTGCATGTTAGAAATGAGAAGGGGCTGATCTAACAGCCACTGGGTTTCAGTGCTGCCACCAACTGTTCCTGTGTAGGGACTGGATTTAACTATAACATCTTTTTCTGTTTTCTTTTTTTTTTTTTTTCTCCTCCCCTGTAGGCTTTATACTGTCTGGTATTTAACTGACCCTTGCTTTCTTGTATTATTATTAATAAACTGTCTGTAATCTCAGGCTGTGATTTTGATATTGTAAAATAGGCCTCATGTCAGCAGGTCATGTGCTTGCTTTGGTCTTTTCTGCATCCCCAGCTGTTGTAAGTGTTTGTCAAAAACTTGGAGTTAAAACAACCCAGGTAAAAATGTATAATACAAATAAAATTTTCTTAAGGAACACTTTTAGTGGAAAAAAAAGACTTTTCTGAAATCTTTAAGCTGATTTTCATCAGGTTCTAAATTTTCCAAGAGCATTAGTGAACAATGGTGTAGGACTTTCAGAATACAACCTTTGCTGAATAATATATGCTACAATATCTTTGCTGTGCAGTTTTGAAATTTATACCTCTTTGGCTTTCACTAATAAATTGGTTTTTGCTTGGAATATGGATAATAAGGCACTATACACCCATCTTGAGAAGGATTGTTCATTTCAAAGATTATTCTTTGTACCTGTGTTTGTTAAGACTTAAGTGCACAGTCCTGCCTAATCTCCCCAGATGCCCATAATAAATGCTGCTTGGTTATAGCTTTGTCTGCTGTCCAGGCAAAAGAAGAGCATGGAAACTACGTTGTGGTCAAGCCCTGCTTCTATTATTAAGGGAATAATTGGTTTGGAACATTCGGCTCTGCACATTTAAGGAGAGCTGCTGAAGGTAGTGTGAACACAGTCCTAGCGACCAAGTATGTGAAATACAGAAGGAGAATTCTAGTCCTCAGATGCCTACATCATGTTTTACGTAGACTCTACAAAGTTATCATGCAAGATGTCAAGTTAGTAGTCTGTGCTGTTCCTGTGGGAGTGCTCTACGTTACCAGACTTGCAATTTCATGTATGTAGTCTTGTAGAGTGCAGGATTAGAGGTCGTGCAGTTTCTGTGGATGTTGCAGTTAAGTGCTTTGGAGGTAGCCATTTACATTCCTGTTGTTGCTGGCTCTCCCATCATGACACCTTTGCTTTACCCAGCTCTTCTCCTGAAACCTGATATAATTACACATTTCTAGGTTACCTTCTCTTCTGACCCCATTCTTACTGCACACTGGTCAACTTCCACTTCATTTGTTCTCTTTTTATTTATGGGACGAGGGAAACTTTTATGTTTTGTTTTAATTCCTTTTTGTGAAATCTTCTTTGTCTTGACCCTTGGCTTTTCTCAGTTCACTTTCTGTCTTTGAAAACTGTGTTTTGTTTTGTTTTGTTTTTTGCTCGTCATTTAATTCTTTGTACAGATTTTGCTTACTATGATTATCATCACTAAAGCTCATTCACTTTTGCCAGCCTGCATGTCAAAGACCTAGCAGCCTTCATTAATAATAAAGAGCATTGCTACAGCATTATGGAGGGGGAGCAGGGGAAGCAGGTAGGAAGGACTAGAAGAAAACAGATTTCTCCAGTATGAAAGGGCAAGGAGCCTTTTTCAATTTGTAATTATTTATAGATTTGTGAAAATAAAGACAATTGCATAGACTAGAGCAGGTAATTATTAAGAAAATGCATATTGTTTTTGTTGACAGTGGTTTTTCTTTCATTCTTTGTAATCTCAGGACTTTCACAACTTTCATTAAGTTTTTAAAGTGCACAGAATTCAGGATTGATGACTAGTATATAGTATGTATGTATAGTATTGTTTAATTACATTATGCCCACTAAATCATTAGACAACCTTAAAAATCTGTCCTTTCCCCTTACAATTTGCAACAAAATCTTGTGGCAGCAGCTGTACTTCAATAAAGCTGGAGCAACTGTTATTACACTGCAGTGATCTGTGGTCTTTCCTGGCCTGTGATGACATGCTGTGGATCACGCTATACTTTTCTCACTGTTAACATCTCTTTTGAATGTGTTATCTATGTCCTGTAGCCTCAAGTAATGTTGAATTATGTTGAGGTGATGTGTTCCTACAAGCCATACATTGAGGATCATTAACGCATCTGTTTTATCTCTGTCTTTTATTTTTTTGATGTCCTTTGTATTGTCTAATGTTAACTCATTATCCCTATTTAGTTAAAAATTAGAACTTCCAAAAGGCAAGAACATTAGAAGACAACATTTAAGTTTCAAATAGAACTAAAAGAGCTATATTTTTATTTTACAGGCGAGTTGGTCACTTCTTTGTAAATTAATAGAAATTTGTCCCAGTACTCTACAGAACATAGCTCCTAAGGATGTTGGGAAGGACTGGGAAGTACTGGGTGTTCACCAGTAAGTATATTGTATGTAAAGAGTCTTCCAGAGTGCTTGGGTATCGTGACAGCATATATATGCAATGAAAGACAGCATATAAAGTTACTGCTTCAGCTTCTAAATGGTTAAAGATTTTTGGTCGGTTTCTTCACCTTGAGAAAAGAAAACTCACGCGAGCAGGGATGTTATCACTGTGTATTGATACCTGATGGAGGGAGTAAAGAAAATGGAACCTGACCTTTCTCATTGGTGTCCAGTGACAGGACAAGAGGCAATAGGTGTAAAATGAAGTGCAGGAAATAACAGTTAAGCTTAAAAAAAGAAAAAAAAAACTGACCAACTATGAAGTTGTTCAGACACTTAAACAAGTTGCCTGGAGAGGTAGTGAAATCTCAGTCCTTGGAGATACCAAAAACTATTGAATGTGGCCCTGAGCAAAGTATCTGGCCCTGCGTAGAGCAGGGAGGTTGGATGAGATGCTCTTCAGTGCTCCCTGACAACCTCAGTGATACTGTGATTGTGTTGTACTTTAATAGGTCTTGTACTTTACTGCACAGATGCAGTATTGCGTGGAGTTTCTTTTGTGCTTTCATTCCAGATCTAGTGCATTATATCCACAAGCCTAAAAATAGCGTAAATCCACAGGAGGGTTATTCATCACACCTAATTTTAGTTGTCTAAAGTGTTTTAATGGGTCACCTCAACTACCTTTAAAGTCAATTGACACAATCACCTCCAGAGGATCTTTCATACCATCTCTTTCTTAGTTTAGCCATAAAGAAATTGCAATCTGGACATGTGTATTTCTCCATTGACTATAGAGGGTCCCAGGAAAAGGGCATTGAGAGGAGCTTTCCCATAGCCTCCCCTGAACCTGTGCAGTGTGAGCGTTTGAACAGACATCCTTTTCAAACTGAACTTTGCTACAGGGAGTGAATGAGCAGATTAGATGCTGACACTGCTCTATGCTATTCCTCCCCACTACCTACATTGTAGCCAACTGTGTAGGCCTGACTGATATCTTGACAGGTTTCTTTGCTGGGGGGAAACTTGTTCTTACTGGTAGAGCAAGCTGAAAAATTACTGTCAGTGCCAAAGATAGAGCAAGGCAGCTAAATTGTGTCTCAGGTTCCTTGTAGGTGGGAAGAACAAGTACATGCGGTGCATCTACACCATATTGAACACACGCTGAGTTGGCAGGCACAAAATGGTTATGATAGAGAAGAAAATGTCATTTTGTTTACAAGAGATTTCTACTTTTCTTGTATGACATCTGTATATTTCAGGAGAACAGATATATGAGCTAGAAATAAGCGTGTGACTTTTTTTCTCAAATATAGGCCACCTTCACATTACACTCATGCTTAGAAACAGTAGTTTGGTATTGATATAGGAGTTTTGACTGATAGTGTAGTAAATAATTTTAAAAAACACTGTCACTTTGAGGAAAAGGGAAGGAAATTCAGTGTATTTGCATTTTTTTCTACAGCTGAGAGAGGTTTCTTTAGATGTTTTGTAGTCTGCTACGATATATTCCCGTACAAGAGATAAGGTTTTAAAGGTTTCACTTCCTCTTGATTATGCTTGAAAGGGGAGAGCATATGCAGGGAATTTCCTCTTTATATACAATGTGTCTTAGTACGTGATTATTTACCCTGTAGAGTACTGAGCCTGCTGGTGTCGTTCATATGTTGGCGCACAGAATGCTGTGTGCTTAAAGCAGATGCAGTGTGCCCTCCCCATAGCAGAAGTGGTACTTGGTGGATGAAGGAGAGACATATAATGGCTTCAGATCATTGGTCAGCTCTATTTTTTTTCCATCCACAAGAGGTGTAAGGAATAAGCAGCCAAAACCACGGCGCCTTAAGGGGTAAAGAGGTGAAGGAATCTTGACCAGTGATCATTTCTGCACAAGTGTGCATGCACACACAGCCCTGTACCCCTACAGTAGGGATTGCATCACATTAGGAATGCTTAAGACTGCAGCACTTCAATCAGGAAGTTAAAGCACATTTAAGAGTATCAGTTTAGCTACTCTACCAGCTTGGTTAGCATGTTTTTTGATTTCTTTGAGTCATCATCCTGCTGCTTAGTCCATGCATGAGCTGTGTGCTGGACCAGGAGTTTGGCTCAAGACAAAGAACCCAAATGCCAGCATCCATCCTTGTATGCAGACATACATATAATAAGCCCAAGTGTATATGCAGAAGGCTCGGTAAAGTCTCTTCTCAGTTTTTTAAAAAAGAGGTATTTAACTGATTTTTATTTTCCCTTCTTAAGATCACCCCTTAAGATCTGCCTAACCCTTAGATTTCAGTAGCAGTTTTGTAGACATAAGCAGTTAAGGATGTAAGCAAAGCAGAGTTTACAGGAACAAGCAATCCTATATTAGAATGATACAGTTGGAAAAAAATTGGCAATCTCCTGTCTTGCAAAAGGTAAAGGATATTATATATCTCATCTGACTTTGCCTCTTCTGTGTACTTTGATCATCACAGCTTTGACATTGGTGCTACAACAAAAGAGAGATTAAAAGTAGGAAGAGAAAAGAAATTGCACAGAGATACACAACATCGTTGCCAGAGCTGGGGAGTAAAATCTGAATGGAACTCTGAGAGCTGCTTTTTATTTTTTAAAGAATTATCATGATTATGTATTAATTGCCAATCCACGGTTGGTCCATTTTTACTTCATATCATCCATACAAAGACCCCTGCATTTGAAGATGCTAAGAGCGCCAAGTTAAGTTCTCCCAAGTCATGAAAATCAAAAATGTCATCTTTTGAAGGGGCCGATACATTTTTATTAAGGTTGTAATTACATGTTCACAGGTGTTTTTTTCTGCGTTTTGAGACCCATGCTTCATTCAGTGCAAAGCCAGTGCTCACTTATTTTCTATCATCATCATTTAGTGTGTGATCCACTATATTTTTTTACTGCCCATTATCCATACGCTTTGTGAAAACTGGCTTATGCATTTTCTTCTCAGCTTTTCTCAGTGATCATCAGTATTGCCTAGAGCATTCAAAAACTTTGTTTAATGAGATGTTACAGATATGTGGCCACTGTTTTACAGATGGTAGTCTGAAGAAAAAGAGTGATATTAAAATTACCAGCTGATTCTGGGTGTTCAGTTTGAAATGTGTATAGATTTTTCAGAGCACTGAGCATTAAGTGGCTTTTTTATATTTAAATTTTCAGCTTTGACACTGGTGGTAGCATTTCAGAGGGCAGTATCCATGGGTCTCGAGCTGGACCACCCAGGAAATAAGGAATATTCATTTGACAGTCCGAGAAAAGTTTCTTTTAAGCTATTTGTCCAGCACTGCATAAGGCTCTATGGCAGAAACTTTGGTAGGACAGAGTTCCACAAGATGCTGCTCAGGTTCTTTACTGGGAAACTGCCTTTTCTAAAGATGCCGCAACCCCTTGATCTGTGACTGTGACCTCCCTCCTACAGCACAGGCAACAAGCCCCTACTGTCCACAGCTGCATTCCGCACCTGCCCCCTGTCTGTGCAGGAGCTCCATCCTCAGTGAGACTTGTCTCTTTTGGAACTAAATACATACCTAGTGAAAAGTTAAATAAAAGCAGAATTTAAAGTAAGGTAATTAATTATTTTTGCTAAGTATAAAAACCATTTTGAAGTATAAAAAAAAACATTCCGTGGTTATTTGAAAAAGCACAATCTGAAAGAAAAGTTTGAGAAAATGAATTGAGAGTAAGAACAAAAATGACTTTAAAAGATTTTTGCTTGTTTTGTTTAAGTATTTTGGTTTTTAGGTAAACGTTTGATAAAATTTTATAAATGTAACCATGTCTTTAGCCATTATTTCTAAATAAATTTTTTAACTCTAGACAGATTCTTAAAATGCTTACAATCTACAAAGGAAATGGAAATCTCTCAGCAATAGGACTGAAAGCATTAAATCTACTCCTAATGTCAGGTATGGTATGTTTTACTTTCCTACTTTTGTCTAAGCTTTTAGAACATGGAATTGTGGTGTGAAGTGTGTGATTGTACATAGCAGGCCTGAGTTTTCTCTCTTTTACTCCTGGAAGGTCATTTGTACCTGATACAAAGTCAAAACGGTACCATTTTGTACCGCTTTTACCCCCCTAGAAATGCTTTCCCAAACTGCAAGGCTGTGAAGAACATGACCCATTGTTTATGTCGACTTGTTATTAGCATAGACCCAAATACTTGCTCTGTAGTTAAATAAATAAAGGCCTTATTTTTTCATGCTGGAATGTAAACTTGGTGACATTCTGACTTACTTCTTTTAGTACTGGTTAGTACTTCTAAAAACGCAAATTCCCTGATTTATCTCTATTATTCTGCTCTGCAGAGACCGGATCTTACCAGGTGCTGAGAACATTTTGCACTATACAGAGTTTCTTGGTCTTCTGTTGAAACTGGAGTCCATAAGGGAGATATTCTGATAGGTTGACTCTAGGTAGCATATAGTATAGGAAGATAATTACTGTTAAATTAGAGATGTATTCCATTGACACTAACAGGCTTTCAAATCAGCCTTATTTGCAAACTGAGGATTAGACTTGACTTTAGGTAATGAGTGCTAAGCTGGCTGCCCAAGCTTCTACAGGCAGTAGATTGAAACAGTGGCCTCCAGAGGATGATTCATGCTGTTTGTTTGTCTGTTTTAATGATTCAGAATCTTAATGGTTAAGTACAGAATCTTAATGGTTAAGTACAGTGTTTCACTGTAAATGTTGAACCTAAATCACTGCAACATGTAATTTCTTCTGTTCTGCAGATGTAATTGCCTTCTTGCTCTTGGAGGATGAAGTGGATGTGTTTTCCTTGGTATTTAATGCCATGCAGACCTTCCCTAAAAATGAAGAGATCCAGCAACATGGATGTAAAGCATTACACAAGCTTCTTGAGAAAGGTATTTGTATTTTGTAGTTATTTAGTTTAAAAAAGTGTGTAGGTTGGGAGGGGACTGCAGATGTCTTAATTGCAAAGAATGAATACTTTGCATTCCAAATTCTGTTAGTATATCTTGGTCTTCAAATGAGTTAGCATAAAATAGAGTTTCCAAGTCATATCAGAAATTATCTAAAATAGAGCAATGAATATGAATCTTTTAAAAATCAAAATGCATTTGCATTTCTGTCTCCAGAGTTAGCCAGAAAGATGGGATTCAAAGTCAGTCAGTGACACTGTAGCAGAAGAGTAACATTTGATTTTTCTTCTTGAAAGAAAAAAAAAGGTTATTATTTAGAGGCTAGTAAATTTTAACGTTGTGAGTAAGGTATAAGCAAGTCTAAGTTGAATCAAAACGCTCACATTTTTAAAAAATGTATGACAGCTTTTGGTCCTGACACTGCTGAAACATCCAAGTATGGATCTGTACAACATTCCTATGTTTCTTCCAAAGAATGTAGTCACCATATATTGAATTTCTGTAGCATTTCCAGGAACTATGTGTGATGGGCAGAAATCCTGTTATAGCAGCCTTACTTTGCACTGAAGTTTCTTGCTTCAAATAAACATTGGGAAATGCTAGCACTCCCAGCAAATCAACTGCCTTCCTTGCTGCAAAGATGGCCTCTAATTCCTCACTTTTATTCTGTCCGTCACCATTTTCTGCTGCTTCTTTTCCAAGTCTAACTCGCATACATCTGTGCCTGGAATTATCTTCTGCTTTGCTTCCCCTATTCCACTCTCCCTAAACACTTTGTCCTGCCATATTTTTTCTTCAGGGTCCACCAGGGTATAAGATTTTCTGATAAGATCTTACATTTTCTGTGCATGCTTTTTACAAATCTGTAGACTGTTCTGTATGCAGACCTGCATGCCGCCTTCTTGATGGTCCTGCTCATGTAACAGGTTCCCAGACTGCCACGGGCATTTTTTTCCTGACTCTCAGCAAGCTTCTCAGTTACACTAACATGAATGTTTACCTAGTCTTATCATGAACCAGATTCATGAAGTCATTCTGCTTAAAATGCAAAATTTGGGGCTCCTTTTTAACTTGCATCATTTCGCCTATCTGGTTCCCTGCGCAGCCACACAGACAGTTGTGACAACCCAAATGGCAGGGAGTAGAAATACTTAAGATTATTACTACTGTAAAGCCAAAATATCGTTAAAGCATGACTCTAGTCTGTATGGAAGGGACTCCATATCAAAAGAAGCTGAAAATGAAATAAAATCATGCAATATGCAGAACAGAACTCCATCAAATTGTTTCCACCATATTTTTAGCCTTTCCTTCATTTGTATGCCCTCTTCGTGAGAAATATCTGATGTTCATTCTGTAAAGAAGACCACATTACATCTTTTTATGTCTTGGCTTACATAGAAGCACTTAAATATCATAATTTAGCTACATAATATGTAGGCTAGAGAAAGGCTTCTATAGAAGAACTCCATTTTTAAGAAACAGTCTTAACTGTGGAAGGAGATATGTGTGGATAGCATCTTACTTTCTGTGAAACAGAAAATAAATATAAAGAGACTTTATGAAAGCTATTGTCTTTCTTTGGGTTGCACCAGAATATGAATTATGTCCTCAAAGCTGTACTGTATCTCTCTTGCTTTTCAATTTAGTTCCAGAAGAGCAGCTGACTGAATTTATTGAAAGTAAAGATCATATGACCATATTGAAAGTATTTAAAGAGTTTCCAGATAAAGAAGAGGTGATTCTTCCTGCACTTTATTCATTACATTCCTTAGCCGGTCCATGTAAGTGCATTATTGGAAGTCATTTTCAATTGCTCTCTTCCTATAGCTTGCATCAGCTTACTCAGTCTGTGATAACTTTTCTATTATTATGAAAGAAATTTCAAGCCTCTCTCAAGATAAGCTGTAGGCAATGCTGCAAAATGTAGAGATGTATTTTGGCAGAAGGAGTAGCCTTGCAATGAGACTAGTTGGTAGTTGCAGACAAATTGCCTGCCTCGTCTTTGAGAAATACTGATTTGTATTTTTTCATGGGAAATTGTCATATTCTGCCCTTCTGATGAGGATTAATCATAAAAACAGAGAGGGACTTTATTCTGCCTCAAAGTGTTATGTGACTATGATCTTCATGAAGGTTATAGAGGTCAAAGTCCAAATCCCTGTTCTGCTTCTGGGGACTGTCTCGCTTGAAAAGGGCAAAAAAAGAGGTAAAGATGGACATCATTGGCAGAGGCTTTTCCACCGGGGAGAATAGTCCATACAAATGCAATGGCCAAGGCTGGTGTGTGGACTCAAGATACCCATCCCTGCCCATGGAGTGGTGCCTGCGAGGAAGGGCCCCCATCCCACAGCCTCATGGTGGCCTTATATGTTAGTGGCCTTCTTGTTATGTCTCGTCCTCTGATAGCAGCTGGCTGGGCAAAATTGGGTTCTGACATTTGTCCTTGATTATCTATGTCAGTTTTTTCACTTGCTATGTGATCTTGTAGACATAAAGGCATCTGTAGTCAGCTTCTCATTGGTAGTCACAATGTCAGCAAGCAGAACCCTCCGTCTCTTCTACAAGATACTTGTTGTTCTGCTCCTGGCAGAAGCGAATCCTCAGAGATCCTAGCTCATATATCTTGTCAGCTCCATAGTAGCCCTGCTGGCTCAGTTCATGCCACGAAACAGGAACTGAACTACAGTTTCCCACTTTCTATCGGACAGTTTTTCATATTTTCTTTCTCAAACTTCCAGCTGGTTCAGTTTATGTTAAATAAATAATCCTCAAGCCAGAAATAAATTGACCTTAGTCCAAGATTTGCTGCCATTTTCTAAGGAAAAGAATGCCAGATTTTAAATGCTATTTTAAAAAGTAGTTACTATGGCAATGTGTAACAGCTCCAAGAGGAGGACATAACAAAAAAATTGTCATTATTTGTTTACAAAGTAAGAATTTGCTTGGCAGTTAGTACTCTCATTTCAGATATGGGAGATTGAAAATAGTCAAAGAAACAAAACAGGCTACTCCTGTGAGCATTTATATTTTTATGCTGTGACGTGCCATAATACACATAAGAAAATTTATTTCCTTAAAGCCATCATGGGAAAGTCATTTACTGTAAGTTCAAATTGCAGATTATCCGATAGTAAAATGTTTGGCCCCCATATCGTGACACCCAAATTTCTTTTCCAAATGGTCATAGGAAGGATTCATAGCTCAGTAAGCCTTCTTGCACTAAGACCTATCTAGGCTTGGTTCTACTTTGTATGTCATGAGAAACTTGAAGGGTGAGAGTTCTTCTCTATGTTTTTCTCTTAAATCTGAAAAGTTTTGATGGAATAAGAAAAATGTTGGCTGCTTTCAGAGGCCATGGGTGAATTCTTCTGTAGTAATGGGGAGAAAGAGGTAACTCCAGCAGAAATTTCACCTCACCCTAAGAGGGGAATGGATCTGGAGACCCAATCCATCTTCTTTTTGCTAGTTAGACCTAGGAAGTGGTAGCTCCTTGCAAACCTAGCGTTGCTCATTTCCTGCAGAATTTAAACATATTTTTAATTATGTTCTCTCTGTAGTAAACTATTTTAGTGTATTTTCAAAGTTTGAATATGTTCATAATTATCAATGAAGTGACAAGGATTAAGATAACTTTATTATAATAGTTTTTAACTACGATGGTGCTGATTTATCATAAGTTCCTCTATGTGTGGTCTCTGGGCTCAGTAGATAATGATGCATTTGCTCTTTTTATTAGTTTATGTGAATATTTTATTGGTTTTTGTATCTAACCTTCATATCAACAGGTAAACACAGAATCTGTAATGATTTGCAGAATATTGCAGGAGCATTAGATGAATATTTCTATACCCTCGCTATACAGTATGCATATGGCAGTATTAATTTGAGCCCAGAAAAATGACTTTCTAACTTGTCCCCTTAAAAAGTGGAAGAAAACAGAGAAGGCAAACATATTTAAATAAATGGAGGTCAAAGTGTCTCATTCTTTTTCTTAGCTGTTTGCCCTGGAAATTGAAATGCTTGATTTGCTGAAGTATTACTGGAATACCTGAAGTATTTAGTTGATCACTGTGGTATTAGAGACTAAATTAATGCATTTGAATTAATATTTGTTATACACTTAGTTCATATTTAAGAAAAATGTTATGTAAGAAAGATCTCTGAGGTGGTTCATGTGGTGTGGAACAAATGCATAATTACTATGTTATTTTTCTACTGAGTTATTTTTGCGTATTGGTAGCCGTGATTGTCTTCTGTGGCAGTACTGGGGAAAAAATGTCACCTTTCTAACAAGCCACAAAGGCAAAACTGAAGCATAGGCCCAATTTTCTACATTAACAAATTGGTCAGCTATTAGAACCCAGTCACCATGTACTTTTTCTTAATAGCAGTTTTTGTTTCTCTTTCTTTCTTTAGCCAGCAATGTTGAGGTGCTCATGTCTGGAAATGTTCGCTGCTACAATGTTATAGTGGAAACCATGACAAATTTTCCCAATAGTGAAACAGTTCAGGAAGTGGGTTGCTGTTTGTTGCAGAAACTTACGTTGGGTAAGTTCACAAGGTTGTTTATAGTCAACTTACTTTAACTGTATAGGAGCTGGAATTACTGCCAACAAAAGAATTACTTTTCCAGTTGACTGTCAGGGGAGTATGCTACGCCACTCCGTGTTTCTGATGATGTGGACATATCCATGTAACACTTGGCCACAGTTCATATAAAATGCTTTTGCATGCTCTGTAACCACTGTACTACAGGGTAAGGCGAAAAAATATTATCTCCAGTTACATTTGTGATGGCATTAAAGCCAATACTGTAGACAAATAATGAACCTGGAAAGGACTTGCCTTAAAGCATGTTCTTAGGTGCTCTATTGAGTTGAGCTAATAGGACTAAATGGTTAAAATCTGGGAGAGGTACTTACCTCTCAGTGAAAGATCTAGACATTCAGTGTAGTCACTGCCTCAAGACCAGAATTGAGGGGAAGAAATGAGACTAGTTTCACATGCTTGAAATTGTATTTTTGATGCCATTTAAAAACTTTTTAAACATCATTTTAAATGCAAACATTTAAATACTCAGTGCTCTGCACAGAGCAGCAGAACACCTTTCATATTGCTATGTGATTTTAACTTTTGCTAATTAAGAATTAAAAATGAATATCAGTTTAGAAAGCAGAGCTATCAAACTGTTTTACAGAACAAGTGTTGCAGTATTATATTATGTCCAACATTTGTTTCCACAACAAATGAGGAAGCTATTTTCATTTACTTCCTTTTTGCAATCTTCCTTATATTCAGCCTACAGTATAAAATACTGTACATGCAATGGTAAAAATTGTGCTTTAAATATATTCATCATCAAAAGATGATTCTACTGTTCCAGAATATATATACTCCGTATTTGTAGTGCTGGCTTTGATATAATTAGTGAGAAGCAGAAAAACAAAGGGTAAAACAGAGTTAAACCATTTCCCTCTTAGAATCAGTCATATCCTTGCAGGAATTCAAGATCTGAACTCCATTTACTTCCTGGCAGGAAGTCTGCAAATGAAACACTAACTGTATCCTTGTTATTTTAACAACAGTGTACTCTTAATTTTGCACTAATCCACTATCTTACCCAGCGTTCTTCTGCATGTATTAGGAGAAGGGGAAGAAAAAAAAAAAAAAAAAACACACAGAAAACTTAGATCCCATTTTTTTTTCATTGACCTCTTTTTTTTTTTTTCCACAAATAAAATATTGTTGGGTAATGTAATAGCAAATCTAATATCTACTAAAGATAAAGTTAATCATTTGCATACTGAGAAATTTATATGTGTGAGATAAGCGTGTAAATGTTGAGAAGTATGTTTATATTCATTTAACATTTTAATCTATTTTCAGGAAATTTTTTCAATATCCTAGTATTGCATAAGGTTCCAGAAGCCATTGTGAAGGCTGTTGAAACATATTCTGAAAATGCAAAGCTACAGGCTGCAGCTCTCACTTGTTTAGCTCTTCTCAGTGAGTAAATTCCTTCCTAACTGCATAAACAAATAAATGGGCAGATGAATGTTTTAATTCTAGTGATTTCCCAAATTTTTGACACTTTCTTTTTTTACCATGACATGTCTCTGTTCATACCACATACCCAACATCAACTTCACATTGTTCAGAGCTGGTGCGTAAAGTTGATGGATCCTAACAAAGCGACTTGTTTCTTTGCAGGCAAATATTGAATAATCCTTGATATATCTCTAGGGATAGCAATGCTAGTTTCATGCTGGGATTGCCATGTGTGACAGCATTCATCACACTGTGACAGTTTGTAGCAATTTCAGAGCAATGCTTGTGTTTGAGTTCCATAATGAATTTTAAGATTTAAACTTTTTCTTTAGTGTCCTACAGGTACTAGCCTGAAAGAGAAGTTAGTTAACTAGTGGCAAAAAGCTGAAGACTCGATTCTCCTTGAGTTTGAGAAATTGTTTCAGACTGAACTCAGTAGAAATGTTATGTAAGGTTCCAAAAAAATAGCGTATATTAGAAACTGGCCTACATTCTGGTAAACTTCAACAGATTAATGTTGATACCTTAATTTTTCTTAAGGGCTGAAAATCACGACGTCTTCTGAATTACTGTCCTTCCCGGAGCTAAATATTTCCATCTTAGTTTGTATTTTGCAGTTTGTATTTTTTTTTTAAATGGCACTACTTCAGAGTGAAGATGATGCTGTATTGAGTGTTTTGCACAAATGATCCACAGTTATATTTTGTGTCTGTCGTATTCCATATGCAAATACATAAGAAATAAAAATATGTGGGGGCTTTTTCAGAGGGTAAATTCTGATTGATCTGTAACTATCTACCTAATTTGCTACATTATCACATTTTTTTTTGATTTCTTCATAATCTTAAAGAAACTATTCAGATCTATCATAGAGTTTATATGAAAAGGCTTCCTCCTTTCCTGAAAAGACTAATTCATACCCCATTTATTTTGAAGAACAGTCTTCAGCTGATTTTCCCACATAAGCGGTGTGATCATCTCCATGATTAGGGGAATGTTAAATCATAATTGTTTTATTTTTGCATTAAGTTTTTTTGTACATATTTTATATTTCAAGCTGAAACAATATTCTTAAACCGAGACTTAGAGGAAAAAAAAGAAGAGGAGGAAGAAAAATTATGCTGGTTGGAAGCCTGTTACAAAGCATTAGAACAGCACCGAAAAAACACGGATGTACTGGTGAGAATTTCTCAATGGATATGGAAAGTCTACATTATGTGTTAAAAAATGTTTAGTAACACATTTTTTTTCTCAAATGTGTTCATGCAGACAAGGCTGGATTAGATTTAGAAACTGTGTGCCATTCCCACATTTATTCACCTTTACTGGTTTAACTTACTCCTCTGGATAAAGAGTATTTGTTTAGTTGAAACTTATTACCTGTAACTTCAGCCATTTAAAACCTTTTTAAACATCATTTTAAATGCAAACATTTAAATACTCAGTGCTCTGTACAGAGCAGCAAAACACAGGCCCATCCACAGAGGAATTAGTTTCAGCCTAAAAAAGGTATGAAAATGAAAATCAAATAATGAGAATGTGGCATGTGCTCATAACTCAGGCCTGTCCCAGATATAAAGACTATCACCCTCTGCAGCTCGCTGTGTTCCTACATGAAACAACTTGGGTAACTGTGATGGAATCAGAGTTTTGAATCTGTTCTGATTTTTGTACCTCCTGTCATGGACTGAAAAATAATGACATTATTTAAAATTTCTTAAAAATATAAATTTTTATATTCTAAAGGTATATTTTCATAGTCCTTTTGTTTCTTCTTGTGTTAAATTTAGGAGGCTGCATGTTGGGCTTTGAAAAATCTGTTTCTGTATCAACGCAACCTTCATGAGAAGATTGGAGATGGAGAAAATCAGTCAGTATTGACACCATGAACTGTATTTTTTAAAATGATAAAAAATATATATATATATATATAAAAAATTAGGCTATGTAGGGTCTCATATTTCAGTTTTTTTTCCTCTTCTAATACATCAAGAAGGGCATATCCACCATCACCAACACTTGCAGAAGTATCTTCCATGAAAAGCATGCTAACCTTGACTCAGATGAAATTCTGAGTGTTTTTATATGGAGACAGGACACAGTCTAATAAGTTCAGTTCACAAAAAGTTTCCTCTTTTGCTGCAACAAAGATAGGACATAAGAGTAGGTAAAATAGTGAAGATTAAGACATCTTATTTTGTATGGAAAAGTGATGCTTGTTTCCCCACAGATCAGATGGCAGAATATAGCAGTATGAGTGCTGCCTCATCAGGAAGAATCTAGACATGAATAAAACAGAATTTAATTTCACTTGATCTCTTTCTGAGAACTTAGTAACTCTGCTCTCTGCTCTGTGTGCTTTTCTGGACCTCAAGTCTCTTGAAGGTGTGATTCCAAATGGATTGGGAACAGGCTTAATACACATAGTTTGCCAAAGGCTTTCTATGGGGTCATGCTACAGAAAAATACTAGAAGTCAAGTGCTTCTTCATCTTCATCTTCATCTGAAGATTTAATTATGTTGCTTATTTAATTACATGAGTATTTTTTAGGAAGGTGAACTACGGCTATGAAGTAACTGCTGTCATATGGTTGCTGTGCAGTGATTTGGCTCTCTTTGTGAAAGGTTCCCGATAGACAGAGAAGTGATGCTCTCCATGCTGATGCATTCCTCTTCAAAAGAAGTGTTTCAGGCAGCTGCTAGTGCCTTGGCGGTCTTGTCGCAACAAAATGGTGAGGAAATTTAATTATCTCCTCTTTCCTATTCCCATCGAATGTTATTGCTGTAATATTAGAGACTATTAAAAGTATGCCACTGTGTTAGCACCATATTCCCAATGGTTAAAATATTATGCAGTTGAATTTAATAGGAAGTCTGTCCAATCAATATTCAGAAAAAGGTACTGTTAACCAATATCATAGAGAGTATCTGAAGTAAAGAGCTCTTTGCCAGCTCATATTTTGCAATTGCTGTTTTTTGGAGGAGACCTGAAAAGAGTGTTCTCTTTGTATGCTTGTTTAAATATTTATCACTCTTTGAATTTTGTCAAGAGCAGAATTTGTTGGAACTCACGTGAGATAGGATTACAGCCTGACAAATACTACTTTCCTGTTTAACATAGGAAATTTGAGCAGTCCTGTTGACTTCAGTGGATCAAATCATGTGTAGAGAGTTAAGCCTATGCATAACAGTTTTCAAAGATTGCTTTTAGAACTGATTATGTCCCTAACCCGGTTTCCTAAATTCTTTCAATTTGCAGACCCCTCAAAGGTTTTCAGTGGAGATGTGGACCCTTGTATAGACTACTTAAACCTACTGACAGTTGGCCTTTTCTTAAATACCTTTCCCAGAGCCCTTTGAAATGGTTATGGACCTCAGGTGGTTGGTAGACTGCAAACTGAAAACCACTGGCTAGATAGCAAGATAAAGACTAGCGGTTAAATACCATTCCCTAGGTGAGAAAGTGTTATTTTATCATTAGGTTAGAGAGCCATCCAAGTTCATACAGTGAAATAATAAAATTTTTTAAAAGTTATTTATGAGAAAAAGCATGTACCTGTATTACCTGTAAGGAGAAATAGATCTTATAAATGTATGCATAGTATAATAATATGTTATACCAGGTACTTTTATAACCACATTTGAAGTGATCACCATAGCTCTTCAAAAAGACACTGCCAAGTGGGACTTGATTGGGAATCCAGGAATCCTGGAATCTAGGAATTCCAATCCCTTGGAAATCCAAAGCAAATTTTTATTTTCCCTTTTCCCTTCTCCTTTTTCCTTTTTTTTTAATAAATGTTGTTATAATAAAAGAGTATACATAAATAAGTATAGTAAAACTCCGTGGCACAATATAATATTTACTGAATATCCACTTGAGATGGATATCAGCAATGATAAGAATTGGTGGTAGTTACCATGATAACATAGAATATTTTTAGAGTATTCTGGTACAGTATTCTGAGCTCTGTTGAGTACAGTTGTAGCTCCAAAATGCTACAGCTAGAGTGTTTGAATTAAAATTAAATGGGCTAACAAAATAAACAGAGTGGATCAATATCATTTGAGGCATCTGACCATATGAGAAATATAAGTCTTCAAAGATAAAAGTAAATTCCTCTTTGGAAGATACTACGTTTTTGAAAGTTATAACGTTCTCACTATCCTACATAATAATAGAGTGCAATTCAGAAAAAAAAGTTATAAGAATAAAATATTTTTTTTAAATACAAGAGTGCTGTCCCCTTCCTTTAAGTTAACTTTATGTAAGTAAAAACATTAGATGCATTTAAACTTATTAGGCACTTTGGGAATCTTAATTTTAGGCTAAACTATACAAACACAAGTTTTAAAAGTTTTAAACGTTTAAACTATACAAAATCAAGTCAGGTTTTGCTGAAACCTGTTCCCATTCTCTGTTTTTAAGAACAGAGATAAAATGAGAAACTGGAGCAAATCTTTGTTTGTTGTTAGGCCAATGTGTTTATCTATGTATGTATATATACATACATGTATATGTGTGTGTTTATGTGTATTTAAACATACATACTTTAGCTTATGTTGCTATTTCTTGTTATTTTATGTTGTAGTAAATATTAGGAAGACACTTTTGGCTAAAGGAATACACATGAATGTTTTGGACATAATGAGGAAATACCCACATTGTCCTGAGGTGGCTGAAGGTGCCTGCAGGATCCTCAATCATGTTTTTCAAGGAAGGTAATGCACGCTTCAAATATATGACTTTTTTTAAAGTGAAAGTATATGAGATTCAGTGCTGCAATCAGTTACATTTAAATTATTGACCATTTCACTTAAAATAACATTGTATTACTATTACTTTTGTATTGGCTTTTGCAAATATTCTAGCAAATTCAATGGAGAACTAACTTGTGACTCGTAAGTATCAGTGTACTGGCTGGAAATGTGATTCCAAGTGTCTTGCCAAGTTTGATCAGCCTTTTCCCTAAGACTTGTGTATATGCTAAGCTGCTTGTGAAAAACATGGCAGACTCAAGATTTACTCACAGAACTTTTTATAAAATATTTTGGTATTATTAAAGTATTAAAGAACATTGCCTTAACAGTAAATTAGTGGCCTTTGGCTACTGATTTATAGGAAAGCTAATTATATTGAGCTATATTATTTTAGTATTTTTCTTAAAGATTACAACCTAACGTGACTGGTATTTTTCTGTTTATTTTGTGAATATCTGTCAATTCTTCAGTATTTTATGACAGTCATGAAGCAGTAGGTTAAGGAGGACTTGTATCTTTTCATGTATCTGTGCTAGAATCAAAATGAAACGTATGAACCCACTGTTAAAACACCCAGAATGAAATAATATATTGGTTATGTTATTTTTCTGGGTTGAATTGAAATTACTTCTCAACGGTTTAGAATTGAAATAATTTTATTATTTCAATTATAAAATTGTAAAATTATAAAAATATAAAAAGTATAAAATTATAAACATAATTCTATACTGCACTCATGGAAGGACATGAAAATAAAATATTTGCTATGGAGAGGAAAATTATCATAGTTTAATTTATAGCTAAAATCAAATATCCACAGTGTTAATTAAGGAAGTACAAGTACATTGTTTCTGTTTATTTTATAAACATTATTTTCAGTTTCCCTCATCTGGACATAATGACAGTAGCTGTATCGGAAGTAGTAAAAGCCATGAAGAAACATGGAAAATCACTCTCTGTACAGCTAGAAGCACTTCGAGTCCTTTTACACTTTATGATGCCTGGTAAGTCATCTAAAAACATAGTTTGTGTGAGATCATACACTAATTCAGAGAATATAATTTGATAGCTGCATTTTAGTCTTTCTTACCTAGTCAGACAATCTTTTGTGGCACTTCAGAAAATTACCTGAAGTTCTATATTTAACGCCAACCTTTTATAACTCTTTAAGAATATGGAGGAATGAGACATTGATGGCAATGGACCAAAATTACTATTGCTGGTAATCCCCTTTATTCAATCAGTGATAATTTAGTAATTTAATGATTTATAAATTACTGCTAAAGAGTCCAGGAAGGGAGTGTGGAGCCTCAATGAGGTTGAGTACCTTCAACGTAGACTTAAGTGAGAGCAAGCAGTGATAATAATTTCTCCATCAACATGATTGTACTGCCAAATGAATTTTTTTTAATAGTATCTCTCAGAAGGAACATCAGAATTGGATCTGACACCGAAAAATACAGACAATAATGCAAATATATGAAATAAAATGCTTTCCATGGCCCAGACCAGCTAGCTTAAGAAATCCTGAAAAAAAAAAAAAAAAAAAAAAAAAAAAGAAAAGAAAAAAATAAAACTCTTTAAAGGCAATCTTCAATTAGGAAAAAAAATATTCCTTTTTTCTTTTATGTCATTAATAGAGTTTGGGAAAAGCTTCAACTCTTTTTCATTTTACTGCTGTACGTGTTGCTTTTTCCTCACTATCTTGTTAGAGATTGTAAGTGTGAGAGTATAGACATGGAGGTATTAAATTTTTTTTAGAACAACTTTTTGCAAGTGTCTGTTAAGAGTTTTTGTTGAATAAATGCAAAATATCTAACTTTGAAACCAGTAACTTGAGTAACATGCAGAATGATGTCAGGTTTTCAGTTTCATTCTGTTCTTTGAGTTATAGTGGCAATACTTTCAATAAACTAAAGAAATAAGACTTGATATGCATTTTTTTACATGTACGCAAAGATTTTTTGTCAAAATTCTGGCCAGGTCCTTCTGCAGTATAATGAAATGATGAGTACAAAGTATATGTTGGCATTTGAAGGTTAATTAGGGAAAAAACGTTCATGAGAAAAATAGTAATCAGATTGGATGCTGACATGACTTTTAAAGGATTTCGGCATACTACTATCAGTAGTGCTCCTTGCCTGCAAGTGCTGATAGCTGCGAGAAAGTTAAATCTGAAAAAAACGTTGTGTGTTCTTTTATGTGTGCTTGCCTTCCACTTATGTCATATGTGGGTAAATGTTGGCCTCTGAAGTAGTGCCAAGGGAAGAAGGGCAATTAATTTATGGCTCTTTTACAGTCCCTCCTTTTCAGAAGGAAGGCACATTCTGAAGTGAAGTCAAGAACACCAAAAAAATCCTATTGTAGTTCAAGGAAGTAATTTATTGCAGTGTACCTTGAGTGAAATTCTTTGGCATGATCTTACATTTTTGTAGTAAGCAGTGAGCAAACATATGGTGAAATCATCACTTCATACACAATGTAGAGTGTAAATCTGGAGGGACTCAGGCAGTTAGTACAGTGTTTTGAAAATACCAAATTAGAAATAGGCCTTCGAGTCATTTATAACAAAATGAGTCAATATGATTCTAATCCTGGGTTAACAGGGAGAATACTAGATCTGCTCTTCTGAAGAAGCTTGTTTTTTCATTGTTTCAGGTACAAAGAATGAACATCAGAATGGTTCTTCCAGAGACATGGGAGATGCTGCTTTTGCACTTACCTTGAAAGTCATTAAAAGCCAATGTTTGTTGGAAGGAGCTCACGCCTTGGTCCTTGTTGCTTTGAACAGGGTATAATTAAAACTCTATCCTGATAAATTTTGTCACTATTTTACACTCGCAGTGATTTATAACTTCCGCAGTGATTTTGCTATTGATTAGATAGAATTAATCTTAGCTGAACCCTCCAGTTCCATTTATTATCTGGAATTGCTTTTCTTTCTTTTGCTCTGGAGTATATTGGATCATCTTTTATACAGTGATTTTAGAGGATATTTATGGAAGTAGTGCTGATTTTTTTCAAGCACATAGCATAGTTTTTTTTTTTTTTTTAATGGACTAGTTTATACAAGAAAAATACAAGAAAGAATGATCCAAGTGCTTTGAAGGGGAGTCTGAAAAGTGAAAGACACCCCTTAGAAAAATGAGAAAGTACTGGGTAGTTGCACAGTGAATAAACCTTAGATCCTAATGATGGGAAGAGTTTAACTTTATGGCCTTCAGACAAATCCCCGTGTTGCAAGGATTACAAGGTTCACATGACCACAGCTGAAGCGGATGTGGTAATTTATATTTTTTAGCAGTCTCTCAGCTATTTTAGATTTGGCAGACATCTGCAGTTAAGGTCATCTATATCTCTCTCACAATTATTATAAAAGTCAGAGCAAATGATGCATTAGCAAAATAATGGTAATGTGTCTGTAATGTGACATTTCCTGACCTAGAGATTTATTCTGGCAAAATCATTTAAACTTGAACAATTTAAAGAAATATTAAAAAAAAAAACACACTGTGGTGGAATATTTCAGGATCAAAGATGAAAATCTGGGAATGTTGTGAGAAACTGAAGATTGAAAAGTGAACCTGTATGAAATTGTAATTATTCTTCTTTCTTGTCACAAAAGCTATAATTTCACATACTTCAGGAGGAACAAACACACAACTCTCCTGTAGTGATCATAGCAGGACAGACTGTTGATCTGATTTTATCTTGATTTCTCTGTTAGTTTATTGGAAACCCCAACATTCAGAAGTGCGGACTGAAATTACTTACCTCTGTAGCTGAGTGCAATGGTGCCCTAGAAATTTTAACCCAGCAAGGAGCTACTGACACTGTGCTTCACACCCTGCAGATGTATCCAGATGAACCAGGTACAGAACATACTGTATTGCTTCAGTGTGAATGATGTGACTGTGAAGGATTCACCAGTGGAGCTGGACACGCCCTGTCACACTCCCTAGTACTGGGTGTGCTGTAGGTAACATTGCCAGAAGAGTCTGCAGTACTGGGTAGTCCTTAGGTTCATCCAGTTGGTAGTTTTATCTGTCCCTGTCAGAGTTTATGCAAATAATTTTCTAGAATATCAGCTCTCTAAGCTCAGTTCATGTGTTTATGCCACTCAGAATATCCATATAATCAACATTCACAATCTTTCTTTTTCCCTCTAGACATACAGTGTTTGGGTTTAAGTCTTCTAGGCGCTTTGATTTCACGGAAGAGTTTGTGTATTGCAACTATGCATGTGCTGGCAGGAGTTCTGGTTTCCACTCTGCGACGATTTAAAGAGGTCACTGAAATCCAGATGCACGTATGTGTTATTTCTTGCTACAAAGTCTAGAATTCAGTTAATCTATAATCATTTTTGAGGTAATCATCATCATAGTTTTGCTCACCTTTTGTAAAAAAAGTAATTTCCTACTTCCCAGGTCTTTCAGCATGAATAAGTTAAATAAAGATGTGTGTGAATGTTCTATCTAAGAAGGATACTAGTGGAATCCTATGTCAGAGGGATGGATTTTGCATCTAATTTTGAATGTGTAAGGGTAGTTCTCCTTACTGGTGTTCTATATCCTCTGCTTGCAGAGGATGCCTTGTTTGCTGCCAACTTCATTTTTTTATAGTGAGATCAGTTTCTTGCCATCCTTCCAGTACTTCTGATTTAGACCAATCTGGAAAGATCACAACATAACCTCCCTTCTTTACTTCTGTTTTTCCCCTCGACACTTTTAAGTTTAGCTTAGCAACCAGTTTAGAGCTAGATCAAAATAACATGCAGGAATAAGGAAGTTCCATAAAGTCATTCAGACTGAATCAGATTTGGACAGAGTTCCATAATTTCCCCAGTTCACCCCTTCCTGCCTGAATTCTGCTTCTAGAATAACAGTGTAATTTTGTATTTCTTTTTAGTTTCACTTTTTTCATTTAGCCTAGCTATTTTTCTTTTCAGATTCAAGAGCTGTGGAGCAACATAGTGGGATAGGCTCCCACATCCTTAGGAAGAAATTGTTCCCCCTTTACATTATCAGGAAATCACAAGTGTGTGTGTCACTGCCAGGCAGGGTGTTGCCAGATATTGCTGTGCACAATTTGGCTTTTGTTAATGTCAGTTAATATCTGCATAAGTGGGTCAGCTAAACAAGCATGAAACTGCAGCCTTATGAACGTGGAAACACCAGGTGTTCCTGCCTTCTGTTCTGCTCCTCTCCAATTTGTAAATTAGCGTGAGTTTAAAAGCCAGACCAAAAAAAAAAAAAAATGTTTTTTGGTTGACATTTGATTTTATTGCATGACTTGCTTCAAAATTACATTTTTAGCACCACACTTACTGCTCTTTGCAACTTTTTATTGTTTTGTAGGGGTTTCGTACGGTCTTGTCAATCCTTGTTTTGTCACCTTGTTTTGCAAAGCTTCTGGTACACGAATCGTTCGACACAGTCATTTTCTACCAGATGTCTCTGTGTTTCACAAACCGACGAGATCGACAGGTATCTTCTTTCTTTTGACTGCTCTATAGCTGGACAACTCTGATGCTTTTTAAACCTAACTTTGATTGTCTTCCCATTCAGTTTCAAAGCCTGTGTTGTAAATGCTTTGCTAAACTAGCTGAGAATGATGATTTAAAGAATACAATGCTGGAAAGAGCGTGTATTGAGTACAACAGCGTTATGGCTGAATGTTTGCTCTTGCTGGGAGCTGATATTAATAAGAAGACAAAGACGAACTCTTTGATCTATAAGGTAGTGTATGAAAATATATTTAGCTTTATTGCTTTAAACTTGTGCTTTTGGGTTCCTTTCTCTTTTTGTGTGTATGTGTATTTGTCAAGACACAAGTGACAATTGGTAGTGCAGCCAGTGTCCTGAGTGGTGCTCCTGATGCTTCAGGCCCAGTTGGGCATTCATTGAAACACAGGTCCCTTTGTGTAGAGGCTCACAGGAATCCTGTCACCCAGAAGGTCTGCATTGCTTGTTCAGCTCTGATGCAAATTCACCCTGAAGTCCAGGATTTCTGGCTGTTCGCTACTAGAGTATTTCTGAGCAGGAAAGCTTGAGTCCAATGTTTCCAAACTCCCAGTTTCAAAAGTTAAAATGCTCAGTTGGAGATAACGCCAGCAATGGTGCCTGAAGTGAGTTAGGAAACGTTCCCATGAAGAGTTCTGCCAGCAGAGCTGTCTGCCTGAAAAAGTACAGCTGGATCTGGAAGAGACCATCCGTCCTCAGGATCTGAGAGAGGCAAAGCAGAGTTAGTGAACAACAGTGGAGATAGCAAAGTGACTGATAGTATTTCTAAAAATATATTTGTAATAATCCACAGTCAGCATTGCTATCTGTAGCAGTACAAGTTGAGAGACTGGAAGGGGTAGAACTGACCAAGCCCAAATAAGCCTGAGGATCTGGCAGCTCCCTAGTATTAGGCAACATTAGGTGGTGAGTCTCTCTGTTTTTGCCTTTTCATTTAGTATCAAAATAACATAGCAAATTAACAAGTATGTTTTGCCCATTGCAGTGGTATGCAGATGCTGTAGAGAATAGCATGGTGAAGTAACTGTGTGTTTTGTTGATTAAACTGAAATGCAGATGCCATAGGCAGTCTGCACTCATCAAACTACACACATTGCTCTATGTTTTGCCTGAATACTTGCATACACTCATGACAGAAATTACAGTTACATATCTCAGGCATTTGCTGTATTTCCATGAAAGACTTTGGGAGTCGATGCTCGTATCCCTTAGGCAGGTGCACAATGAGATGTAGGAGGGATTTGTGTAACTGAAAAAAATGAAAAATAGCCATGATCTTAAAAACATAATGAATGTGTATTTGAGTCTTTTTTTTTTTTTTTCAATCTGAGCTGTTGTTGAAGTCCCTCACATATTTTTTATTGTTTTTCTATTTTAGGTTTGTGAGAAAGGAAATAATCCTAAATTGGTGGAATTGCTCTTAGCCAATGGTGCTCGAGAGCAGGATGTTCGTTGTGCTTTGGCCATCAGCATAAAGAAAGGAGAAAGCCAAATCATCAGCTTGCTCTTAAAGAAGCTTAGCCTTGATGTAGCCAACAGCAGTATATGTCTTGGAGGATTTGGTATTGGAAAACTTGAACCTTCCTGGCTTATTCCTCTGTTCCCAGAAAAAGTTACTCCTTTAAGAAAACAAAGTGAGTATGCATAGAATTTGCTCCAAGTGTGTTAACAACACTTGATGGTATTGTATTAGTGTTTTAGATCAGGATCTTCAGTTGAGGATCTCTTCTAGTGCTCAGCTGGTTGTTGAATAACTGTTAGAGCTTGAAAATAAAATCAGTCCAGTGTTTCTGTGATTATTTTTAATGTGATATGAATTTCTTGGAGAATATGTTATCTTTTTGGCTTGTAGATGCAGGTTCTGCACTGGCGAGAATGGTGCTAAGATACCAGATGAAGAATATTTCTGAGGATAAATCAAGACCCTACTCTGATTTAAACTTCTCTGAAGATGGAGTGGATAAAAGCTATGACTGGAATTTCATTTCTGACCCATTAGTGGACAATGTTTTCCCTTTAAATGATGATATTGATAGTGAAGGTAATTGTTTTCTTATGTATCAGGGCTAGAGTGAGCTACAAATTCCTTTGAAGTAATTAGGCTGCCGTGAAACTATCAGAGTAATAAATATGCGAAAAAAGACCCACAAAAATGTATTATGTAATCATATCCATTAAATACTAACTTGTTGGAAATTTTGATGCTAAGGCATCAATACAACAAGCTGCTCTTCATATTTGGAGCATGTCAAGATTCTTACAGGGCATGTTGGCATTTTCAGCATATTTCACACAGGATTAACCACTGAGCTAACATTGATGTGTTTGAAATGTCTCTCTTCTTTGCATGTCAGCATCTATATTGCAGTTGAATTCTAAGTCTCGGCTTTAAATACGTTTTCTTATTTTTCTGTTTTCCTGTTGTGTTGTGCTAGGAAGTGAAGTTTCATTTCTTACAAAAAAGAAGTCCAATTCCATTGCAGCTGCTGATTTATACGGTAGAGAAACAGCCTTCCAAAGAGGCTCTCCTACTTTGCCACGTCATTCCTACTCTGTGGTGAGTCAGATACTTATTCAGTCCTTGGGCCCTTGTCTCACTGCTACTATTTAGCATTCCCTTCTACTGCTGTGCCGTTACTGTCCTCTAATTCAAGTCACTGGATGGATAAGGATCAAGTCACTGGATTTTGATGGATACCATCAAAATTTATGATCAGCAGAAATATACGCGCCTTTGTGAATGGCTCAGATTTCCATTCTGGTGTCAGTACTGTACAAATGCAAATGCAAAAGCTGGGGGCCTGTTCACAAAGTCTAACCATCTTCTAGTAAAGCTGGTGAGTAAAGTGAGGTTTCACTGAGGACAAATCAGTAAAATGAATGTCATCTTCATTTAAAGGAGCTAATCGATTTTCATTGACTGTTAAGAGAAACTAGATAGATTAACTTCCTGTGTTTCTACAAATATCTGTTTCCATCCTGTTTTTTTCACCCCGTTGAAAGTCATTTTAGGTTGCTAAAAATGCACTGAATGCACTACTTCCATTACATTTTAAATCTACTATTGTTCCATAATGCATGTATCAGCAATTTTTATGAACTGTTTTTATTTTTTGAGTTTGTTTCTGTTACCCACAGAAGTTCTCACAAAAAGAGGCAACAGTCAAAATGCATTATTTCAAATAACCACATATATCCATATCCATTGCTTTCTTATTTTCTGGGATTTTCCAGGGACCTGGCTCAGATTATGAACCACTAGTGAAACAAAGAAGAAAATTACTGCTTTCAGATGAATCTCCCAGTAAGTAAATTATACAATTTAAAACTTGTAACAGATTTTTTTCAGCCTTCTGAGTACATATGAGTGAACGTATACAAGCATAACATGTAAAGATTTTATAGATTATAGTTTGCTTGTAAGAGAAAAATACATTTTGAAATACTACAGTAGAGTGTAAGTAATGCAAATATAGTGAAATATCTGCTTCCTGGCCTTCACAAATAATTTGTGTAGAATTCTACAGACAATGTAATTTCATGAATGTCCTAATTAGCTTTGGAAAGCTGCAGTTTCTGTTGTACAGCACAAAAGTATCTGTCCCTTCCCTTGTCTTATAAATTTGTCTGTTAAAAAAATTATTCATTGAATTGTATGTTAATCCAGAAATCACTGTCTCACATGCTTTTTAATGCCAAGATGATTGATCCTAATATTAATTGATAAATGAAATAATACTACTAAATGATTGCATATTTTCCTATGCTTTTGTTTTAATAGAAGGAATCTCAAAATTCTCACTACATTTAAGGCCATCAGACAGTCTTTCTTCACTGTTCTCAGAGAAAGAATGTATTAAATCATTAGATCTTTCATCAAATGAGCTGGAGAACATTGATGCCATCAGCCAGAATAGCTGTTTAACTGGTCACCTGGAACATCTTGAGAAACTGGAACTCCACCAAAATGCTCTTCGAAACATTCCCCAACAACTTTGTGAAGTAATTCTGCATAATTTTATGTAACATGAGTTGAGATTATCTACAATACATTATTTTTCTCAACAATATACTCATACCAATAATACTGATGAATATGGGGGTATAAGTTTTGCATGTTTAGTTTTGCACTCAGTTTTAATTCAGTGGATGTATGTACAGCTAGAGGTGTAGACATTCACGGAACTTTTTAAAACCATTTACTACAAAGGAGCGCTTAGCATGTGTGTGTTGTAGTGAGAATGTAATCAGTAAATGGGACTGAGAACTGCAAGCAATCATGTCAAATTTTATGAAACTGAATTAGTTAATTTTATAGAGTGCTTCATATTTTATTTTTAAATAGAAATACTACAGATTCTTTAGTATAACTGCTGATCTCTACTATTTTTCTGGTAAGGCAAATATAATTAAATTAATAAATTGCAAAGCATACAACTTGTTTTAGAACTTACAAATTTATATCTCTTCTTTTTTAAAGTAAATTCTCCTTTTCTTTCAGAACTTAAAATGTTTGACGTACTTGGATTTGCACAGTAACCGATTTACATCTTTTCCTACTTATTTGCTGAAAATGAATTGTATTGCATACCTGGATATCTCTCGAAATGACATTGGACCTTCCATTGTTTTGGATCCTTGCATCAAATGTCCAACTCTTAAGCAGCTTAATCTCTCATACAATCAGCTGGTGTGCACTCCTGAATTTCTTGCAAATATTGCAGAAAACCTGGAACAGCTATTGCTGGAAGGGTAAGAATAGTACCAATAAATGGATAATAGTAGAGCAAACAGAGCAGAAAATACTGCATTTGTCAGCTTGAGTAATACTATTATTTAGTAGAAAAGATCATTTAATCAGTAATGAAGTATTGTTGTTATTTTCTAAATGTGTAAATTACTGCAATGTGGATTGTTAAATTGCAAAGTGTATTAGGTTATCTATTACCTTTAATAGAATTTAATAGCATGGCAGAACAAGGCAACTTCAGAAACATAATGAAAATGTCATGTCATAGCATTTTGCTACTGTCATATCTCTCATTCAAAGGATTTTTTGTGTTGTCTGAAATTTGGTACTTTTTCTCTATGGTACTTTGTAACATGCTGTATGAATCCTAAATTCTCCCTATGAAATTGGATTTTTTTTTTTTTTTTACCATCATTGTGTGACCATAATCCTGCAGAAAAACGTTTTTAGTAAACAAATATGCTCACAAATGTATCACTTCTCTTTCTGTGGGTTTGAATGGCACTATATAATGAGGAAGTGATACCTTACTGTGCTTTCTGACATTTGCTCTACAGATTAATTAAAATAATCCAAATATTAGTCGTTATTATTTAATGTTGCTACATATGCCAGTATTTTTGCTAACTGGTCAGTCTTTATTTAGATGAAATTTTTAATTTTGATATATCTGTGTAAGGATAGCAGTATCAGCTAGCTTCTCTTTACTTTTCCTTTTTAGCTAATAGTTTCTGGGTAATGCATGGATTTCTTTTTCTTCTCATTATCACAGAAATAAAATTTCCTGCTTATGTTCATCCATATGCTTGAAAGAGCTGAAAGTTTTAAACATTAGCAAGAACAACATTTCAGCCCTTGCTGAGAATTTCTTCATGGGCTGTACAAAGCTGGAGCTGTTCAATGCCAGGATGAACGTCCTTGGTAAGCACCTAGGAAAGCAGGATCCACCTCCTTGAGACCTTTCTGAGTCACAGAATTCCTCGGCCACCAGCAGCTGGAATGGCAATCAGGAGAACTTAGGCTTGTCCTTATTGAAACTCTTCCCTAGGCAGCAGCTTTTAATCTCTGCTGGAGACAGTGTACATGGCTGCTTGGACCTTTGGTGTGACTCAGCGTACCTGGTCTTGTTGCTGTCTTCATAAGAGATGCTCTAAAAATGATTGAGTGCAGTTGGGATGAGACAAACTGGGGTGTCAAGCTCAAGGCAGAGTAAAATCATTTCAAGTTAGCTTGAAAAAAAAGGTCTAATACAGTATTGAAATACATATCAACTGTAATATAGTACTGAAATGCATATCAGCTGTTACTACACTGTATCCAGCAATGACTTCTGAATAAGCTGTTTGCTTTTGTCACATAAATACATCACTTTTAATAAATACGTCAGTAAATACATCAGTTGAGATACCCTGAAGTGCTTCCGTGGTGCAGGAAGGGCAGGTCTGCCAGGGGTCCTGCGCTGAGCTTGCTCGCTGCATACGGAAGGCTCGGGGAGCAGCTGAGCCGCTCCCCATCTCACTGGACTCCTGTATTTCAACAACTGAACTGAGCCCAGAATGTGTTTCAGTAGCTTAACTTGCTTTGTGCAAAAGCCTCAAAATTAATTTGCCAGTGAAAAACACAGGTGATGTAAATTAAAATTTTAACAGTATTATGGGAGTTTGTAAGTTATTATTATAATTTTTTTTCCCCCTTCAGGATATAAAATTTCCTATTTTGAAATCTTTTATTGTCATGGTGTTTTGGAAGGTAGATCTTAAATGTGCAATGAGTAAAGAAAACTGAACCATTAAAGCCATTTTTATGTCCTTATGACCTACTACACACTGAATGAGTAATAAGAATGTTACATACACTGGCAAACAGTGAAGTGTGAGTAAGATTACTTCAGTGTTTAGTGCCAGTTTGACACTAAATATAATGGATGTAATGTGATGACGGCCATACTTTAACTCTGTTCTATACTTCTTTCCAGTTGGGAGCTCGTTTTAAATGAGCTGAAAAATAAAGTTCAGATTCTGCCTTTGGCAGCTTGTGTAAGGACCTGTGGATATAAGAAGACAGACTGATCTGTTAATGTGCCTCTGATTTTAGAAAATTCTGATCTTAAAAATAATTAAAGCAATGCTGAAAAATAATGAGATTAACCCCTTTTTCTGTTCTAGAGACAATACCTGATTTGTCATCCAGCATAACAAGTTTGAAATTATCTCAAAATCGTTTTGTTAATATTCCAGAAACGATTCTCCTTCTACCACAGTAAGTTATTATTGTATTTATTGAAGTTTATTGTGTTCTTGATGAACAAAATCTAATGACAGGATGACTTTTGTTAAACAGAAAATTCAGCATGTTTTACTCATTTTCAGGAAATCCTCTTTAAAAAGTTAAATGCAAAACTTAACAGCTTTAAACTGAAGCCAGTCACGTTTTCTTCGTTATTCGGAGAGCTATTACTCCTTGGATACACAAATCATTTTTATTAAAAATATCTTTCTTGAGTGCTGAAGCTGACTGTTCTTGCTTATAAGACCAGAATTAATATACCTTTTTCTTGATATCAACACAGGAAAAAGATACTGGCAATTTTTCATTTTCAACAAGTTCTGCAGCGTCAGATTTTTGCACAAGGCTATTGAGATCCATATTTCACTTCCCAAATATAACAAGATATTTATTCTCAAAGAATGACACTTCCCCTAGATAGAATTGTGCTAGAGATGCATGTGACATTTCTTCTTCTGTACCTTCATAGCATTACTCATGGAAATTAGAACTTCCACTTCCTTACAGAAGTTGCTGACCTCAGCAGATCCCTGGAATCAGATGGTAGGCGGAGGGCCTGGAAGGGATGATCAGTTGGCTGATAGGTGTGGACAGAGGTGAATGCTGATGGCACCACGCAAGAGAGCAGATCAGGAGAGAGGACTGATGCCTACAAAGCAGCTGAATAAAGTTGGTCTAATAAAGCTGAGAAGGAGGGAGCAGGAGGAAAGAAGCAGCAAAGTCTTCTGAGTGCAGAAACAGTCAGGACAGTTTTGAACAGTTTTGTTAGGCTGTGTATGTAGCAGTTCCATTGCTTCTGGGAAACAAAAAGACTGGAGGACTTACATTAATCAAATTTAAATACAGTATGCCATTATTAACATGATTAACCAAATGCTGTCAAGAATGTTATACTATGCTAGCATGCTGATAATTCAACTCACAGGAGCAGATCCAAATTTTTAAAAAAGATGCAGCTTTCAGGTTCCCCATTTCCCAGGCTAGGCAAGTCAATAAGGAGCTGCATTAATTTCTTGGCATGGTTCAGTCTGAGTGTTTGTTTTCACAACTAGGCAATTTCATTCACAGGTAGACACACCGAAAGCATATTGTACTGAGTAGCCATATGTATTTACATTTTCATATTTTTTATCTGAGATAATGAAAATCTACTTATAATATCAGCTTAATTATTTTTGCTTGTAATAGTAATTCTCTGTCTTCCTATCTACATCCCTCTCAGAAAATTATCTGTTCTGGTATCTATCCCATTTATTTATTAAAACTTCATATAGTCCCCTTTAATCTCATTTACTAACTTTTTTTCTCTTTTGTTTTTTCATGTTTAGTTTGCGATCAGTAGACTTAAGCCAAAATGAGATCAGAAGTCTGCCTGGGCCAATGCACTGGAAATCGTTAAACTTAAGAGAGCTGTTATTTAATCACAACCAAATTGGCATCTTGGACTTGAGCAAAAAGGCGTCTGCATGGTCTAGGCTAGAGAAACTACACCTGTCTCATAACAAGTTAAAGGAGGTAAACTATGAGATTCTATCTCAAAAAATGAAATAACTTTTCAATTTAATGTGGTTCAGTGTTCATTTGAGTTTCATCTCCCTCATTTGATTGTCACTCCCTCATGTCTCTGAAGATTCTGTTAGTAAAATGATAAATGAAAATCACCATGTTAAGCTTTTCTGTCTTGAATATAATCATTAAATTAGCTTTCATAAATGAATTCCTTATGAGTTCATTTGCACATTAGTCCTAACCATGTTTATTAAAAAAAAGTACTGCTATAAAAATAACACGTAGTTTCATTATATAATTAAGGAATTCATGCTTATAAAAATACAAGTTTTTTGTTGTTGTTTTTTTTTTAATCTTTAACTGTCCACTACATGTATTATTATTTTTTTTTAATCTAGATTCCTCCTGAGATTGGATTCCTAGAGAATTTGACTTCTCTGGACGTAAGTCATAATCCAGATTTGAGATTCTTTCCAGATGAAATGGGAAAGCTATCCAAAATCTGGGATCTTCCTTTGGATGGACTGCATCTTAATTTAGACTTCAAACATGTGGGATACAAAGCCAGAGACATCATCAGGTTTGTTGCCGTATTGTTCTTGAGCTCTTTTGTTTTGCTTCCTTGGGGTATTTAGTCAGCAGGAAGGAACCAACACATCCTTTTGAAAAGAACTGCTGATTTGTCAAATGATACCCAGCTTAGCTGCAGCTCTGTTGAGTGGAGTGTCGGCTTTATTACACACACACCCCAAAAAATAGATTGTAACTGTGTAAAAATATAATCGTATTATTTCATGAGTTTGTTGATGCTTCCATAAAGTGTGCAATGAATTGTTTCTTAATGCTTTTTTGTGTTTCTAAGAGCATTGCACAGAGCACATTCTGGGGTAATTGCAAAACAAAAATATGCATTGTGAAATTTGAAGTAAATGGTATCTGTTAGGGCTTTTGCCTAGTCTTGGGTTGTTTTGGTGTTTTCGTTACTGGACATTTATGTGAATTCTGCCAACTATCTCTTATGCCAGGTTTCTTCAACAAAGACTGAAGAAGGCTGTACCTTATAACAGAATGAAGCTCATGATTGTTGGAAACACTGGCAGTGGGAAAACAACGCTGCTACAACAACTAATGAAATGCAAACGAACTGAATTAGGGTCTCCAAAAGCTACAGTAGGCATTGATGTAAAAGACTGGATCATTCAAGGGAAAGGCAAAATGAAAAAAGAGCTTATATTAAATGTCTGGGATTTTGCAGGTATTTCAAGAGCTTATTGTCCTTTATTACGTGGGGTTTTTTTGTTTGTTTTTTTAACATTAATGCCTTGCTTATTCTTAGAATCAGCTTGTAAAATTTCAAACTGTAGACAATAGAATCATGCAAACTTATACAGGAGGTCAGTTGACCAAGTACAAATCAGTGAATTCTGGAAATTTTCAGCAAGAAAGTTGCTGTGTGATTAAATGCAGCCTGTGCCACAGTGTATGGGCACAGAGGAGCAGTATTCAAGTTAAATGTCCAATTTCAGTTGTGACATACTGTGATTTTAACTTTAAATTTAGTCCTCTGTCATTTTTAAGTTTTTGGAAGGATGGGAGGAATACAGGGAAGAATTTTAAAAAGAGAGAATTAAAATTTTGGTATTTAGAAGTCCAGTAATGGATTTTTAATAGAATTGTGGAAACTGGAAACCTTCCAATTTCTCTTTGAAGTGACCATGTTTATGTAATTACTGGAACATACACCTCTTGATCTGAAACTAACTTGCATATTGCAGCATTACAGTTCAGTCAGTGAGATACCCCAGAGTACCTACCTAAAATTCATGGTTGTTATAGATTTAATGTCCATTTATATTGGTTTTTGTAAGCATTGATTTAATTTGTGGAGTAGTAACCTGAGAATACCTGTTGTCCTACTGCCTTTGTGTGATCTGAAGATGTTCCTAAGAGAGGTCCTAAACCATGGATATCTTTTATCGTTAGGACAAGAGGAGTTCTACAGCACACATCCTCACTTCATGACCCAAAGAGCTTTATATCTTGCTGTGTATGATCTCAGCAAAGGACAAGCAGAGGTGGATGCTATGAAGCCATGGCTTTTTAATATCAAGGTATTAAGCAATAAAGGTTTTACAGAATGGATTTCCATTTTCCAGGAAGCTGTTGGCAAACACTGAATTCGCTGCAAACTTTTCTGAGGGAGGGGAGGAGGAAAGGAGCACTTTCAGCAAATAAAACCAGTAAGATGAAACAAGACACATGCATATTACTGGAGATGAAAATATGTGCAGACATACAAAGACATTATCAGCACCATTTTGTACTTACAATGGCACAGAATGGTGTGCAGAAGAATAACTTGCACGTTCTGTCAATATTTAGAATTGACTGGTAAAGTACAAAAGGGATAGTATTAGATGACAAGCGTTAGGTTTACTTTTTCTTTCACATCATTGTAAATTCTGAAGAAATTAGTATTTCACTGAGTAAAAACTGACTAGATGTGGGCTTCAAATCATGTTGCTAAGTGCTTGCATCTTAAAGTTAACAGGAATGATTCATGATTCTAGGGCTACAGTAGGGAAATGGGGTTTATGACCTGCTTATATAATTTGATATTGCTGCAGATGTTTTATTTTCATTTGGTGGAGTCACTCCAAGAGTGAGCATTACTCGTGTGTGGCTTGCAGTCTGCTGTTAGCCATGGCTGGGCAATGCAGTTCCATGAAGATTTTATATAGAGACCCTTTTTGATTAACCTGTTTGTTTTGTTGTTTGTTTGTTTGTTTTCTATTTTTTTCACCTTGAGCAGAGATGGTCAGAGAGTCTCAGTCAGTTTGATTTGATGAAGACCATTTCCAGCATATTCTCCTTTGCTATAATATGCTAGTATTTCATTGTTGCAGTATTCCTGTGATAACTAACACTTTGCCTTTGCAGCTTTATTAATGAAAAGTGCATTGCTGACAATGTTAATGATCTGCAAAAATGAGATTCTGATCTAAACTGCTTCTTTTAATAATTGTTTGAAGCAACTTGATTTAGATTTGATTGTTTGAAGCTATTTTGATTTAGATTGCTCTCTATTTATGGAAAAAATACGTTACATATTTATAGACTGATAGCGTTTTATTCTGTTATACAATCAAGGCTTTTATGTGGGTATGGTGTTTAAAATGACTGAAAAAAAGACATGAAGTACTTATTTCAGATTTAGATCTACCCATTCGTCAAACTCATTTATGCTATATTTAAGAAGAAAGAGGAAGAAACAGTTGCCTCTCTTATTTTATTGGGTGATTTGACTAAATTGTTTAAATTTTATATGCATATCAAAAAATAACATGAAAATTCGCCACTGAGTTAATAAATTATATGGATCTTACTAATAGGCTCGAGCTTCAACATCCCCTGTCATTCTTGTTGGCACACATTTGGATGTTTCTGATGAAAAGCAACGTACAGCCTGCATGAGTAAAATTACTAAAGAACTACTGAATAAGCGAGGTTTCCCAGTCATCCAAGACTATCACTTTGTGAATGCTACAGAGGAATCTGATTCCATTATCAGACTTCGAAAAATCATAATAAAGGAGAGCCTTCACTTCAAGGTAGGCTAGATACTCTTTGTAATGTTGGAAACATCTTGATTTTAATTAAACACATTTTTAAATGCACTAATTAAACACATAATTAAATACCTTTGTAGTGTGATAGCGAACTCATCATAACTTACTTAAAACCTTAGACAAAACAATATAATAAAGGAAAATCGCTTTGATTTAATTTCTTTTTCTGTCAAAAAATCATCTTAGTAAAAATCTCAACTAAGGATAAGTTTTGTTATAAGGATATAACGATAGGGCCACTCATCGAATATTAATTAAAAACTTCGTAGTCTTTTTCTCACGGATAAATTTGATCCAAAACCAGTTCATTTTTGTTCAATGGCAGCAAATAATTGCAATAATAAACATTGTAAATTTCAAGGGTCAGGAATAAGGTTTTGTGAATGAAAACAAGAAAACAGGACCGCCTAGACCTAACGATCCCCCTAAACTGGAGAATCTACACTTGTAGTTCTCTCATCTCCAAAGCCATCCCTGCCACTCGTTCCCTACTGTCTCCATAGCCACAGCATCCAGCTTTGTGAGTGTGACAAATATGAAGAAACTAGCCCAGAAGACCTGGAGCTTATAGAAGGAAAAGGCCTAATTTATAGCAAAAAAAGGAGTATACATATTTTAGTTTTATTATTTATACAATGCCAAACATGTATACAGTGCTATTATACATTAAAGAGAAGAGGTGGTCTCTTGTACTACTGAAGCACAATTCATAAATTGTAGCAGAGCCTGAATTTATTCTGTTACTGCTCTGAAGATTTTAAAGGACAAATGCTGTATTTTTAATGCTGTGTTAGGAAGGAGGGTGAGAGTGCAGACTCCTCTTCTCTCAGAAATCACCAGTTCAGCAACATCCATAATCTGCCTAACTTCACTCCATAGTTCAAGGGATAGTGAATTATTGCTAAGTGGCAGTAAGTGGCCTATTGAGGTGGAATGAATTCATTTCACTTCTTGTGTATCCAGAAGACACAAACAGAGCAGATATTTGTGAAGACACATGAAGACTTACCTCTCACCATATCCTTCCAACATGCAAGCAACATTCTGCTTTTCGAAAACATCTCCCTCCTAAATGCCTAAAAATGGCTCCTCTAATATCCATGTGTCTTGGAACTGTGGTGGTCACTGATGTTTAAACTTTCACTGCATAAAATTGAGGTAGCTAGAAGGAAAGGATATAATATCCATATATAATGCAGAAATTTTGTGAAAGGAGAATTACAGGATATGTAGTTAGAAGTTAGGCAGAGTGACTTAAGTATTAAACATTGTCATTAAGTGCTTTGAATCTTTCAAGATTACATAAGGTAGTACTGTTTTTTTTTTAACACAAAAAAAATTGCCACAGTGCAGTGGTGCATCTTCTTTGAGAGAAAGATTATGAACTGAGAAAAAAAAAGGCCAATTTGGAAAATCTGGGAGAATTCTTTCCTTCCTTTCCATCCCACCCACCCCAAGGCAAGTGCCTTAGTACCCAGAGAGAATGAAAAATCCGATGAGATGCCGATATCAAGGGTGAAAGGATGTATCCAAGAAGGCTGCAGGGCCGGGGCCTCTGCTGCATTTTCCTTCAGTGCTACTAGCCTGTCCAGGCTTGCTCTTTCCTCCCATCCACTGATCATCATCACTCAACTACAGAGACTTTTAATGGAACTACTCCCCCTTTTCCCTCCACATCTCTAAAGACAAATCTGGAGGCATTACAGGTTACAATGAGTACACTACTATTTTTTTTTAATTCTTTTGTTCGATGGTTATCCTGTGTTACACTTAGATGTGTGGCATCATGTGTTCATACAGTGAACGCTTTCCTTTTATTCTTAACAAAAACTTTGATCTTTTTAGATGTATCATATTTACGTATATTATGGAAATATTCTCTTCCATGAATGCTCATTTATGGAAAAACATTCATTTTATAATTCTGAGTGAAAAATTAGTTTTATCTAGCTTTTAGAAGCCATATTAGTAAATGAGTGGTTTTGTTCCTGATTGTCGTTGCTATTACGTGGAGACTAACAGCTTATACTTTGGTTACATCATAGTTTGCATTGTTCATGAAAAAATTAATGCATTTGAGATTATTCTTAATTATACAGATTAGAGATCAGCCTGTGGTTGGTCAGCTGATTCCTGACAGTTATCTGGAGCTGGAGAAGCGAATTTTGCTGGAACGTAAAAATGTCCCAGTTGAATTTCCAGTGATTGATCAGAAACGGTTACTAAAACTGGTACAAGAAAGCCAGCTACAGCTGGATGAAAATGAGCTACCTCATGCAATTCACTTTCTGAATGAATCAGGTAAAGTATTATGTTCAGTGTGTAGTATTTGTTGTTAGTGGTTGGTTGCAAGTCTTCAACAGATACATTAACATGCATTTTTTTCATCTTGTGCAAGATTGTCACAATATTTTGAGCTGAAATGCTAACTTTGAGTCATACTGCAATTTGATCTTTATGCAGATCTTTATGTCATAACAGAATATCATTATATAAGGAATCACTTCAGTAATAGTTTGTACAGCTTATCCCTCTTTGGAAACATCACACTCGGTTAGACAACACAACTTCTGAAGAAAGATCACTAGAATAGCTTTGGTAGAATAGCAGATGAACATATTTAACTGCATTGATCAGTACCATACAGACTTCATAATAATAAATAATAAACCACCATGAAATACCATCTTGGCAAAAAAACAAGTCTGATTACAAAGCTAGCAAAAAAAAAACCTGAAATTAAAGGTAAAGCTGAACAAACGGTGATTGTATTCTTCTTTCTTGAGATATTGACATGAATTCAATGATTATTTGTTGTTCAAATAGCGTATATGAAATCATTGAAGAAAGACAGCCCAAAGCTGGATGCTTATGTTGCTTTACATGGAGCTTAAGTGCGTTGCTAATGACAGTGTTCTTTCACAGGTGTACTGCTTCATTTTCAAGATCCAGCACTACAGCTGAGAGATCTGTATTTTGTAGATCCTAAGTGGTTGTGCAAAATCATGGCACAGGTAAGCCTCTGATTGCTTTTTATATTTACTTTCATGGAGCTCTTCCCTCTGTCCCAAACCACGGTCATTTAACAGCCATGCCTTTTCACTGTTTCTTTACAATTTCATGACCTAGTCTTCTCATTCGTTTACCTGGCTCTTCCCATGCCCTTTGCGTTCTAGTTAAGCATCTGACTCAGTGCTTCCATGTTCTTAGTCTGTAATGTCCAGTAATATTTGCACTGCACTGGGTGCAAGAAGTCACGTATAGTAGAAAAACTCCAGGGATGCAAGATAATCTTGCAATATGTTGTGATAGGTTGAGGTAAAACCTGAAAGCCAGTGTGGTGAGAATGGGGGAAAAAGGGTCACTGTGTGCCTGGTACAGTTAAAAGCTGAAAGTAAGTGATACAGCATCACATATTGAGGCAGGAAAGTAGCAGGCTGTCTGCTTAAGTGAATCCATCTTTGATATGTTAATGAAAAGTCTCAGACTTTTTATTTAGATTTCCCAGCTTCTGAATCTTTCTCTTGGATTCAGTGGAGGAATTGCTGTTGCAAAAGTGTGAGTTTGGGCTTTTAAAACTACTGGGAGTCAGAGAAGACCTAGCAAAAAGCAAGACCTAGCAAAAGAAGACCTTTCTATGAAACGGTGAAAGCTACTGAACACTGGTAGTGCACAATGGCTTGGCTTAAATTCATTCTCTGGCGTCTTCCTGTTGACAAGCATGAAGTGTTTGATTTCACTGTGATAGGGAGTCCATTCTTTCTGCTCAAAGACATTACCAGATGTTTCAAGGAACAAAGCTTTACAGAAAAAATGCAAACCACTGATGACTGTACATAAAAATTTATTTTACTTTTTTTTTTTTGTTAACAGATTCTGACTGTGAAAGTGGAAGGCTGTTCGAAATATCCTAAAGGAATTGTAAAGCGTTCAGATGTCGAAAAATTCCTTTTAAAGAAGAGCAAGTTTCCTAAGATATACATGTCACAATACTTCAAGCTTCTGGAGAAGTTTCAAATTGCTTTGCCATTAGGAGAAGATCAACTACTAATCCCAAGCAGGTAAACACAGAGCTAAACCAGCAAATGTGCCATAGAAATCAATCACAATTAAGATGTCCTATCAGGCTGTTATGATGTTTTAGCTTAATTCATCATGAGGGCAATTTCCCCCCCTATTTTTGTAAATGCCTTCACAAATGTGTTAAACTGTTCTCACAGCAGGTAAAGCTTGCATCTTATTTAGTATATACAAAATGCTTCATGAGGGCAATATTTCTTTTACAATTTACCATTCTTTGAGGGTACAACAGAAAGACAGTAATAGAGCTTTACATCGCATCACTAGAACACCAACATTACAAATATTTGTTGCCATATAAATTTAAACCCTAATTTCCTCTAACCTGTTTGCTTGAAATCAGAACACCAGTCGAATTACTATGTGGCAGTAAAGTTAGTTAGAGGCAATTTCTCCTCTGAACAGTCTCCTCATTAACTGTGGTGCCAAAGAAGAGTTCTGAATTTGAGTGCTGTCCTTTTGCTTTAATTGAAGCAGGTCACACAGTTTCTCTGCTTCAGTTACAGATTACCCTAGCATGTTTAATAAAGTTTTTTTTGTTTAAGGGAGAGAGTGTTATATGGCTGTATTAATTAGTATTTTTAGTCTGTTCAAAGTGCTGGGATAGGAGGATTTTATCTGATTCATTTTAACTGCTCTAAATATGCCTCAGGTTTTTCACACACTTTCATTCTTTGGTATATAATGATTCACAGTGAGGTTCTTGTTGCATTCACATTGAGCAGAACTTGACTTTAGCACAAACAAACAGAGAGTAAGCAAATATATTATCAGTCTGTTTCATGATCATTTGAATCATTTATTCATTAATAAGTACATTTTACATAATAAATAATGTATGTCATCACTCAGCTTTGATAAAGTACGTCACTAAATACTGCCTAATATTTTTATTCTTACAGTTTGTCTGATCATAGACCTGTTATAGAGCTTCCCCACTGTGAAAATTCAGAAATTATCATCAGGCTTTATGAGATGCCTTACTTTCCTATGGGATTTTGGTCCAGACTGATCAACAGGTTGCTTGAAATATCACCTTATATGCTGTCAGGAAGAGGTAAATCTTTAGGTTCAGAAACAACAGTGAGGGTGTTTGCTTTGGTATTTGCTGTGTACTTAATTCCCTACTTTCATTACCTATATATTGACATACCATCTGATTCTGTTTTTAGTGTTTGTGGATATGCCTTAGAGAGCTGATCACCACTTGACATGTGGGTTCAACTTTTGTGGGTGTATTCTGCCTGCAGGGGTGTAATGCTTGTTTTGTTTTTATATGGATGTGCATAAACCTACAATCTAAAAATATGATCCTCAGTAACAGTGTCATTTTTAAATATTGAGAATAATTCATTCTACTTTAGAATTTATGATTGTAGGGGTTTTTTTCCTAGAGCGAGCTCTTCGTCCTAATAGAATGTATTGGAGACAAGGCATCTACTTGAATTGGTCTCCTGAAGCTTATTGTCTAGTGGAATCAGCAGTGTTTGACAACAATCCAGATAGTTTTTTGAAAATCACAGCACCTTCTTGCAGAAAAGGTTAGTTATTCACAAGCCTGATTTTTGCTCCAGTTTGATTGCGGCTTGTCTCTTTGGTCTGTGGTGCTTTTGCCTTTTGGAATGTGGGGTTTGTTTTTGTAATTGAAAGTATGGCAGGTAGAGGCTGTAATTTTCCTATTTTGGCTTTTTAAAGGTTGCATCCTTTTGGGACAAGTTGTGGATCACATAGATTCTCTTATGGAAGAGTGGTTTCCAGGTTTGCTGGATATAGATGTGTGTGGGGAAGGGGAAACACTGTTGAAGAAATGGGCTCTGTACAGCTTTGAGGATAGTGAAGAACACCAAAAAATACTGCTCGATGACTTACTCAAAAAAGCTGAAGAAGGTAAACATTTACCCTGTTTGAGGTTTTTTGATAATGTTATTTAACACCGCTTTTATAACCTTTAGGCTCTTTACATTATTTAAAAACATTTAATTACAATAAAAATAGTTACAGTGTGAGTCAAAAACAATTTGTTCTGTTTTTTAACCTAGGACTTTCTGTATAGCTAGGCAATAAGGGACAGATTGCAGCTATTCTGTGTATTTATGTATAAAGTGGTAATAGTGAAAAGCATTTTTCTGTCATGATACCAATCATGGAACTTCATTGGTAGCACTGAATCTAGCACATAATAAAACTGATATTAGATCTTGCAGTTGAACCCTGTGCAACAGAAATTTAAAAGGCAATGTTGACGAGGACACATCACATATTGATCAAATGTTTTCATTTTCTATATAGATAGAAAAATAATCTCTCAGTTTGGCATTGTCACATAATAACAACTGCTGATCACATTTGATTGTACAAAGGACCTTAATTATTTAAAAATGTAAGATACTGTACAAGTTGAATGGGATACTTAATTAGTATTCCATCACACGTATACATATAGACATGTGTGTGTGTGTGTCTACATACAGGGCTCAATTTGGGTGCATTCATCATATGCACTCATAGAAATCCATTTATCTTTCAGTGCATTTTGAGTAGTGATAATGCTTTTTTTTTGACATCTCATTTTTCTTAGGTGACCTCTTAGTCAATCCGGATGAGCCAAGACATACCATTCCAATAGCTCAGATTGCTCCTGATCTCATACTGGCTGATCTGCCTAGAAATATCATGTTGAACAATGATGAGCTGGAATTTGACAAAGCTCCTGAATTTCTCTTGGGTAAATACGATTCTATAGTTTCTTTTACAAAAAGCTGATGTAAAAAAAATAAATCTATGGAAATCAGTTCTTCAATACTCAGAAAATATTTTAGAAATTTCTCTAAATTTCTCTAGTATATTTTTAGCATGCTATTCAAAGACACTTTTTATATGCTTAGATTACTATCCTTAACAAAGTAGCTGGGCCACACATTTAAAAATAGGGCCTTTTCAGCTATTTTTGAGAAATGGTTGATGGCCCTTTGTTTTTAATACTATTTTCAATTTCATCTTTGAACAGGTGATGGTGGGTTTGGATCTGTGTACCGTGCATCTTACGGTGGAGAAGAGGTAGCTGTGAAGATTTTCAATAAGCATACATCCCTCAGGCTCCTAAGACAAGTAAGAAACATTGTCTTTCTTCTTCTGCTCTTGGAATACCAACCTTAATGAGCAGCTTAAAATGCTAGAGTACAGTGCATTCCCTCTCAGAGTTCACCTCAGAACTGCAAAAGTTTTGCCACTTGCACTCTTTCACCTGATTTTACCATTTATAGGAGCTTGCAGTGCTTTGTCACCTCCATCACCCCAGTTTAGTGTCTTTGCTGGCTGCTGCAATCCGTCCCCGGATGCTGGTGATGGAATTAGCCTTTAAAGGATCTCTGGATCGTTTGCTTCAGCAAGACAACGCGAATTTAACTAGAACCCTTCAGCACAGGATAGCTCTACACGTAGCTGATGGCTTAAGGTAAATGCAAATTTTATGTTGTTCTAATAGCAGGATACGGCTGCCAACAGGACATACTAAAATGGGAAAGCTTGTCATTTTTGATATCTCAGGTAGGATGTTCCCTGGCTCAGATACCTGCCTTGCTGTTGGTGATTTCAGATTTTGATTCAGAATGGGCTTTTGTCACTTGTTTTTTGTAGGAGCAAAAGGCTCCTACAATAGGAGGCTTATAGGCTTTGAGGCTTATAGGCTTTGAGGCTTATAGGAATGGAGAAATGGGTGGAACTACGTTTGGAACTTGCTATGTGGCTATTGACTCCTCACCAAAATATCAAAGTAATTAATTTGGAGCATTTCTAAAGTCCTTTTAATCACCTTAGGAGTTACAGAAATGCAACAATAAAAACACAAAACCTGAAAGGAGCCTGGGACAAACATAGCTTAAACTTCTGAGATTCATTTTCAAACAGCCAGTGACACAGCAGATGAAGTTCAGAACTAAAATACTGTGATGGCTCATGTGCCAATCAGTAGTATAGCAGCACAACTCTAAAGTCATTATCCAATAATTATCCAAACAAGTCATACCTGTGGTGTCTGACATTTTGTTTACACAGTGCTTAACATTTGCAAGAATGATTTGCTGTTGTGTGAATAATATAGAATGTGTGTGTATATGTGTGTTAGATACTTATGAATGTTTTCAGCATGCACTTTTCTGATTAACAGGTACCTGCATTCAGCAATGATCATTTACCGTGATTTGAAGCCTCACAACGTGTTGCTCTTTACACTATATCCCAATTCAGCTGTCATTGCAAAAATTGCTGACTATGGCATTGCACAGTACTGTTGCCGAATGGGAATAAAAACCTCAGAAGGCACCCCAGGTATGGAAAAACTGCTTCAGTTTGCATTGCACTGGGACAAAAAAAACAAACAAACAAAAAAGTTTTTGTATTTGAATTGTGTAAGAAAGAAAGCAGTTAAAGTTCAATCTACACCACAGTGAGAATCACTGTAGTGCAGCTTGTGATGTCAGATTCCAACCTTTTAGCCTTTCCTCCTAGTTGTGCTTTTGCTCTTTTTGTAAGAAATGGACAGGATACTGAAGCTTTAAAAAGAGAACAAATTAAATTACATGCACTAATCTTGATATTTTTAATCTTGTTTTAGTACTTTTATTGTGATATGATACTGCTAAAACCATTCGTGTTTGCATAGGTATGTCTTGATATAAAATGAAAACAATAAATCCTGTCACTATTCACTGATTTTAGAGAGAACATGGTAGCTCCCATGTTAAGTCCCTGAACACTGCAAGAACTATGAACAGTGCCCTTTGCTCCGAGAAATAGAATATGAGGCTGTGACTTGTACTGTTAAATTTTAGGCCTTCAGTAAATACTGCAGACCTGCCTTTCCTTTTAAATATTCATTGGTAAATTGGTAATGGTGCACTTCATTTTTAACTGCACCATTTAACTGTCCCCGTCCTTTAGATTGATGGCTGGTGTTTTTGGTAATTTGCCACATGCAAACCATTGCCAGCCCAGAAATAGTGCACCCTTTTTGGTTTACTTCCTGTGACATTTTCATCAATAAGTTTTTACTTCTAAAAGGGTAAAAGATGACTTCAGCTTGGTATGAATCATAACTATTAATAAATGATTTATTTGCAGGATTTCGAGCACCGGAGGTTGCCAGAGGAAATGTTATTTACAATCAGCAAGCTGATATTTATTCATTCGGATTACTTCTGTATGACATTTTAACAGGAGGAGGGAGAATAATGGAAGGCGTGAAGTTTCCAAATGAGTTTGATGAGTTAGCAATACAGGGGAAGTTACCAGGTATGCCTTTTTTCTTCGAGTTTTAACATGGAAATTCCCCTGCCTTACTTCGTAAATGCTGTCTCTGGTAGTGATCAGAGGAAGAGGCTAAATAATAGCATCTTTTAGAAGCTTCTCCTAATTTCATGCAGTCCTCAAAGAGTGAGAAATAGGTAACTGTTGAGCATCATACTTAGTATAATTTCATGTAGGTTCAAGGGATCTAGTTTGTTCATTTTATAAAGAAATAGGGGTTTCTTACACTCAGTCTTCCTCTATACCTGTCTCAAATGGGTGTTTCTGGGTATGCCTTCTAATACCAGGCATGGTATTAGAACTTGACCCACACTGACTACTGTGGTGATGCATGTCATAGAGTAAGATACAACCAAGTTAGCAGCTGTTCTCTGATCATGATACATCTCAGAAAAAAAAAATGCTTTTAAGAAACACTTCATGGAACTTTTTGTTGCCAGTGACTTTAAAGGGCAGCCTCTCCTAAATAACTGAAATAGGATTTCCTGGTTGCGTGTCAAGAGTGTGAATTCCCTGCCTAGCTGCACCACATTCCTCATTCTCCATCGCTTTGCAATATGTCAGTTGTTGGTTTTTAGAAGTAGGACTAGACAGGCTAGGAAGCTGGAGCTGGTGTAGTCAGCTGGACTATGTAGCTCAGTATTTTTGTAAGAGATGTAGAAGATGAATAGATAAATAGCTTAATGCATGGTATTCATATTTCCTGCTCATCTGTGGGTATGCTTATGAAGTATTCTTTAAACCTGTAATGATGACTGTACTGATGACTAAGTGCAGTTGTCCATTTGTCTGTTTGCTGCATTATGAGCCCTCTGAAATAATGGGCAGGATCAGGTTCTGGAGAAACTACAGCTCCATCTGTGTGCGTGCTCATTTTTTGTCTATTTCCAGCAAATAAAAGGCTAGCTGAGCTCACAAGTGAACAGTGTCTATCATTTGTTGAGCAGGATATGCTCAACTGCAGGTTTTATTCAGCCTTCCTTAATGTTACCTCTGTCTAATGTACGACTGGAATATCGGCTATACATTGTGATGAACCAAAAAGAAAGCAAAAAGTCTGTGTTATTAATGACTAACGTGGTCAAAGATATGTCAGCACTTAAACCAAGAAGATACATATTCAAAGCAGTGAGAGTGAATTTAACTTCCAAATCTCATAAATATTATATGGAATTTCTTATCTAAATTGCTTTATGTTACACTGAAAAATCATCAATATTACATTTACTCTGACCAAACACGGAAGAGTTTTCTGAAAGTCTTGAATGGTTGGCATTAATCAAGTCACTGCTCGAGCTTATCTGATACCATCCAAAGTATAGGGGTATTCTGCAGAATCTATTTGGTCTAACTCCTGTTTGTTAAAAAGACTCTGATGCTGTGACTCCCATTTTTCATTAAGGGAAGATGAGCAATTCTGAGCTGTTCCTGATGACAATTTACCTAAGGGTATGATATTTTTCTTAGCAGCTTTGTAAGAAGTTAGGTAAAATCTTGTAATAGGAAGAAAGTTATTCAGAACTGTGGTTCAGAAACGAACCGAACTGTCACAGTGACAGCTGCTTAAGGTATTATCTAATTTTATATTTTAGATCCTGTCAAAGAATATGGGTGTGCCCCCTGGCCTGAAGTAGAAAATTTAATTAGAAAGTGTTTGAAAGAAAACCCTCAGGAACGACCGACATCTTCCCAGGTATTATTGAGTGTATTTATGATATGTATTTTTGTGCTAGATAATACATATGAAGTTACTGTGATTTCTAAAAGGAAATGGCCCGTTTAAGTTAAGAGATGCAGTTTTTTTTTCATTCTCCTTTTGTGGAATATTGCCTGTTCTTGCCCGCTAGGTTAAACTTCTGTTCTGTTCTGTTCTGTTCCAACCTTTAATTTGTAGCCAATTGGTTTTCCCTGTGTTATTGTATAGGGGTAAGAGTGAACGGGATTTAAATTACATGATGTTTTTTTACTAGAGGTAGGCAGAAAGGATTTTGTTACAGTACTAGTGCAGTTAGCCTGCCCTGCTCCATGCACAGGAAAGGATGAACAGTGGTGTGGATCTGAAACCTGCCGTCTGTGTCACACACCCCTTTGGTCTGTGAAATAGATGACGTTTTCAAACAGGCCATTGACTTCCTGAGATGGTAATAAAAAAAAAAAGAAGAGTCAAGGTAAGGTTGCTGAGTACATAATGATTGATCATTATGGTGGTGTAGAAATGAGCAAACCTGCTGGGATACTGTGTACGGATTCCGTGAAACATCGTTACCCCTTGTGTGTTCTCGGTTTCCCCTGCGCAGCCCGTTGTCGTTCCACTGTGCATGCTGTGCCTTTCTTTGCAGGTTTATGAGATTCTGAATTCTGCAGAGCTGATCTGTTTGATGAGATACATCTCAATTCCCAGCACCTCCACGGCGGAGTGCATGGTAGCTGCCAGTCAAAGCTGCAAGAAGGCAGGAGTCTGGATAGGCAATGGGAACACAGAAAAGGCACAACTTTCATTTGTTAACCTAAATACAGATGGACATACTTGTGAGGTATGTGGGAAGGTTTCATTTATTCTATTTCTTTTCCACGCAAAATTGAGAAGAATTAATTGCATTTGAACTGCAGGAGTTCCTCTGAAAAGCCCAGCTTTGAGAGGTATGAGATAGAACAAATATAGCTCATAAGTGAGTCATCTCTGTATCCATGAAATGAAACAGAAACAGTCTTTTTTTTCCTCTCTTCCTGCCATCCAGGCTGAACTTTCTCATAATACTGTCTTTCCACTCCTGGATTCCTGTCTTCCACTCACACTGAAGCTATTTTTATGGAGCTGGAACATGGTGTAGTAGTTATAAAACTCTTGGTGTCACTCCCTCACCAGGCAATCCAGCTCCTCTCATACAGATCCTCTTTCCCCATTGATGCCCCCTCCTTTTATCATGACAAGTGGTGCCCTCCAGCTCTCTGCATTTGCTTTTTGGACTTCCGAGTCATGGACCATCAGAGAAGAGGGTTTACCCAGGCTAGATGTGCTGTGATGTGTATGTCAAAACTGAATGTGACTCACCACCTAAGTTGTTTAAATAACTATTTCTATGACACAGCTGACTGTAGCAGTCATGACAGCTAAGCTATCTGTCATCTGTTGTCCACAATATTTTTGAATTGAAACCTTTCTTATAAATTATATAGCTTAATTTTCTAAAATAAAAATAAAAAAAAGGACAAAGGAATTGTTAGACCAGTACTTCTATTGTTACTAGTTAAACTGAATTTGTATTGCAATATAGTTCCTTTTGTTTGCCTCTCTGATGGCTTTTAAAACTTCATTAGCACATATGCAGAGAATATATCTTTTTCAATATTCAGCACAACAATTTATCTTCTATACTATCTGAGGAGTTCTTCCTAGCACTGAGAAGATAACTGGCTTAGCTGAAGATATTTCTGCTGCTTGGAAATGCAGAAGTTAGACCTTGTGTCTTCCTTTTATCTTGGAAAATTATACCTCATTTTAATTATGAACAATTCGGTAATATTTAGGCTTATGGAAAACATAACCTTTGGGTTTTTTTTTGTTTTGTTTTGTTTTGTTTTTTGTTTTTTTTTTTCCTGACTCAGGATATTGCAGATAGCAAAATTTTAAGTTTGGTCTTGGTGACCCTTCCTCTTGAAAAAGAAAACTGGATCGTAGCTGGAACCCAGTCTGGTTCTCTGTGGGCAGTTAACACAGAAGATGAAGCAAGAAGGCATCGTCTGCAGAAAATGTCTGATTCTATCACCTGCTTATACTGTAATTCTCTTTCAAAGCAAAGGTATAAATAAGTTTTTAAATCTTTGGGTTACATTTTGAAAATGTGATTAAACAGTCATATTCACAAAATGATAGCTGTATTGTTCAAAGAGATGTGTGTTTTGTCCAACATACTCTTGCACCCAACATAACAGAGACTACATTCCTGACCTTGAGTGGTTGTGTTTGCTTTTAGCATTCAAGGAAGCTCTGGAAATGCTAGATGCTACTGCTTTAAATTCTGATTACCCGATTCAGGGATTTCCTGAATTCACTGTTTTATTTTTATTTCAGCAAACAGAAGAATTTCTTTCTGGTGGGTACAGCTGATGGCAAACTGGCAGTTTTTGAGGACAGAGCAGTAAAGGTAGACTTGTTCTTTACTGTCTGTCCTATAAAATATTATTGGTAATATGTAAAGCAGCTATTAATTGTAACTTTATTTCTGCAATTTTAATTGCTTCTCTAAAACTAAAAATCACTTTCACTTGTATTCTCAGTGGTGCTGCACATCTTACAGTATCTGCTTTAACTAGCAGAGTTGAATGGGGAAAATTGTCTCTCATCATAGGTCTTTGAAGGGCAGAGCAGTGTGACTAGAAGAGGACATAATTAAGGAGAATATTTAGCTTCTTAATAGACCAGGGTTCTGCTCACAGAGCAGATGCAGGTAAATGCAGGGAGCTGTTTATTATCACCTGGTTCCTGAGGGTTAACTCCGGACCAGATGCCACTGAGGGCAGTTGGGGTGCATTGCAGAACTGGAATATGGTCCAGTGTGGGATTTCTCTGAGATACTGAGGGAGTTTTGTGTCCAATCCTTGAACTGGGCCAGGGGTTGCAGAAGATACCAGCCCCAACTCTGGCCCACTTGCCCCCGTGCAGCTGCTTTTGGGTATCTGTGATGAGAGTGTGATGCCTTTTCAGTCATTAATGTTCTGCAAAGACAGCATAATAGTTCAGAAAATCTGGCCATGTAAATAACTCTGCAGGTTGTAACAGTTCCTGCTTTGCACACATGCACACTCCCTTTTTCTGTGTGTTTCTTCTTGCAGTGTAAGGGTGCTGCACCTCTGAAGATAGTAACCATAGGGAATGTTAGCACACCACTGATGTGCTTAAATGAATCCTCATACTCAGCTGAAAAAAATATCATCTGGGGAGGCTGTGGAACAAAGATCATCTCCTTATCGAGTGATTTCTCCGTGCAAAAACTCATTGAAACAAAGACAAGTCAACTGTGAGTTTTTTTAAATGCTGTTTTTTGGCTTTTTGGTTGTTTTTATTAAAGATTTCTGACAGTGCTTTGATGTGCTGTTTTGTTCTACAGCTTATTCTTTGGAATTCCTTGTTTTTATTTTTTTCCTTCCATAATATAGTCAGGAAACTGTATAGTATTTGAAGTATTCATTGCTTTTATTCATTAAAGTATTCTAACAAAAAATATATGTTTTACTATATAAAGGATTCATGAAGTCAGGATATGTTCAGGAAATGTATAAATGCTACTGAGCAATTTTTCTCCCTTGATTGCATTTGTCCAGTACCCATTTTCTGAGAGCTGTATACGTGCATTTGTCTTCATCTATTTCTTTATGAAAAGTGTTTGTATTTTTGTCCCGTGTACATAAATCATGCATGATTGCTGACCTTTCTCTCTTTAGAAAGTATGAAAAAAAATACCAAGTTATGAGGCTAAAAGTGTTATTTGCTGCAATTCTTATGTGGACACTGAAGTTTAAGAGAGCTTTCCTAAATAGGGGCTACACTGTTTGATTTTATGCTGACAGGGATCATTATTCCAGGAAATGAATATGCTTTGGAAAATAACAGTGATGGTAATATAAAGCAAGAGCCTAAAGCTTTAAGTAAAATACAGGTGGATGGCAAAATGAAAATTTGTCACGGGAAGAATCTGAGCTTGGGAGCTGTTCTGCATTGTGGGTTGAAGAATCAGTGAAATAAAGCAATGCCATGAAATTACAGGGCAGTCAAATTTTGATAAGTGCAGTCATAGGCAGAGGAAGATCAGAAGTGAACCCAAGAGCAGAGCAAGGTGAACTAAATCTCACTGTTGCGTTTTAGGCTCGGTCATCTTTGTATTCAGTGACCCTTTGCGGTCCTGTATGTCCTTGCTGTAAGAAGTTGCATCAAAATGCAGGAGGATTACAGCATCTCTTTGAGTTGTAGCCCAGCCTGCTTTGGTTTTAAAGCTGAATCATTCTGAAGCAGTTGCAGGAAAGCATTCCCCTTGGAAAATTTTCTGGATGCCTAACCGAAGCTCTTCTCTCTCTTAGGTTCTGTCATAACGCTTACAGTGATGCAAATATTATTTCCATAGCAGTGGACAAATCCATATATTTGGCAAAGAAAAATAGCCATTTTGTGGAAATCTGGGACAAGAAGACAGAAAAACTTTGTGAACTAATTGACTGTGCACATTTTCTTAAGTAAGTGCTTCAAATTACATAGAAGACCATAACGCTGAATAACAGATTGTTTCTCTAGCATAGTACCTCACCCTGCAGGTTGTTGGTGAAACCACTTCTTTGGGTGAATGTGGAATTTCTTTCCTCTGTTCTGGCCCAGAACTTGGGAAAAGCCAATGCAGAACCTCAGTTTTGAGATCTTTATTATATTTCACAATTTACCTATGATTTCTAGAGGATTCATTTAATTCTGTTCCAAAACTATAAAGTCTTGTGTTGTCTTTACCTGATATGATCAGGCATTAATGCTTATCTTTACAATTACTTTCTTCATCCCCCTCATAAAGAATACCTTCTCTCTCCATTGCAGTGATTCAGTAGGAGATCAGAGTTTCACAGTGATTTACCCTTTTATTTTTCCTCTTTCTTAATGTCCAGTGTCATTTCATTTTCATGGTGATATTAGAAGCAGTTGTAGTTGTGTTCCTCCCCTTTTGCAGTGAGTTTATTCACCCATAGCCCAGGAGAGAATAGGCAGGCGTATCAGCCTCCTATTTAAAGGTCTGTTGAAGCAGACCCAACTTTTTGCTGGCTGTTAGAACTGCAGTAGTTTTCATCCCAGTTTATTTAAAGCAAGTCAGTTGTTTAGCATGAGATTTTTATAGCTTGTCTTGACAAGTGATCATTTAAAAGACTAGTTGTAAGGGAGTCATCTTAACGGTTATGGAATAGAGTGTATGGAATAGAAAAGAAGAAAAAAATAATTCACATTCTCTCTGTATTCTTAGGGAGGAAGTGGCAAAACTAAATAAAGAATCAAAACATAAAGTGGCTTATTCTGGAAGAGTGAAGACAATTTGCCTACAGAAAAATACTGCGTTGTGGATAGGGACAGGGGGAGGACATATCCTGCTGCTTGATTTGTCAACGCGTCTCCCTGTGCGAGTTATAGACAACTTCTGTGATTCTATTCGCGTCATGCTAACAGCCCAGCTAGGTAAGTAGATCCCCAGTGACCAGTACTTCCAAATCAGTGCCAAGCTCCTGTTTGGCACGGTGTTCCGGAAAGGGATTAGCATTTTCCCTCTTCTGCATTCATTCTGTGCGTCTGTTGTCATCTTCAGTCAATGTCAGGTGCTCTGGTGTTAGTTAATACCAGCAGTCTGTCCTATCTGTGCCCAGGAAAAACAGCAGCTCTTCCCTGACCTGGCACTGCTGAGCTTGGGAGGCATCCTGCCCTTGCTGCAGCCTTTCTGGCACACTCCAGTTGAGTTGTCACCATCTTCTGTTTGATACTATTCTTATTTGTTTGTCTCTACCTGTTTTTTTTCTCCTTCTTAAAGTTTTATGCTTCTGTCTTCTCTCTCCATGGAGCTTGTTAGTTTTTAGTCATTCTTTCTTACTTGCTTATTGTATGGTTTTCTTCTCCCATCCCCACGGTTCTTTGGGTTTGGGTCACACACAGGGCACAGCAAAGCTGGGGAAAGGTGACACTCCTGGACTCAGGGTACGGACTTGTACAGAGGTGCTGTCCCTGCCACGATGGCCAGTGGTTTTGATCAAACAATAGTGTTTGTTGGCAAAAAGCAGTTGTGGAGTTTCAGTGATATTTGCAAGGAGCCCCAGGAACGTAGATGGGTATGGGGCGATACTTGGGTGTTCTTCCTTATCTCTCCCAAAAGACTCATATAGGACAAATGAACTCCAAAGTTCATTACGCAGCGGTGGATATTTTAGTGGATACTTTCAAAACATGTACGTCATACAGGATGCCAACACCTTACGCTGTGTTTTAAATAAAAACCTCTTGGCCTTTCTTCCTGGAGGTCCCATGTCAGTGTGACTGAAGTGAGCTTTCTGTCAAGAAGACTCTGAAGCTGCTGCTGTGGACTCAGAAACACGCTGGTAATCCTGCCAGTAGCTTGCACAGCTGCAGGCTGAGATTGCTTTCTCATTGCCATCAGGAACTTAATCCGATTTAGACTGTTTTTTTTCCTCTTTTCGCACCACCAGTATCCATAGAGTACAGTCAGCTCATAATGCTGACGTGTTGTATGAGTGGAAGAAAGTCCAGCTTCCTCTCAGGTGGCTTTGCTGTGACAGCAAGTTTGTAGAGTCTGTTCAGTCCCCAGCTGTTAAGAGCGCCAGCCACAGAGTCCACGTTCACTCTCAGCATTTTTGGTCCTCCTGGGCCAGATGGCTACATCATTCCATAAAGGGACTGTTTTACTTTAGCATTTTGTGAAGAGTGTTTTCTATGAAAGCAAGGTTTCTGTAATGTTACTGTCATTGACAGTAGTAGTAGATATGTAGTACAGCATAACTTAAAAAGTCTTGAGTCTCAAATTCTTTTTTTCCGATCAACATACCATTTTTCATCAAAATTTTACAGAAAGAAAAGTTAATAATTTGTGAGAAAAAAACAGCTGTGTTTGCACCACACAGTATACCTACAGGTACGGCTATAAATCTCAAGAATGGCAAGTATGATAAATGCAGTTTTGACACGTACTTTTTTCTTTTGATTAGTTTTTTTTTCCAGCAGTTATTGTTATTATAAGGTGATGGGCTTTTTCCTAAATTCATAGACTTCACTTCTACTGAGAATTTTGTAGAGTCACAAAAAATGGGCTCCGGGCTGATGAGCTGTTGATCAACAGTAAAGCATTGCTGGTATGAAATGAAAGAGGCTACAGGAAAATATTTTTGTTTTACATATTTCAGTCTTTTTCTAATCCTCTCACCTAACACATTGGCATATAATAGACATGAGAGTATCACAGAGAATGACTCGTGTAAACCTGTGGTTCATTTTGCAAGTGAAAATATGTGCTTTTAAGTAGGAAGGAAGGACCCTGGTCTGGATAGGAAACGTCGTATGTTCTGCACTGCATGTGCAACTGCAATTCCTGTTGTTTGTAAAATTCATGTCATTGCTGGGATGGGGTTGTTATTTGGGAAGCCAATGTAGCAGCTTTCATATGTCTCGCATGATGGATAAACGTGGCTTATTGGGAATAAACAGGAAGTCAATTTTGGAACGCTGGCCCATAAAACTTATCCCTCCGTGATCACATCACCCTTCTCTTCCTATTACTTCTTTTTTTTATATTATTTTCTTCATTATTCAGTAGGTACCTTACTATGATCCATCCCTTTTTCTATTTCCCTGCTAACTCTTCTTCCCTATTACATGCCATTGGTAATGTGGAATACTTCTAATTAGCTTGCATTTTGGGGGTTTGTTTTGTTTTTACCGAAGTGGCATTTCTCCCCCTCAATTTTTGGGTGCACTGGGCCTTCATTTGCAGCCTGGCCCTGCACTGGGGCAGCTGCTGCCTGTGACTCACCCAGCCCTGCACGTGGCCTGTGCCCTGTGCCCTGTGCCCAGACCTGTTGGGCAGGCTGGCCAGCTTGGCAGGCTCACCCACTGGTTAAGCCTTTGAACTCCAATAAACCCCTCCATTAATCTGAAGGCTTGAAATGTATGTTTTTCATGTCTGTTTTTTTTCCTTTCCCATGGTCACTGATCACAAAGATTGTGTCCAGTTTCCTGTTTTCAGTCCTGTCAGTGCCACTGTGTAATTCCACTGTAGTGACCCTAAATTACAATGTGCTTGTTAAAATGAAAATTTGTCCTTTCATTTCTTTTAAAAAAGGGACTCTCAAAAATGTGGTGCTTGTTTTGGGGTATTGCTATAAAAGTGACACTGAAGACAACAAATCGCATAAAGGTACGTGAATGTGGTTTATTAATTATTATTATTGATGGAGTAGACAGCATTATGCTTGAATATCCACAGAGATATGTTTGGAGAGTTGATGATCATCATTTGACATAATCTTATTGAAACACCATTATCTTTTTTGTTGTTGCCTGCTGCATTTCTGGATTATCCGTAAACTGCAGAAATGGACCAAATGGAGCTACTCCTTGCAGGGCGTATCATTAGCTGGAAAACTGTATTAGGAGAGTAATTGTCACTGTCTGAATGTGTCAGACATTTATCAAAGATTCCCAGAGGGGCGTTTGCTGGGCCAGGACCATGCAGTGTTTTCATTAATGCTGAGGATGCTTTCCAAACTTGCAGGCAGCACTCAGCTAAGGGAAGCCTCAAGCACACCGGGACAGTGCAACAATTCAGAATTGCCTTGACAAGTAGTAGAAATTGTCTGGAAGGAAAGAGGTTACAAATCAGTAAGGGCAGATAAATTACTTTTCACTTAATTAGAAATAATCAGTTGGACCAATACTGATAGGAGGGGACTGGCTTAGACAGCAATGCTGCAGCAAAGGGGTTGTAATGGGCTGCAGGCTGAGCGTGAGTCAACAGTGTCACGCAGTGGCAGGAGAGGCAAACGCTGCTCACACCGACCCAGGAGGGGTCTCTGTGAAAAGGGAACTAACTCTTGTGATCTGACTGCCCATTACACCGCTCCCTTGGGGTGCTGCTCCATTCGGGACTCTGCTCGGGGATCCAGACTGTTAGCAACAGTCCAGCGACCTAATCTGGACTGAGAGGAAAGTCCAGGGGAGAGAAATGGGACCTGTGAGGAAAGGCTGAAGGAATTTAACTACTTCAGCGTAAAGAAAGCCATGATAATGAGTTCCAGGGTGTAAACCCAGCCATAGAGAGGGAGTGAACACTCCTACCTACCTGCTGTGGGCAGGAAAAAGAGGAGCAGGTTTCTGTTGCAGCAGCGGGGATTGAGGTCAGGCAGGAGGAAATGCTTCCTGGCAGCAAAGATGGCAGAGGGCTGGCATGGGGAGGTAGGAATCGCCATTCCTGGGGATTGCTGAGGAGAGATGCACATGACACTTCTTGTAAAACTCCTGAAAAGGCAACTCTGACAGTATGAAGCTAAAGGTGGTGGGTGAACATGAGCAGATTGACTGGGATAAAATAAGAATCAAACCATCAGCAGTGTTTTTCCATTTGACATCCCCTAATTTTTGTCATAAGAACACTCAGTGCTTTTTATTGTATTTAAGTGTTTTATTGTATTTTTGTTGTATTTAAGAGAGCACTCAGAGTTTCAGAAGCCCTGGGGCCTTATTTTGTGAGCTGCGCTCATGCCAGCATTCCCAATTTGTCTGATTCCATTAAAAAAAAATGTGACCCTCCATGAAGAAAGGGTTGTTTGTATGGGTGAAAACTGAAGAAGTGACCCTCTTTTGTGGCATGCTCAGGAGCACAGGAAAAGAGTTTCCATATCTGGTTTACATGAGTGGGGTTTGAGTCTTGGAAGTATTTAGGGTATATCTGCTCAGGAAAATAAAGATGGGTTGTTACCCAGGCTTAGCTGTAGCTTGGGGGTCAGCACCTTATGGCCCGGAAGCACTGGAAGTGCTTTGGAATGCTGCTTGGGAACCAACAGTCAAACCTCTTGCAAGGACCAGCAGCTCCTGGTGCAGCTGTGTCACCTCACACAGGAGGAGTCGCAGTCTCTCTTCCAGCTCCTGTGTGTCATGTTATTTCATAGAGACAACTTAAGAGTAATTAAAAATTAAGCAGATAAGCAAGCAGTTTCTGATATACAGTAATTCTTCTCACTGTAGCCGTTTTCAGTGTTTTCACCTTTTTTTTTTTTTTTTCTTTCAGAATTACAGTCCTGTGTGTCAGTCTGGGATATCAATCTGCCCCATGAAGTGCAAAACCTGAAAAAACATGTAGAAATGAGGCAGGAGCTAGCAGAAAAAATGAGGAGTTTTTCCTCAGACTGAGGCGTCACCTTGGAAGTGTCGTTCTGCTCTCTAGTTTTCCATCGCCTTCCTAACTTTGTGCATTATTTGCAACGTTGTGTTGCTGGAGATTTGAGCACAAAACCAAGAGAAAGCCTTAGGAGAGCAACTCTCCAAATCACTAGGTATCATGAAGAAAGAAGAATATTATTTGTAAATTTGAAAGGACTGAAAATCACTGAGAATTTTGTGATGTTAAGTAAGTGCCATTGGGGGTCTGTGTACTTGTGACCAGGTTCAGCTCTCACCAACTTTGACTCAGCTCCAGGATAACTTCTTTCATCCAGTTGCTGACCCCAGTTAAATTGGGAATAAGCCAGGAGATAATAAATGGCTCTTACTTCATTTTCTCTAGTGAGTTGACGCAGTGAAGAAAAGCAAAATTTCAACCTCTGTATGCTTATTGCAGCTTGTGTGTGTGAGATTTCCCTGATGATTCATGTTTTAATAGTAATTCAGAGCTCATGACCTTAAGTATATGAAAGAGAATGTTATGTTTGATACAACAGCATACGAAAGGAGCATAAACTGACTCCATTATTCCTGGAAAACAACAGAGAGAATTGAGTCTGTTTTTGCCATGAATAGTTGACATTTTTCATTAGGATCGGAAAAAGAACATTGTGCTAAAATAATAAAGTGTCTCCGAAATCAGAGTTCAAATCCACGGATGGGCCTCTGCAAGTGGGTGTCCCCTGGCAGCCCTGCCTTGTCCTGGGCCCCGTGGCCTCATAGTTGCCACCGTTGTTCCTCACGTGTGCAGCTGACCCTGGAAAGCCGTAGTTTGTATCATTATTTTGGGAGGTGAGCAAGGGAACCACGGGGTATTTAAGACTGGCTGCCTGGTGTGTGTAACTCCACCAGGATTTGCTGCACCTCGTCTTCATTCAGGAGGGGCCTTTTCCTGCTCTGCTGCTCTTATTCCAAGCGATAACATGCTCGGAGCTGCAGTAAGTGCCTTGTGTCTGGCCACCAGAGAACAGGTGCCGTATTCGTCTTTTGATACCAAAAGAGTGGATTACTCCTGGAATAATGTCAAGGAGTAGAAAACCCAAAGCCTTTCCTGAGTTTGTTTCCTAAGGAGCTGAACAGGGTACAGCAACCAAAAAAGTGCTCTGTCCCATTTTTGCAGTTTTGAAGGATTTGTGTGATAGGACACCAGCATTTACTGAAATTTTGTGTCCAGCTGTGTTTGTTAGATTCAGCTGTACTTCGTTCCATTTTCTGCCTTTTATTGAGTGAGTGCTCAGGTTTCCTCTCGGATCTCCACCCTAGTTTCTTACGTATTCTGCATATTGAGAATAATTTACTATTTATATGGGATTTTATAACTCAGAAAATATATGTTTGTAATTAAGACATTTTAAAAATGTATAAGAATATATGTAATATGATGATGTCTATTTATAAGAAGTTGTTTTGAGATGCAGGCCTTGCACCTTTTTATTAAAACGCTGCTTTGTTAATAACGCAGTCCGCTTTCTCATTGCCGAATTTCCAAGGAGGAGCTTCGGCTGCACCCTCTGTTGAGCTCCGTTGCTTCCAGCAGGATGATCCAAGGCTCCGGTTCTGTGCATTTTGTTGACACAGCTGCATTCCTGCTTTCCTGCTGCCACGTGGTGCCTGTCTCCAGGTCTGCCCCGCTCCTGGTGCACATGGGGGTCCCAAAAGGAGGAGAGCGGGACAGTGCCCAGCCTCCTACATCCTCCCAGGCCTCTGCTTTGGGATACGGTAGGTGGAGATTTGGAGCAGACCTTGTGTTGGTGCCTCTCATCCTTCCCTGCTGCTTGATACAGAAGTGCATCTCTAGCAGCCCTGTGCCCGGGGCAGCTGATGCTGGGCATTTTGTGGAGAGAGCAGTGACATCTCTTAATTATCCAGAAAAATCTGTATTGACAAACCATAAGGAAAAAGAAAAAAGCTGCAGACTTCTCTCCCCATAAAAGCTCCATGTTCTGGCTGGTTTTAGGGGAACCGTTTGGGCAAGTGAACCCTGGCGGGTCTGGTCTCTGCGGAACAGAAGCGCTACCAGATGCAGTGGTGCCTGTGGGGTTTTGTTGTTACTGTCTCCATCTTTGAGAGAACGTCTAGTGTCTGAAGTGCGAAGGAGGACCCTTGGTTACTTCCAAAAAAGAAAAGAAGAAAAAATGTGATTTGGCTGCGATTTAGCACCTGCCTTGAAACTTGATTAACCCCATGTTCCTCAAAACTGACACTGGGTTTTAGTCTAAATATTTTAATATGTCTATTTAAAGACATAAGCAGACATACGGTACAGAATGAACTGGATTCCTGACAAGCTGGTGATTTTAAGATCTTTCCCCTGCAGGGCTTAGAGGCTTTGAATGAGGTCCACTCTTTCTATTTATTGCTTACTCTGGCAAATTGCAAAGATTTGATTTATTGGTACATTCATTCTGCATTATTTCTTTTACAAGCCCTTTTTCTGGATTAATCCCATTCTAAACAAGTTATTCTCAGGCAGGCCAAGTTCATGCCTTTCCAGTCTGGCATCTCAACACCCTCGTTTGCTTTTTTTTCCTGTCTGAATTCGTGTCTCATCCATATTATGAACTGAGCTCAGGCCTGTATCTCTCAGCACAGTATCTTACATAGGGCTTTTTCAAACCCTCTCAAAACTACAAATAAATACAGTTGGTAGCTGGCCCGTGCTTTATAGTTCTGCTGACTTATCCAGCTCATTCTATTTGGTTAGCAAGGTGTGCATCTTCCTAACAACACTGTGGGCCCAGCGTGGCGATCATTGATGTGATCTGAGCATCGCGTTTGTTGCGGGACGGGGGGCGGCCCGAATTGCTCGCTTGACTCCGGCGCCGGTTCCGGGCCAAGGGCACCGGAGCCCGTGGACTCCAGAGCCACCAGGGCAGCCCAAAACGGCAGCTTTTGGTGGCACCGGGTGCCTGTCCCACCCGGACGGCCGCTGGCGCCGACGGCCCCGGCCCTGGCAGCTCCTGCCCGGCCCGGGGCCGCCTGGGGGTCTCTCTGTGGGGTGTTCGATGGCCCTCGGGGCCCCACGAGGGGCCGGCGGCCTTGGGCTCCGCACAGATGATTTTGCCTGAGCTGCAGCCCTGACACGGCGGAGGCGCCGCTGAATTTCGTCCTTGGCTGTGTTTAACTGAAGACCTTGGCATGGGGCCGGTGGAACACGGAACCCCATGTGGCTTTGGGATGAATCAGTCTCATTTTACCGACCCCGGCACAGCCGCTTGGATTCCCACTGGGCGAGGGCTGCGGGCAGCACAAACCGCCAGAGATCCTGGTGGGCCCCCGGAGCGGGAATGCTGCTGGGAAGGCTCAGGACAGCTGAAAGCGCTGTGCAAAAACCCTGGCTTCAGCTTGCGGCCCCGGCTTCGGGCGCCTGCGACTGCAGCATCATCGGAAACCAAAGGGGGAGCTAAATCTCCATCCCTCTGGCTGCCTTTGTAAATAAATCGTGATGCACAGCCGGGGCTTTGCCCACCTTCAGTGGTAAAGGCCCACGGGAAAGCATCAGAAATGCCTCTTGGGGGGAAGGAAAAGAAGAACGCTTGGTACCTTCATTGCGCGTTAGAATTATAGAATCATTTTATGGTTGGAAAAGACCCTCGAGATCATCGAGGCCAGGTGTAAAGCCCTCAGCACCGTGCCTGCTCAACCACGTCCTGCCAGCACCTCCTCGCCACCTTTCCTGAACCCCGCCAGGGATGGAGACTCCGCACTGCTCTGGGAAGCCTCTTCCGGTGCTTGACGACACCTTCCATGTAAAGATTTTTCCTAGTATCTAACCTGTGCTTCACCCGGCACGTCTTGAGGCTGTTTCCTCTTGTTCTCTCTACATGGTGAGTTTGAGGAGGAAGCCAGGGAGCGAAGACTTAAATCATCCCTCCTCCACATAAATGGACCCTGTAGGCCAAGGGTAAATGGGTTACGATTTCTCCTGGTCGCAGCCGACCAGAAGAAATCCTCCCGCTCACACCGTTGCCCTGAACCAGCAGCTTCTGCAGCTGGTGCTCAGCTCGAAACAGCTGCGGAGAGGGGGTGCTCAGAGCAGGAGCGGCGCAGAGCAGGAAGCCCCGCCGAGGGCACCGCGGCGGCGCTCAGAGAAGCAGCCCCCTCTCCCCATCCCAGAGGACGAAGCCCCGTGCCAGCCCTTCGGCTGAGCTCCTGCTCTGCGTGGCGCACGCGCCGTAGCGTACAGAACACCTCTAGCACTGCACCTTCTCTTGCAGCTTGTCGTTCTACCGCCGAGTTCCAACCTTGGCTTTGCCTGTACAGTTAATCGGAGCTGGATTTACACCAACCACGACTCTGCCCCCGACGGTCCCTAAGCCGCAAGGTACCGCAGGAGCTTTCCAGCCTAACCCCCTCAGCCCACGCGCGCTGAAACAGCCCTGCTTCTGCTCGTGGCCAGAGGCAGCGTCACCCCCAGCGCCCCCATTTATTTCTTATGCCAACTCCGGATCCCTTTCCCCCCAGAATGCTCTTGCAGCTCTGCGGTTTGATATTCAACATATTCCGCCCGGATCCTGCTGCATTTCCCTTCAGCAGGGCAGGTGACTGTGCGTTGCCTGGCCTTCCCCTGCCACGGAACAGTCGTGCCTCTCAGTCATTTTCTTGGTATTTACTTATATAACAGAGCAAACAGGCACCTTGACTGAATTTCTGTAGATAACGGGTCTGGTTGCATGATCTTTTTTTGTCTTTCTTTTCACTTAGCAGATTGTGGCCAAGTATTTTAAGAAATGCAGCTGGGAAGTGCTCCGCTTCAGGGATTAAAAAATCCCTCTTAAAAAATCCCACATCGCTCTTTTCTCTTAAGCCCTGAGGAGCAGCAGGGCCACGTGAGGAACATCTGCTCCCCTTCCCCACCTCGGCTCCTGCAACCAAACGGAAAGACGAGCCTTTCTATGGCTGCAGAGAGGCCTATAATCATTTTCAATTTATTCATTAACGACCTGGATGAAGGCACAGAGGGCTCCCTCAGCAAGTTTGCTGATGATACCAAACGGGGAGGAGGAGCTGACAGCCCAGACCTGGACAGGCTGGACAACTGGGCAGTTAGAAATCTTATGAAATTCCACAAAGACAAGTGCAAGGTCCTGCACTTGGGGAAAAATAACCCCAGTCACCAGTACAGGCTGGGGACCGACCTGCTGGAGAGCAGCTCTGCAGAGAGGGACCTGGGCGTCATGGTGGGTGACAAGTTGACCATGAGGCAGCAGTGCCCTCGTGGCCAAGAAGGCCAATGGGATCCTGGGGTGC
>VZSV01000101.1:1296226-1354968 GCA_013398735.1 Nothocercus julius
CCCCTCACCACCTCCTCCCGTAGCCCCGCATGCGCAGGCGCCGCGGACAGGAACTAACGGCTGCACAAGGAGGGTTGTGTGGAGAAGGGCTGAGAATTTCCCAACGGGAGGGATTAACCTGTTCCGTCACGGGCGGGATGTGCGACAGGTGCTTTAGAAGTGAGCTGGGAAACGCACCAGGCGCTCGGCGGGAAGCAGCAACGGCGTTTTAGGCACTAGGGGGTCTACAGATAGAAACAGGCAAGGCTTGGAAAGAGGCAGCACTTAGTATTAGGCTGCCTGTGATGAAAAAAAGGACTAAAAATAGGGGAAAAAAGGAAACAACAAAATTCGGGGCTCGCAAGTCAGTCTTCAGACCTGAGGGGGGGAAAGAAGTGTTGATTTATACTTGAAAGCTTCTCTGCACCACCACCCCATTTTTTTTTTTTTCCTCCTCTGTTGGTTGATCTAATAAATAGCACCACCTCTCACCACAAACCTTTTCCCTTTAGTAGCCCAGGTATTCTCCCACCTCCAGATTTCTCCTCACAGTTGCAGCAACAATGTGCTATGTGGTCGTTTACAACCACACTGCGACCAAAATGGGCTTCCACAGCCCACAACGATGCAGTCACAGCTGCTTCACCCAGCCGCCATCACAGCACCTGCAAAGTCCATGAGCAGCTGAGCCAACGCAGCCACTTCTGCAGCGCAAAGGGGAGGTCCCGAGGAGACTTGGGGAGATGCTAATACCTTAATTCAACATTCAAACTCCTTCAAAGATGTGTCCAGCACACAACCTTTCAACAAAACAAAATCGTTGTACCAACGGTTACAACGTTCAAAGGGCAGAACAGGGAAACCCTGAAGACTCCATTGTTTTCTTATGGCAGGACAAGCAAATACAACCTGTGCATAACCTCAGAAACACACAGAAAGACATGAGCTTCACAGCCAGAACACAGATTTGTTCTTATTATTTTAATAAGAAAAAGTAGACCCATGACAAAAGAACCTCAACCAGCACGACAAAGTATGTGCACTATGCAGAGCACAAATAAGTCTGTCTCAATATTTACCGCATTTAAGAAAGACGCCTAGAAATGAGACAGGAATATGAAATAAGAACTGTTGCAGGGAGAAACTTTTGCTTTTTAGGGACAAGCAGAAACTGGGTCTGAAAGAAGAAGAGACACAGCAACACACTTACATTGTCCCTCACTTCCAATCAGCCTGTTTTGATCAGCTTGGCAACTAGGACAAGTACCGGGCAGATGGAAAAAGGGGCTGGAAGAACGATACTAAGAGAGGCAAATAACCCGCGCAGACGGCGCTCGCTCCCGGCAGGTCAGGTCGTTCTGATTCCAACACCTTTCCGCAGGCACCCAGGTGCGCGTTCCCGCTCTGCGCGCGACACCGCTGCGAGGCGGCCGCCTATCAGCACCTGCCCCGTCGCCTTCGGGAAACGGGGCCAAAGGAGCGAGGCCGCCCGAGGGGCGAGACCGGCCACGGAGCGAGGCCCCTGCGCCCCGGCCGCCCTCCGCACTGCCGCCTCTCACCGCCGTGTGAGCGGGAGCGTCCCCCGGGCACGGCCCTGGGGGCTGCGCCGAGTCCCTCGGGGCGTGCAGGAGGGCACCCCGGGAGATGCCTCCTCACGACGCAGCCCAGCCAACCGCACGCGAGCCGCGCGAGGGGGAAGAGCCCTTCCCGCACACCCGACGCGGCAACGGAGCGGGGCCAAGGCGCGAAGCTAAGCCCACTGCCCGGCGCCCGCGCGGCCCAGCCCGGGGGCCTGGCGTTACCGGAGCGCCGCGGGGCCGAGGTGGCATCTGGAGAGGCGACGCTGGGCCGGGCAGAGGTAGCCGGGGGCGGCGGGGAAGGCGGCGCCACCACCGAGGCTCCCTCCAGGGCCGCGGGAGGCGGCGGCACCACCGAGAAATGCGGAACAGCCGCAGCCCGGCGCCCGGGGGCGGGGCGGGCTCCCCCAGCCAATCAGTAGGCCGCGCTTCCCAGGAACCAGCGAGACGGAGCGGCGGCAGGGGCTCCGCATGGAGCCCTTCTAGCGCTCGCGTGGAGCTGCGCTCGGTGCTCTCCCGTCCTCCTGCGCGCCACGCGTGTTTCTCCGCGTCCTCTTAACGGGAGGGGCGCGTGGGCCGGCAGTGCCTGGCGTGTCGGTGCGGTGGGGGAGCGGCGTGGAGAGAGGCACGGACACCAGCTGCGTGAATCCTTCAGCCTCCGCAGCAGGTCTGCTGCCCCAGAGCCTTGGCTACTTAGGTTTATTAGGAGCGTGGCTGCGTGCTCTAGGGAACCATCACGGGCCCAGAGCTGGCCAAACTGTGCTCCTGCGGCACGGTGGGGTCTGCCGGGCGCCCCGGACAGCCCTCAGCGAGGAAAGGGTTGCTGTTGTTCAGACATCGCGGGTGGTGCTTCCTGCACGCGTCAGGCCTCAGCCCGTGCTGCCCTTCAGCCTCTGACTGTCTTGCTTGGGGGTGCTGGGCCCCAGTGCCGGCTGCTGGGCAGCTTCCTCACCCATGAGCCTGGATGCTCCTCTTTCCCTTGGGTGCAGCATTCTGCAATTCCATAATGTGTGCATGTAAACCAGGGTGGTCATTAACAAAGATGACCACAATGTTCATTCTTTTACTTTTTTCAGTTTGGTAGCACTTGTGGTCTTCTAACAGGTCCCTTTTTAAAAAGATCTTCATGGAGACTTCCTTCCATATGATCTCAAAACGTACAAAGATCCACTTGACCACAAGAAAAAATGCTATAGCTGTACATATTGCCTGAAAACATCACCACTAGAATGCATTCGTGGGGTAAACAGGACCACTCTGTTCTGTGAAATACTGCTGTTTTAGTAGTTTAATTCAGAATACAGGATTATTTATCACTGCAAATCCTTCTAGGGAAAATTAATCCCACTTCTTTTTCTTCTTTTGAATATTACTGTGACTTAGCCAAGATTTTTAAATGCAGTTTAACGCAGCTACTTAATGAGGCTCATATTTCACTTGTGAAAGCTGGGATAAATGCTATATTTGTGTAAAATACTGTGAAAGCTGCGCCTGAAGATGGTGCAGTGTAATTTTATTTTTTTTTTTCCCGAGAATTTAAATTGTTTGGTGTAGACAGATAACTAATTCAAAGTTGTGTCTTTCCTTCAGGATAGATTTGCTCTATGTTGTTGACAGAGCATATGGCATGTGGCAGGGGGAGTCACTGAGCTGAATTCCTGTCTGGATTACAAATGTCAGTTTGGGAGATGCTTATCTGGTTAGTAATAAATCCTGATCCATCACTGCTTGGGTATTTTTCATAATTAGATGATTATTACAAAAGAGAAATATTTCTATATTTGCTTACATTGCAGAAGTACACTAATCCTTTGGTAGAAAAACTTCTTAAATTGGCTAAACACTTAACACAAGGCCAGCAACTCTCAGGGAGACAAAAGAAAAAAAAAGCTTTGCTAGTGTAAATTGTGATCTTCACTATTTCTTTCCTGCTGACATTCCAGTCTATGTAATGCAGTTTTTCTGAATACTGCTCATTTATAAATATGGTTTCTCAAAGTTTCTTTGAAATTGCATTCACAAATCACGATGAATAGTGGTGGGTAGGGGTGGGAGGCTCTTTTTACTACAAGATTGCCGTGCCCCAGCCTAGAAATGCAGTCTTGAAAAGTCTCCATATTCTTAAAAACACTTCTCTTGATGGTAGGAGGCATTTGGGTTTCTACAAGGAAATGGAAATTCTATTTGTTAATTACATAAAAGACATTAAAGTCTGTTTCAAGGATCAGGGGAAGGTGTGGATAAGCCATAGGTGAGTTTACATTCATTCTAGGATATATAATATTAAGAGGTTTCCCATATTTTTAAAACATTTTGGTAAAGTATCTGTGAGTTGTTGTGACCCTTGTGGTGCTACAAATATGCTTATAGCATAAATGTAAGTAACTTCCTGCTTAATTAGTAGGATAAGGTTCCACAAATCTGTTGTGAAGCCATGAATCTGTTGGGTAGGTAAGTGTGTACATTTGACTGCACTTTAAATAGGCATATACATAAGGAATAAACCTTAGGGACTTCTCAAAAAATATTCCGTTGATGTTCTGCCAGGCCAAACAGATTGTAGCAAAATCATGACAAATTGCTAGAATGGTTTGGCTTTATAAGAGTACTACTTCAATTTTAATAATAAAGAACGTCAACTCCGTTAATATTAACTTCTTTGCTTTCTTATGCCTATTGCTTTCTAAAGGAGGTTAGGTTTTGTTGGTGAGAGCTGAACCTAGCAAATTAGCAAAGGTATAGCAGAGAGACTCATGCTAAAGGAGGTGTTTGTGGACATCTCCCTGCTTGACTGCACTGCAGGGAGCTTGGGGTGATGGTCACCAACTACCCCTTGAGAAAGAGCAAGCAAGAAACGTGCAAGCAAAGCAGTTGCTGTAGAAATACAATTGCCTCTTCCCACCAAGAGCGAACTGCCTCAGCAGAGGCATTTCTGGAAGCAAGAGGTATTTCCTTCTCTCCAGGCTTGCTGCTGCCTTTTTCCGTGCTTGGCTGTGTTTCTGTCTGTCACCAGCTGCCCCAGGTTGGCAGTGAGAGCCCTTCTCTATGGCAGGGGGAGAGCAGGAAAGCGAAGAGACATTAATTCTGCTTCTTGTTTACATCTGGTACAGTTAATGTACCTGAGAGAAAGATAAAGCAGAGGTTTCTGATTCATGATCCTAGTTGCCACACTGTTAGCATATTGCCTGGGTCATGGGTTGTTCCTGACAAAATTCTGTTCATTCTCCTCATCTATTTGATGCGCGAGTTGTGTGATGCACCCTGTGTTTTGTACAGGTTGCAGATGTGACAGGATAGACACAGATAAAATTAAACACCTGATAGCCAGGCAGGCATCATTCTCTCATACTTTCAGGTAATTAACATATATATGTTGATAGATTTAAGTACTCCCTGGAAACCATGTTTCACGTGGAACTAGAAATGGAAAATCTCCAAAATGTCATTTTAGCAGCTTATATTGCCAAGTTAGGCAAAATAAGTTACATGTAGCTTATATGTAAGAGGCTTTTGACTGGTCAAATTAACTCCTGGCTGCTTTGCAAGCAGTTTTCTGAGAGAGCCAACAACCTTCTCAGTGACACAAGAGATGGGGGCAGTTTCTAGAGAATAGGGTTGTTTTGGCAAACTGCAAAGGGAAACTCCGTATTTACCAGTTACTTCACCATGCCCACCATTCCATTCCCCTAGCTTTCTGCATGTGGGGTGCAGAATCATCCATTTAATCTAATCATCTTTCTAGTCCTTTAGTGCTGCTTTTGTCTAAAGGAAAAAAAAAAGGAAACTTTTTTTTCTGTCTACAGAAAAGTTTGTTGATATTAGAAGGTTCTTAGAAATGTCATTTTCCAATGTAACTGCATAAACTCACCAATTCAGAATAAATAAATACAAGATTCAGAATCTTGTATTTGTGCCAGGTGTGTGCCAGACTTCTCATCCTGGCTGACAGTCTTATTTTCAGCTTGGAAATGTCAAGACTTTAGAAAATATCATGAAATTTCACATTATATCTTCAATAGCATCTTGAAAATTTTACTGATATTTTAAAAGAATTAATCATCCTCTTGTTCTCGTCCTCTCTCCCATTTTTTTTCTCTGTAGTGTTGATTACGGCAGTCATCAATACTGTGCCTGCCAGAAAGATAACAGTCAGGTTGTTATGTGAATTCTTGTTTGTGGTGGAGAAACCAAAAATTAAAAATACTGAACTTGCATATGTAGAAGTTGAAGGTCACTGTGGTTGCCATGACTATAAGAATTCGAAGAACCTTTTCAGAAATTTTAAGTATGGTTTACATCATTTTTTTTTTTTTAAAAAAAGCTAGTGTAAGAAGTGATTAAGAGAAAATTAAAAATAACCTATTTGCTTCAAGATGCATGAGATGCCAAGTATCAAGGAGCAGCTGGCAGGTGTAACACACAAGCCAGGAGGTCTGGGGAACAGAAATCCCTTTGCTTCCACGCTGACCACTGCAGTTCTTTGTATCTCCTCAACTCTCCTCATGACTTATTTAAGCTAAGAGCGCTAATTGCTAAATGTACTTGCTGATTAATCATTTCATCCTGTGTTGTGCCTTTTCATAGCAATGTTATTTCTGTCTGTGCCCCAGGCTCCTTCAAGATAAGCACCCAGTCTGGGCCCACACACTGCATGGGAGCTGGCAGAGAAAATGTTTGCATCAAAACAGCTGGAATTATGCAAGGCAGAGGGAAATTATATACAGGATGCAAGGAAATCAGCCTGTTAGACATCTCCTAATGCAGAGGCAGCATCATGCCCTGCCTAGTACAGGCTTCATGGAAAACCAAAAAATACACATTCTCTGCCTTTGAGAAGTTATTTTCTGAACATAAATAATGCTTGAAGAAATGAGAGCAGTAATAAAAGGGAAGAGACAGAGACGTAGCAAGATGGTTTTGCTTTACAGACCGTTCAATTTTACTTACAATTTTAGCTAACTTTCTATGGGTGGGATTCATCTCACTGCATTTTAGCTGCTTAAATCCAGGCTTCTGGGTCATAAGCTAGGGAATTGGGCTGCCCGTAAGCAAAAGAAAGCAGGAGACATTGCTAAGAGTGACTTGCCTCTCAAGGCAGGTATTGCAAGTAGGTGAGTGGACAGGTCCCTGGGAGTCACTCTCCTTCTCCATTGATTGTAAGGAAAGCACAGATAATTAGTTTGAATTATAGTTTTTTTTTTTCACATGTCAAGTATAATCCCATGCTGAGATTTTTTTTCTCTTCAAAACTTTAAATAAAAATGACTGTATTTGATTTTTATGACATTTTTCATATTTTCATTAAAAGGAAAAAAAACTTTCTTTGTTTTGGTGTTTAAGGAGTTTTCTTTGTTGTTGAAATCCTTCCAGACAAAGGGTAAAAAGATTCCATTTACCCAAACACATTTTTATCTAGCACATTCAGCAGAAAATCTTCACGTGATGCTAAGAAGGAACCGCCTGCGAGGGCTGGCGCTGCGTGCCCACCCCGCTCTCACTGAGAGCCTCTTGGCTCCTTAGCATTGAACCGAGTCACCACTTTGGGGCTTCAAGAAGAGCTAAACGGGCTGAAATTCCCAACGTGCTGGAGAGGCGAAAGGCTGAGGGGCTGCAGAACCCGCTGGAGGAGTCCTACTGTGGGGCCGCGTCCTCCCCTGCTCCTTCCTTCTGCGCCGGCTGCTGTGGCACTTGTGCTCCTTGAACACCCGGTATCGCATTTACAGCATTAATACAAAATACTGTTAGTGTGTTCCCAAAGCCCCGCAGCCCTCCCTTTACTTATTTTCTCTTTCCTCATTGCTGGGTCGTGTTTATATATACGTATATTTGCAACGTCTGTTCTCTGTATGTGCTAAGGATAAGCCTTGGGCCTAAGAATGACAACCCGTGGACCTGTAACGACTTGAAAAATCATGCGCTGGTGCTGCCTACCCTGCAGCCAATGGTGGGACAAGTGATGCCTTATAAATCCAGATCCTTTTACCCATGGAGAGATTAAAGAAGCAAGAAAGAAGTGTCTTAATCCCTGCCTCGAGCAGTTTAAAACCTCCTTTTTCTTGGGACACTACAATAAATCAAAACAGGGCTTGCTATATTCTGCAAATAAATCTTTTTTCATACTCATTTCTCACATAACTTCTCTGTAGCACAATCTGATTTCTTTACCAAAAAGACTGATAAAACATCGAGCATTTTATAATTTAGTAGCATCATCATGATAATACTTCTTTTTTCAGTTACATGCCATTCATTCATTGTGCACAATGTAAGCAACACACAGTGCACAGTATAAGCATCCTTCTTACACAAAAGGTAGAATTCGTATCTTAATTTATCATGCAATCTATTTATTATTATTGAAACCCACTAAATATAAACCACCCATACAACAATACATCACGTAGGAAAACAAACCAAATGAAGATTAAATTACCCTGAAAAAAGGTCTCCGACAAGTAATTTCCACTGCACTTCACTTCAGGAAAATAATTTCCAAAGTGTATGTATATGAGTTACTTCTATGAGTAATCATAGTTACCGCAGAGGACATCTAGTACTGAACGTTATGGTGGAAGTAAAGAACATACGTCTGATTATCTGTGAAGGACTACGAACTGCTAAAAGAGAAGCAGTCCTCAGCTTATGAAACACACATTTTCCCCATTTAGGAAACTTTCTAATTGAGGATGTGATACTTTTTGGAGCTCACTGAAGAATTGCAGCGTTTTTCCCCAGACTGTGGCTTACCCACCAGATCACCCTGCCCCTCATTTGCAGTGTGGGGTGTATATATGAGGAGCTCATGCTGAAATTCAAGTTACTGCTCTACCTGAAGTACTTAGCCTTAAACTGAAAAAAAAAATAGCGCTCACAGCAGTGGTCCAGAGCTGGGGCCGTTTTGAGTCTGCCCCGATATGGCCACATGAGTGGTGATCACAGCTTTCGGCCAGGCGCATTTAGGGTCATCTCAAAACCCAAATCAGTCCTTTGCACCCCTGCCTTGAGAGTGTGATCTCTTATAACTGCCCTGACTTTATTCAGTTAAACCTGCTACTAAACTTCTGATGTTAATTAGGCAGAAATACTTTGACCTTTAGGTGCAAGTTGGAACAATTAAATGGTTATTTAACAAAACAGCAATTAAGGGGTGCTTGCCAGCATTTTAAGAATCCCAATCTCCCTTTTTAAACGATATGAACTTCTTCTGCCGTGAACTTACCTGTCACAATTTTCTTTCACCGCATGTATTTGCTAATGCCGAAAGCGCCTGCAGAATGACTTCACAAATCAACCCTGTGGCAGGTTGCAGGCCAAGTCTCATTCTCACCTCCACCTTGCTGCCGGAGGCAACGTGCTAGCTTTCCAGCTGAAGTGCACAGCTATGTCTTTACTTGCTCCCCTCATTTTGTCATACTCACTTCTACAAGACACACTTGGTCGTCTGAAATAAAGGTAAGACCTTTTCAGTATTTCACTTTCCTGCCATTGAGCTAAAGTATTTTGATTTTACTTATTATTGTTAATCTGTTGAAATGTTTACAGAATAATATTGGCATCAAGTGTAACAGGGTTAAATAGGGTAGTGCCTGGACATGTAACTATCAAAATAAATAAATTACTGTGAATACTTGCATTCTACTCTAGCACTGCCACAGTGTTTGCAGCTAAAGTCATCTCTGAGTCTATCCATTACTCTGATATAGTCTAAAATTTAAAGTCCAGTTCAGCAGGAAAAGGTTTCCTTGGTTGTGCCCTGAACTTTGGATCTGCTGCCAAGTCTGTGTCACTGGGGAGCAGGGGAGGCTCTTCCCCCAGCAGCAGTCCGGCTTCTGCGGGGCCGCTGCAAATTAAGGGAATTGAAGTTGTGCAAAAGGCTGGTGGCTGTTTTATAGCTTCCATTAACCACGACTGCTGAATAGCCATGTAGGTATGGCTATTGTACGTATGCATTGTATGCAGCAAAGTGAGCCAAACCTACATGGAGCCTGTAAAATCTTAAATACATGGAATGCATTTACCTGTGTGAGTAGTTCCCCTTGCGCTGGGGTAATGTGAATAGTTCTCCCACTCCAACACCATGGGGTGTTTTGTCTTTGCCTTGCAGCAGGGCTGGGGGTTGAGGACTCAAAGGTGGCCCATCCAGCTGTGTTTTGGGGGCTGTGGTTGTTGGAAATGGGGTGGCAGGATGCCGGGTCACCTGTTACATCCACAGCTTGCTTCTGTTTCTCCAGTAGTCCCTCTGTGCTGGCAATTCCTATTTTTCCCTCTGTGGGTAGCAAGAGGAGAGACTTGAAGTAAATGTCACAATGAGCGTCCCTTGGATTCCAGCTGAGATCTCCCCTGTACAGATTTTTAGTATTGATTTTAACATTCTCCTGCACAGCTCTTGAAGATACAGTTATATGGTATTGTTTGTGCCAACTTCAAAGTCTGTAACACCATCAGGCATTTGTCTGTGACATCTGTATTAGGAGCTCAGCCTCTGTTTTAAGTCAATGAAAAGAAACAAAAACCTCCAGAGAATGAGTCAGATCTCTGCACACAGACAGCTCTAGTTAGGATTAAATAGTTTCTACTCAAATACTACAATGTTTTTGCCAGTAGCATTTTGTTTTTATTTTAACCCAAATGTGAATATGTTTTTTTTGGTTTCAAAAGCATTTCTGAGGTGTCTTTCTGCTTTGATCTAGTTTTCAATGATGAAAATTCTTTCTTAGGAAATTTCTACTAGAAGAAAATCAAAGCCAGGCTTTTCTTTTAATCTTTGTATCACAGTTCTGTAATAACAGTTCTGTTATTACAGTTTTACTGAAAGATAGCTCTGAGTAAGCCCATGTGCAGAAGTCTCTCTTGGTGAGGCAGGGCTCTGAGTGACCCAGTTCTTCTTCTCTTATAGCGACGCCCCTTTGAGTTTCACACCAAAGCATGAGGCTTGAGCTGACCTTTCTTCTACACCTCAGTAAGTACAAATGTCACATTTATTCAGGATAATTTTGAAATAATATCATAGGATTTACATGTCTCTACAAGACTTCTTTAGAGCACTTCTTTTATGTAGATGATTGATAGTGATTCCTTGTTCTGTCATCTCCTGTCCAGGAGCTATGGGTCTGATATGAAACCTTGAAGTACAAAGAAAAGATTCCTCTGGGATCTTCATGTATTGATTTGGCTTTTTTAACTGCAGTTTGTATAACAAGTTGAGCCAAGCAAAGCAGAACAGATAAAGCCTCCAAGGTACCCATTCCTGTTCAGGGTTTCAGGACAGAACTTGTTTAAAAGGACAGGCTCTGCAAGGGAAGTCCTAACATAATGGAAAAAGTATTTAAAGTCATTTCAGGCAAAACAAACCAAAAGAACTTGCAATTATTTACTGAATTCTGAATGACACTCTTTAATTACTAATATCCATTCCATGGTTCTTTATGGAGGATTCTGAAACCACACCATCAGGTTCATTTCAAATTACTAGATAATGTGAGGGAGCCCTGATGTTGATCTGGATCTCAGTTACACCAAGATAAGCTTGGAGAACTCAGCAGAAATCAGCAGGATGAGATCAGTGTCTGCTTCTGTTCATGAAGGTTATTGAAATGCCTGTGATTGGGCTGCACTAGTGCTGGGAATATCAGGAGAGGAAGCATAATAAATTATTACTCCTTGCAGAATGCATGTTTACTGCACAAGAAGTGCTGAGGATTAAAGTTTTAGGACAAATTGGCAATATGCTAGCTATTACAATTTTCTAACGATTTTGTAGCAGGTGCATTCATTAGAGAAGCTCTTCAAAATTCTGCCAAATGGTTTTATTGAGGACAAAAGGAGTGTAGACAAAGGATAATTTATTTTTTCCACCTATTTTAGAATGTAACTGCTTTTCTCCAGCGAATGCTGCTGAGTATATGAATGTATATGAGTATATGAATGTCTTTGCTCTTTTGCACTCAGTGCTGCTAAGACTCCAGTGTGCACAGGACACCTGTGATGCCGGTTCTTGCCACCCAGCCATTGGAGACCTCCTTGTGGGTCGTAGCAAGCAGCTAATGGCCTCGTCAACTTGTGGGATGAACGGCCCTCAGAAATACTGCATTGTAGGTTACCTCGAGGTTGGTTTGTTCTTTTCCTTTTTTTAATAAAATAAGCTTTACTTACTAAGAATATTCTCATCTATAAAAAGAAATTGTCTGGAGTGGGACATTTCTGTTGGAGTTGTTTGAATAACCATCCGGTGGCACAAAATAAGGCTGGTGGCAGTCTACAGCTTGTTGGAGCACAGATGGAGCATTTGGCAGTAAACAGCAAACAGCCTTCAAAGTAATACAGAGTTTCTCAAGAGAGAGGAACAGCAGCGAAACGCCAGTGAGCACAAGGACTTTGCTCTGAAAACCACTTTCCTGCTCAGAGGCCTCAAAGACAAGGACCAGAGTTTGGATGCTCGGTAGTGTTTGGCAGGATGAGGCTGTAGCCTGCAGACCTTCCCTGGGGGTCTTCCCACCTTGTGCTGAGACCTGAGGCAGCCTGTTAGAGATTCACATCCTGTCTGCTCGTGCGGTTTGATCTAAAGTGAGACCTGTGCTGATAAAAGCAGAAAGCTGTCCCTGGCAGAGGGAAAACCCTGCAGTAGGCTGCACTGGGACCGGTGCCACTTCTCCCCCTCTCTCTTCACCCTCTTTCGGGCCTGGTGCTTTCTTCCCTCCCTTTTCCAAACTGGCTCAGTGGAGCTGGGAATCCTTCCATTAGCGGTGGCCTCAGGACTCCCACACAAGTCCTGGGTTCCCTTGCCCGTGATGAGGAACCAGATGGCTCGGGTTGGGAGCACCAGCTCCCATATGTACAGGCTGCCCCTGTGGGCCTTGCTGGCCATGGGAGAGGTCCCTCTTGCTCCCTGGCAAGGAGGGAGATGCCTGTCAAGGCTCTGCGGGTCCAGCTGGCATGTGGAAACACCAGCAGAGATGAAGGGAATTCCCCTTTCTCCAGACCTGGAGGATTTGGCCCTACTGAGCTAATAAATCAACGCAAGTAGAAATATTTTTTTTTACCAAACACCAGCTGTAGGCTGAATGGGAAGTTAATAAAATACCGCTTATTTTATAAGCAGTTAGAAACGGTTACAGTTTATCACCTTCCAGCATAATGCCGTGACACATTTACAGTTCAATGCTCTGCAATACTGAGGCGTCACTGAGCTCTGCTTGGAGTTACTCATGGCAAATAGTTTTTTTCTGCAAATTTTAAATGCCTCTTTCTTCTTCCCAGAGAGCCTGTGATCCACTCTTCAGTTTTCCTCCCACATGTTTTGTTAAATGGGACTTTGGCATTTACTCTGAGTGTAGGCATTGCTTGGGACACAGGGGTGCAAAGAGCCATCTCAGGGTCATCTCGAGTAATAGATAATTAGTATTTTCACTTGCCTGTACTTACCCTTTGAATTATGTAAATACAAAGTCATGAAAACAAACAGCTGTTCTTCAGATAATCCATGTGATTTAATGCTGTTTGAGCGTAGCTGGACCTCTTTGGTGACTATTTCCTGAAGATTATAGTCACAAATTCTGCTGCTTTACAGAGCTCAGGAGGCTTATGCTCTGGCAATTCGATTTGCTGTACTAGCTCCCCGCAAATGTGTGTGTAACTTATAGTCTATCAAAAAGTTCTGCTGAAATCCGTTCGTCTCGCCAGCACATTTTTTTTATGCTTTCCTAGAGGGAGGCCAGGAAGCTTAGCATCTTCCAAAGACAAGATCTTTCCCCTAGAATTCTCCTCTTGATGACCCATGTCAGGCATCTGGACAAGAACAAACTTTGCTTGTGAAAGTATGCATTAGTGAATGTGGCAAACTGCCCCAAATCAGGAACTAGTTAGGATGTTTTGATGAACATTCAGATTGAAAAATACAGCGTTTAACATATTTGTGTTTGCAAAGAGAGACAGTAATTATTTACACTTCTATTTGGAATAACGCATCCGTTTGTTTCTAAAGACGTTCAGTGGATTTTAGCCTTCTGATTGGCTTCATTACTTACACATGTTCTGAAAGGAAAACAAAGAAAACTCAGTACTGAAGAAAGTACAAAGCTGCGCACTGCAGAGACACACAGCATCTGGCAGGCTTGCATTACGTGGACATGCATGTGCTTGTCATTTGGGAAGCGCAAAGATTTTTACCATGCAACCTTAAATGTAAGTTGAATGAGTGTCATATTACATGTGTCTATATAAACTGCTTGGGTAACTTGAGCGCTCCACACCAGAGCTATCTAAAATCAGGTGACTGGGTATTTCTGTCTCATCTTACAAATTGAAACATTCATCACATCCATGAGTCAAGTACACTGTAGAATGGCTAAATACTATATATATTTATAGTATTATTTAAAACACAGCTGTGTATATATAACATACCTGTGAATCTCTGTTTATTTATTCAAACATGACTAATTCCCAGGCGATAAAAGATGTGCAAACCATTCCTAATATTTCTCTGTACATCCTGAGCCTAAGATGTACAGAGAAAGCTAAAGGCACCAAATCTATGGCACCTCCTCCGCTTGCCTTTAGGGTAGGGTTGTATCTTCTTCTTCCTGATGTCCTGTCCCCCTTGGCTCCCTGGCAATCTCCTCTGGTCCCGTACCCTTCCAGAGCACTCACTGGAGGATGCTACTCTCGCTGGTGACTTTTTGAGGGGTTCTGTTATATTGAGGATGTTGTGCAAACTAGTATTTAAACCTGTCCCTCTGTCTCTTTGTCTGTAAAGAGATCAGATGCCTCATCTACGTGTTCTTTCTTTCTGGATGTAGCTAAAACAGGTTAGTGAGGTTTTTCCTTTTAATCATTTGAGACAATATTGCCATCCTACCTGCCCGTCAGGCACAGAACTCCAGCATTACCCCTGACTTCCACTTCTCCATAGGTCTTTACAGCCAGATGGTGCCTACGATTTGTAGAGTCTCCCTGCATAGTGTCTTGAGGAGGCAGCTGTTCATGTCGCCACATCCTCCTTCTCAGTTATAGTGTTACATTTCCCCAGAGCACTGTTGAGGACAACCACACTCCGCTTGTACTCATTCTCAGTGTATGAACATGGATGATTTTGCAGCCTGGCACTTCAACCTTGTCCATGCGTCTTCTACTCATTCCTGCTTCTTTATCATCTTCAACATGGGCTACTTGCCTTCACTTTCAAAGCCTTTGCAGACAGCAGCCTCTAATCATGCCAACTTCATCATGTGCTTGTTACATTTTCAAACAAACCCTATCACTCTCCTGATGCCCAACCTCCTATACTTCACTTTTAAGCTTTTCCCATTCCACTACACATACAAGAGACATTGACAGTGGTTGCAGTGATGGTGTCAGGCAAGATCACCTATTTGTCAGAGGCTGGTTTTCCTTCCATTTATACTGCTTGGTGCTCCCAGCCAGGTCTTTGAGACACCACAGTGACATAGATAACAGAGAATGTGCAAAAGGCAAAGTGAATTAAACATACAGAGAGTTAGTAAATGTCCCTTCCAGGTCTTCTCTCAAATCTTGAAAGAGCAACTCATCCCTCATATCCACTCTGCTACCTCACTCCATTCACCGACTCAAAGTTTCTGCAGCTTTTATGAGATATAACTAAAAACTTAACTTTTGAAAAATAATTTTCTCCTGAAAAATGCTTGCAAAAGAAGCCATCTGACAGCTAAAACTAGAACCAACACCTTGACAACCGTATTTATTTGCTCTTACTAAGATTCCCTCTTCACAGTAGAAAAGGTGTGTTTTTATATGGTGCCTGAGGCAAACCAAGGTCCTACCATCCCAACACCTCTTACATTCCTGCATTCTTTGTGCATATAATGAGTCTGTTGAACTCAGTCAGAGGTGTCCTATACACATGAAAGCAGAGGCACCCAAAGCAACATGACAGGTTCCAATCATGCAATCAAATATGTGTGTGTATATCTACCAGATCTTTAGAAAAGAGACCAAATTCATCTATCCTTCTTATTTTGTTTTCTAGGCTGACCAGAAGTGCTTTCTTTGTGATTCCAGACACCCATATAATTCCTATACCCAGAACAACAGCCACATGATTGAAAATGTTATCACAACTTTTGAGCCTGAGAGGAAAAAAAAATGGTGGCAGTCAGAAAATGGTAAGTTTCTTGGAAAAAAAAGTCACTTCATGTGGTTTGATTCACTTATATAATCATAATTCACTATTATCCCTTTATAAAAAGGTAAGACAGAATTGCACACCTTCTTTGATTCAGTAGTATTAAATTGACATTTAGAGTGATTTAAACATGTTCTTATGTATCAATAGAGGATTGTTTATTTACAGACAAATTTTGAGTGCAATACCTCCAGCAGCTGAATGCTTAAGCAAAGCCTGACCAATTTTGTCACAGATTTCCCTATTGTAGCTCTTCACCAATATCTATTTATATATCTTTACATCTTCTTTGTGAAGGGAAGTTAGGAGGAATGGCATTTTACTATATCCTTATTTTACATATGATGAGCATTTGAAAATATTTTACTAGTGAGAAATTAAGACATAGAAAAAATAATACAATATGTATTTTTATACACTAAGAATTAAGTGGACATCCAACTAGAAATTCATAAGCCTTGTTTTTTTCAGGATGTGTAGCAAAGAACTGTCACCACCTTTGGGCTCCACTGTGAGTAAAGCTGTGGGCCAGCTCTAAGAGGGCCCTTTCTTGCTATCCCCATCTTTCCCCTGGGACGAGGTCTCACGGAACAGCCTTGTCCAGTGTGACAAATGCAGACATAAGCACTGGGGATATCATCTGACACTACTGAAAATATGTGAATTGTGGGGTTTTTCCCCCATACTTTTTAGAGTTCTGGAAAATGCCTGATGCAATAGTCCAGCTCATCACAAATTACAAGTCAGTATGTGGCAACGTAGATATGTTTAACAGATCAATTTAATAGGATAAAACCAATTTTTTATTAGTATCATTCTTAAAAATGAAGAAATACTTTGGAGGGAAATAAAGAAGAAATCTAGCTGCACACGGGAAGACACCAGCCCAGAACCTCCCCATCACCCTGTGCTTCCAGAGTGAATATGGTGTGAACTGGGCCTTGGAACATGCTGTGCATCCTCAGAGGCACGGAGCAAGGCTGGGTACCACACTGTGCATCGCACCGCCCTCTAGAGAGGGAGTGGGACAGAGGGGTCTAAGCTGGATGCCAGTTTTGTGCTCCTGGAAATGGAAAAGGCACTTTATGTGCCCCACTGAAAAGTTATCTCAGCAGCCCCTGTCTTTCACTGTCTTTTCAGGCATTGACCATGTCAGCATTAGATTGGACCTAGAAACTGTGTTCCAGTTCAGCCATCTTATCCTGACTTTCAAGGTAATGTTGTATGCACATATTTTACCTGATCTTTCATTTAATTTTGTACACTAATTATGAAATCACTGGAATAGATTGCTTAGAGAAGCTGTGGAGTCTCTATCTTCGGAGGTTTGTAAGAACAGGTTAGATAAACACCTGTCAAGAAAGGTTAAGTTATAGCTGATCCTGCCTTAGGGGAGTTAGATAGGCTGAATAGTTTCCTCTTCATGTGCCTTCTGGTCTTATTTTCTACTAATCTGAAAATTGTAGTTTAAAAAAAAAAAATAAATTGCAAAGTTAAGTTCTCAAAATTTAGGAAATGCCAGAACTGAGCACACTCTTTCAAATATAACTATGCCTTCTCCTGCATATGTATTGTGATCTGACTGGTTACAAGTTTTTCACTACAAAATCTGTATTTTGTTGTAGCATGCTGCCTTACTGAAAACTAAGCTCGTATTTATAAAGAACACAGCCATTCCTTTTTGCTGACAGGGTCCGGCTAAGGAATCCTGATTTTTATGTTCTTCAGGTGGTCTGTTTCAGAGACCCGTGTAATGAGCACAATAACCTCCTAATGGGCCTAGAAGCTACAAAACATAGAATTTTAACTGTCAGCTGTTGACATCCCCAATACAGGAATGAGAATACAACAACCTCTGGTATCAATGCCTGGTTAAGGACTTCTTAAAACAATGTTTCTTACAGACATTTCGGCCTGCAGCGATGCTGGTGGAACGCTCCACAGATTTTGGTCAGACCTGGAAAGCATTTAGGTATTTTGCCCAGGATTGTGCAGCTTCTTTTCCCAACATCTCTTCTGGTCCAGCAAAAGGTGTGGGAGACATCATTTGTGACTCCAGATATTCTGACATTGAGCCCTCCACTGAAGGAGAGGTATTGCCAAATGTCTCCATTCTATGAATTCAGTCCACACATTAATATTTTTCTATAGCTGAGAGGATCTATTCTGAGTCCATTATATATATGTTTATATGTAATATATACATGTCGAAAGAGAAAAAGAGATGAATTGTTATTGATATGACTAAATAAAAAAACTACTGCATTTAGTCTCCAGTTTCACATCCAAATGACCTCACAAATTAACTTTTACAAAACTTTCTAGTGCTTTTTTTTTTTTCTCCTGGTTTCCAAATTCATGTAGAAGTCCTTCCTTATAAGAAATATTGGTGCCCCATCAACCTCTACTGCTATGGCAAGGGTTTGTCCTTTGATCCCTTTGCATGGAGCCAGCTGGCCCCATTCTCAACATCAGACCTTTCCTGACACATCCCTCCATCAAAAGGTCTTTTTGCTTCACTTCAAAGCTGTGCTGAACAGAGAGAGAGGGTGAGAGCACTTGCTGGATGAAGGGCACAGCCCTGTTTTTCCTTCTGTAAGATCAGAAAAGAGGCATCAGTAACAAGTGAGTCTCAGGTGGCAGATTTTGTTTGTCAGAAGAAAAGATTGCATGACAGATATTACTTTTTTTTTTTTTTTAGGTTGTCTTAAAAGCTTTGGATCCCAGCTTTGAAATAGAAAATCCGTATGTGCCATATATCCAAGGTACGAACAGCCTGGGTTTTCTCCAGAGATATTTTGCTGATGTTGTTTGTGTACTGAAAGGGTGAAGTATTCAGTGGTGTAACTCAGTGATTCTGAAAATTAAGTCTATAAAGAGTTTAGGGAGACATCTGTGCTAAATAAAATAAGCCAGTCTTATTCTTTGATCTTGATGGTGAATGGCCTGACTCTGTGCAGCTTGGATTGATCACATCCAGAGAGGTAAATTATTATTCTTAGGAGCAATCTCAGAGCCATACTGCAAAATGCAGTTTGGTCCAAGCCAGAGCCATGCCAAGGAGGATGCTAACACTCGGATAGCTGTATCCTGCAAGTGGGTCTATCCCTGGCACGATACAGGTGACTGACCTGGAGGAGCCGGGCTGGTACCAGACTACTTTACCTGGATATCTTTGCTTTAGGGAAATTTCTGGATGATTTATCCGAGAAGGTTTGACTTGGTTTCTTTTCAAGTATACAGAATTTAGAGAAGTTTGGGCTCTTCATTTCTTTTCTTTTCTTCTAGAGTTCATTACTTTGACAAACCTAAGGATAAATTTTACTAAACTCCACACCCTTGGGGATGCTCTGCTTGGAAGAAGACACAATGATCCCCTCGAGAAGTATTACTACGCTGTCTATGAAATGGTTGTGCGTGGCAGCTGCTTTTGCAATGGTCACGCCAGCCAGTGTGATCCTGTGCAGAGCCTGTGGGGAGATGCTTTCCATCAGCCTGGAATGGTGAGTCCTGAAAGTCCTCTCCAGGAGGACAGGCCCTATGGATATTTTGAAAGAAGAGCTGGAGAGGGGAGCAGAAGGGAGGTCTCTCATGATCCTTGGATTGATCATGCCCAACTAGACCCTGTAAAATATTTCAATACAGCTTCATCCTTTAAAACCCTAGGACAGATTGCCCAGAATTTGTCCCTTCGTTGGCATTAGTGTGGGACTTCTAAAGCAACTGAGAGGAGACATGTTGATGATAGCATCAAAATACCAAAGCTGTAATGGTGCAAATATAATGCAGTAAGTAGCTGGTGCTACGTGCAGGCTTGAAGGGCTGCTCGTTGGGCACATTCATTCCCTGCCCCTGCACTCGGGGTATCTGCACCAGTAAAGGGAGACACCAGCACAAAGAAAATCTGCCAGCACTAAGATAACCTGTGAAAAGTGGCTTATTATAAAATTCAGGAACATGATCATGAGTTTCTTCCTTTTGGGAACAAGTGTTTTATTCTGTTTTGCTGTGTTTTGTTTTGTTTTGTTTCCCCAGGAAGATACATATATGTATAAAGAGATGTGTGGGGAGAGAGATGTAGAAATAAAAAAGCTTTCATTTAAGTCACTAGAAGCAGGTTTTCTTTCTAAACACTGCACAGCGTCTTTGTGACTCTTTAAAGTTGGTAGGTCTTCTCCACACCTTTTACTAAGAATTTTGTCAGTTGAGGGAGCCAAAGAGCTTTGGATTTCCCTGATTTTGCTGGCATACCGCAGGCAGAATATTACTTGAGCTTTACAGATGTGAATTTTAACATATTGTAGGGAACCCTGGAGGCCTTTTAACCATTTTATGAATGGTTATATACAGGTGCAGTGTGTACCTGGAATGTCTTAATTTGATTTAGGAGTCCTACTGAAGGCTAGTGGCTATTTCATAGTATTGAAACTCGCATCAGTAAAGAAAAAATAAATCACTTTAAACCTGTTACTTAGTGGAGCAGTAAAGTCACCAGGAATAGAATATATAAAAATTTATTCTAAGATGCAAGAAGGACAAAATCTGATTCTGTCATAGCAGAGGTATTATGTGTGGGAGAAGAAACATCTTTTTGTGGGAAACATCCACATCTATCTGTTTCATTTGGGATAGAGAAGGATACTTCAGTTTTTCCCTTCAAATTCCACAGAACTAAAGAAATCTCTCTTCCGTTTTCCTTTTTCGGGCCTTGCAGGTGCATGGGAGATGCATCTGCCACCATAACACCGCTGGCGTGGCCTGTGAAAGATGTAAGGATTTCTACAATGATGCTCCCTGGAGACCTGCTGAAGGGCCGCGCGACAACGCTTGCAAACGTAAGCGCAACATATGCTCTTCCTCTCCAGCACACGGAGCACGGGTGCAGAACAGTCCCAGGACGATGCTTAATGGGATGGCCAAGTCTCTGGGGGGGAGTCTATTCCATGTCCCTGTCTAGAAACATAGACAGATTCGTGTGCCCATCAGTGCTCAGCTGCCCTACAAGAAAAAGAGCTATTTCCCATTCTTATTTTTCATAAGATGACAAAAACAGGAAAAGGTAACTAACACAAAACAGATCATTCATTGGTTAGCGTGAGGTCTTTCTTGCAAATGAAAGACAAGGCTGAATTCTTTATTTTCAAAGTGAATGAATAACATCGGACTACAAAAGGAATATATCAGGATCTGTAACAAATATTCAGTGAGTTCTTTCTTTGATGAAAAGTCATCACTTCAGCAGATCAACCACACACATCAACATGGACATTTTTCCAAGTTTAGGGCCAAGTTTTGTCTTAAGTCTCCAATTATCCTTTGCAAGAATATGTGACAGAATATTTGATTTTGCTATTTTGCTACTCTTTTTTTTTTTTTCTTGTCAGCCACTCTGGCTAGCGAGCAAGCTATGTGAAGCTAAATTTGATGCAGAATAATGAATCATCATTGATAACATGTATGTGGTATCAAAGCTGAAAAGGTACAAAATCATAGATTTTAGACATAGCTGTTTTTACTGGAAAAGGAGGGCTGTTTTGACCTGCACCTGATCCAGAAAATGTGTGTGTTTGGGTGTGCTTGCCAAGTGCAGCGTTGCCAGTTCCCACTAATTTAGGTAAGCCAGGCACTATTGGCTCCCCTCCAGGAGCTCCCTGACTGCAACGCACTGCTGAGATCAAACCACACCAATTTCATTGTAACACAGGCTCTTGGCACAGTGTGGCAAATGTCCCTTCCTGGGTGCAGATGTTGGCAGGGCCTTCTCTTCAGAGTGGTGGAGAAGAGATGATGCCACCGAACTGCCATTTTCTACCCGAGGAGAAAGGAAAGGGGAAGAGTGAAGAGCAGCAGCCTCTGACTCCTCTTCCCCTACCCACGGGTGGTGCTGAGGTGTTTTATGGGTAGATGCTGCTCTTCCCTGTGGGTGGGGAGCTGGAGACCAAGTCAGGCAGAAGGGTCTTCTGCTTGAGGCCTCAAGCAGGACTGGACATTCCTAGAGTTTCTTGCATGGTCTGGCAGCTGGGATTAACAGAGGGCAAAATGGTGCTGCTCATGGTGACATCAGCCCAAAGTGAGATGCCTGGAGCCTTTGGTTTTGTTCCCACTGGTGGCTTATTCAACTGCTCGGTTTATGCTTTAAAGCATTCATATGTACCCAGGTCAAGTTCAGAATGACTCGGAACTACCTCCTGCAGATTGCTCACTTCCACAGACAAGAGAATTAGCAGAGCATTCATTCTTGCTCCCCCTTCTCTCCAACTGTTCCACACAATCATATGCTTCATTTTTTTCCAATTAGCCCGTTTCCAATTGCCATCATGATGACCCACTAGCGTATATATATAAAATAAAACTTGTTGACAGCATCAAAGCTACTAAATTTGCTGAATGCAGATGTAAGCATCGTTGCAGAATTTGGACACTGAGTTCGCTGGAAAATCTTGTTGATTCCACAGCTGCAACGCACTTGGTCTAGGAGGCAATAATCTTATTGGCATCCCTGGGGCACTAAATATCATACTAGTAACAAGTAGCTCCGTGTTAATGGTAGATAGCAGGGGTGGCAAGATCACAATAAGACATACGGTGCAAAATGCCTCACTCCGTGTTTTTGTTTCAGAGTGTAACTGCAACGGCCATTCTGACAGATGCCACTTCGACATGGCAGTGTACGAGGCCAATGGTGGTGACAGCGGTGGTGTTTGTGAAGACTGTCAAGACAACACCATGGGGCAACACTGTGACCAGTGCAAACCTTTTTTTTATCAGGATCCACTCAAAGTTATCTCAGACCCTCACGTGTGCCTCCGTAAGCTCCCCTTTTTTTAGTGTCTTTAAGAATGGCTCAGAAGGGGTGGCTCCAGTTCTCCCTGCTGCTCTCTGAGCCCCATTGCATCACTACACTTAGATATTAATACAGTTGTAAAAATATTAACAGACTTATTACATCCAGGCTACCTTATAAAGTAACTGCATAACAGCATCCTTAAACAAGCATTATAAAAGGAGCTGCGTATTTTCAACTCGTTGCTCAGCTGAGCTTTGAAATACAGCAGAGATGTCATCTTTCTTAAACTACATGAATAGAAAATACGCATAGCAATGGTGTTGTTGCTTCCATGATAGCCATGGATTATGAAAGAGATGATAAATGATGAGACAACTAGTATCTTTTGCTAGAGCAAGTGCCATATATGGGAAATATAAACTTTCAGGCATGTAAGCCCTTCTTCGGAAAGATGGGCATAATTCATTATTAATATAGCATGGGAAAAACGCTCTGAGTATAATTTAGTTGTAATAATTGATTGGCCATTTTGAGTGAAAAGCAGAGGGGAAGATCCCCAAGGGGAGAGGTGGGGTAGATATCTGCTGTGCTGTGAGAAATGGTTCGCACCCTCAGGAAAAATGGGATGCTTCATAGACCTGGTGTCTCCTGTTTAATCTGATGTTTCTGGGAAACAATTCAGCCATGGACAACTCAGACTAGCTCTGTGGAGGTGACTCGTGTGTGGTATCCCTCTGCAACTCTTTTCAAGCTTGAATCTAAATATTTTTTTTTGTGTCTCCTGCTGTGTAGCCTGTGACTGTGACCCAGAAGGCACCTTGCACCCTGGCTTGTGCGAGCGCCGCACGGACCCTCTTCTGGGAACCGTTGCTGGCCGATGTCCTTGCAAGGAGAACGTGGAGGGAACCCGCTGTGACAAGTGCAGGCCAAACTACTATGGCCTGAGTGGCAAAGACCCTCTAGGCTGCCAGCGTGTGTAAACCACCTCTCTTATTCTTCTTTCCAAAGCATTTTAAAACTCTTGAGGTACTAGAGCCCATAGAAGCACACATGACCTGCTGTACAAAATAGCAAGTTGCCTACACGAATTTCATGTCAGGGACATCACATTCCTGAGGAAGGCAAAGGTTATCAGGACTGAAAAGATACAAAGACGTTTGCATAACACATGTTTATATTATAAAAGAAGGTTATTAATAGAAGGATCATTAAATAGCCAATTTCATTGAAAAAAAAAAAAGATTAAAACACATGAATGTTATTTTATAATCAAAATGAGCAAAAGGATGGTTTAATAACCATGGAAACAATCTCAGGTACTTCTCTGAGGATATCTGAACTCTGCAGAGCCCAATGCATGGTCAAGATGGCCCAGCTCCAGCCCCAGAGAGAGCCTGGCTGCAGCGCTGGGAGATCGAGGCCGGCTCTTTTATCACATTTTAACTTCTCAGTGCTCACCTCTTGACTGAGGTGTCACAGACTGTGCAGGGTGGATGTGGTTATATAGTAGGCTAACTTGTTGTAAGCATTTCCTAAAACCATTCTTCTCACTCTAGTGATAGAGCTGGGCTGTAATGTGTAATGTTCTGCTTGCTCCTCCATAAGGTTCCCAGTAACTAAGACTAGTTTCTATAGAAAATATATATGGCTCTTTCTGGGCAGCCATGGTCTGAAATGTTCTTTTAAATGCCTTTATGACCCGCTTGTCAGGAAGCAAATGTATTTTTTAGGAGGAAATAGAAATACCATCCAAACTCATCTATTCTGCTCACTTCAGGTTCCATGCTCAAAATATAGCTAACATAAAATGAAGAGAAATCCATGTGGCCCGAAGCAAAAACCCAAATGAATGCTCCTTCAGGCTAGTAAGACCATGACTTATTTTGCCCCTCTGCCTGTTTTCTAAATTTGTGGGGCTCTTCATGCATAGCCCTGAGTGACAGAGGAGTGAGAAAGCTGCTGAGCACTTGCCTTGAGAGCCTGCAGCCGCAGTTCTCTAAAGCAGGAGACAACACATCCGCCTCCTACTTAGGGACGTTCTGAATCTGTGAGCAAAATCTGAGGGTCAGCCCACGGATTGCACAGAAAATCACTGCACGCACTCCTGCCAATCATTCCCTGTGTCCCCAGAGAGGTTCCCCACCAAGGCAAAGGTCCTTCCCCCCACACAAGCAGCTTGCTGCATGCTTGGGCCAGGGAATGTCCATCTGCAGATCTTTACCCGGCGCTGGGGGCTGCCGGTCCCGCCGCTGCCACGTCCGAGGCAGAGGCCAGCTCTGCCGCCGCGGCGCCCGCGCGACTAACCACCCACCGGTCCTTTCCCCGCAGCCTGCGACTGCGATCCCTCGGGCACCCTGCCCTTCTCCAGCTGTGACACGGTGAGCGGCGAGTGCCTCTGCCAGCGGCGTGCCGCCGGGCGACGCTGTCAGCAGTGTGTCGTACGTACCGGGGCCCTCTTTCCTGTGACACTGAACCGGGTCTTGATTCAGGCGCTCTTGGAAGATGCCGCTGCCATGGCCGGCCTCCCCGCGGGCTCTGCGATGGCTTTGCACCAAAGCAGAGAGTGGCAGATGTGCTGGGCGTGCTGCGCCGCTTCGTACGCGGTTAGCAACAGAAGGGATATGGAAACAGTTTGTTTTCACTCAGGAAGATTATTTTATAATAATACTGGTTCAAAACTTATCGTATCTATCTACAGAACTCAAGTATTTTGAGTGGCAGATGAAACAAGCAAAAAGTGCAGAAAATTGCTCTTCATACAAATTTTGTAAGCAGAGAAAGGGGCTAGACATAGGAGATGTCCTTTGCTGATGCTCCGCAGAGCTGTGGACAGTGTGGTATGGCTCAGACGGAGGCTTGGCCTACTAGGACTTGAACCTTAATAACACACCCATACTTAACCTTGCTCACATCACAGTTTCAGAAGATTTTTCATCCAGAGAAGTAAATTATGTTGTGCTTTACATACTTAGATATTTTCTGGTAAAAAAATCCTTTTTTTCCCTTTATATTCCAGCCAGGATACTGGGGCCTTGGCAAGAGCTTGTATGGCTGCTCTCCATGTGACTGTGACATTGGGGGATCCCAGAATAATTTGTAAGTCAGTGTTTGCCTTGAAGTTTTGTCTTGGCTTTGACTTTATAAACTCTTGGGCTAGACTTTCTAATTAGTTCCATACAGTCTCAATACAAATGGAAAAATAGACTGAAGACATAATTTTGTCACATGCAAACACCATAAAGTCACACTGGGATCATGGAAATTTGAGATTTTAAAGGGGATTTGCCTTTTTTCTTTTGAAGTCCACTTTGAATCTCATGGAGTCGAGATTAGTTTAATGAAAAATACAAACCGTCTAGTTTGAGAGAACCAGAAGCTTTAATATTAGGAGAAATGAGCAATGAGTTAGGGGACACATTTTTAACTCAGCTTCCAATATCCACTTTAAATGCTAGAAATGTCTTATTTTTTCAGAGGTACTGGCCTCCTATCCAAAAGGCATAATTTTAGTGACAAGCTTTGTTTCAGTTGTGCTCCTCCAAGATTTAGAACATTGCTTGTTAGATTTCAGACATAGGATCATATAATCCAATCCCATAGGACAATTCTTCAATATGCCCAGTGTGTGGTAAATCATAGCTAGCCATTATGTCATATGGTAAATAAGAGTGTAAGTACATGAACATTACCATATTGCATCAAATCAAAACTCCCTCTGACCTAATGCTCTGTCCCTAAAAATGATAGGTGATATAGTCTTAAGAATAGCAATAGACACAGTAGCAAATAGAGTAACAGATATAATAATGGATAGTGACAGATGCTTAAGAAGCAAAGGAATTTGTTATGGAATGGAAAGAAAAAGAAAGAGCCTGTCACACTTCTAAGTAATGAGAAAGGAGCAGTAGATTAATCCAGCGTCAGACAGAGCAAAGAGGTGGCTGGCAGTAGGAAAGAGTTTTATAAGGGATCCCATCTAGTGATGAAAGAAAGAAAGCTGAAACAAAGCTGCAATTCAGTTCCTTTTATTTTCAGAAGACCCAGATGTTTTACGCTCTCACACCCTTCCTTTACCAACTCTTACCCTAGGTGCTCACCAGAGGATGGTCAGTGCACGTGTCTTCCCAACATCGTGAGCCGCCAGTGCAACGAACCAGCCCCAGGCTACTTCTTTTTACCCCTGGATTATTACGTTTATGAAGCTGAGCATGCCAAGCCCCTTTCTGGCTCTGCTCCTTTGGTACGTCGAGTGCTTTTTAGGTGTGGAACTGAGAGGAGATTCACGTGGTGGCTGCAGGGGAGCTGAGAGGGAAGAGCCAAATTTCTGTCTGATCCATTGGACTCCATCCTTGCTGCTTTGTGTCATGACACTGATTATAGCCCAATTTCCTCAAGAATTTGGCATCCATGCATAGAGTTTTTAGAGCACTTACTCTTACTATTCCTATTATTCACAAAATTAGTCTAGTTCTCCATCCCAAGCACCAGTCTGACCTTGCTGGAATGCGTCCCTTCCGCTGCCTAAATTTTTACTAATATTTCTTCTCTGATGTGTTGTTCAGAAGCCATAGAGAAGGGATAATAAAAAAATATGTTTATTTGCAGGTCACGTCCAAAAATATTTAGCTATAATCACAACCAGTAATCATCCTACAGTCCGGCAATGAAATGGAAAACAGATGTCTGGGACACAGCTTATGAGAGGAAGGACAAGTTAATTGTAACAGAGCAAAAAAAAAGTTTCCAGCAGATCTGGGAGCAATTTTAGAGTCACACAAGAAGAAAATAGAAATTTTTTAAGAATAATGATTTTGGCTTAGCTGCTTACCCTTCAATATTGTTCAGACAATGCTGTCCCCTCTCTCATTGCTTTTGTTTTTTAGGTTAAACCAACAGCTCTTCCAAAGTGTGACATCTATTTCCAAAAGCAAGGATATGAGTTTACAATAGAAAATGGAAAGATTGTTTTAAACAGAAACAAGAAACGAAGTGTAAGAAAACCAGGATTGGAACAGGTAAATTGGTGCTGTAATAGTTACTTAAACAAAAGATTACACCAAATACTAAAATATAAATTTGCAAGAAAAGGTTGCACAAGGAAACATATTAAACCAGCAGCATCTGAGCTGTGGAATTCACAGTTCTAGACATTACAATCCTGCTACAAATGAAATCAAGTTTTGGTATGCAATTGGTCTGGACATTATATAATTCACTCAGGGCAGGCTTATTTTGCTATGCTAGTTCAGTTTGTTGAGCCAGGTCCAATGAACTGTTTAGAAGGGAAGGGGCCCCATGAAAGCAAAACATATTGTGTGCATGAAGGATGTTTTCAATGTCAAAGCTGTACTCAGACGCTTACATACCTCCTATACTTAAATGTTGTCAGCTTTGTCATTTTAAGTATCGATATTTATGGCATGTAAATTGTACTGAAAAATATGCCCATGCTTAATTCTAAAACATAAATATCTTTAAACTCTTTTTTTCTTTTAATAGTATTACTTCTACTGAGAAAATTTATGTAGCTGTACGTGTGTATGCACATGCACGTGCATTTTCTAAATAGAGCTATCTGTATTTTAAATTACATTTGAATATGTTTCTGATATTTCTGAGGGGAAAATATTTTCCACAGATACAAAAGCTTGCAATGAAAAATCTCACCACGCACAAAATCGAGTTTACTCCTTTTAAGGTTTGCACTGTGAACACTTGGAGATGCCAAATATACAGAGATTGATGGGTTAGTGTAGTCACTCTCACTACTGTTGTTGTAAAGGTCTGGGAAGTTTTTCTGTCTAAGTGACCCTAATCTTCCCACACTTGAGAGCTAAGAGTGTAAATCTGGAGTATGTTTAGAAAACCAGGCTGATTAATGGCTGCAGTAAGTAAACTGCATGGCAAAAATCCTTCCTTTCTTTTTTTTTCTGAGTTGGTATTTTCGTAACTTGACTGTTTTTTGGTGAAAACGCCAGTGTGTCTTTGCAGGGCACGGCTCAGCTGGGGCAGAACCCCACTGTGGACGTGGTTTTCCGGCAGCCCAGTCCGGGCAGGCCCATCACGTGGACGGGCCCCGGCTTCGCCCGGGTTTCCAGGGGAGCTGGGCTGAGATTTACCATCAACAACATTCCCTTCGCTATGGACTTCGATATCATCATCCGCTATGAGCCAGAGGTACTTGCGAAGTCTCCAGTAAGGGCCTGTTTTATCAACAATATGGCATGGCTCGTGTTTAAAGTTAAAATTCTTTGCTTTTTCATCCTTATCAAGGGAGAAATAACACGCCCTCTGCCAATCCCCTTAACACTTTCCACTTTAATCTTAAAAAAAAAACAGAATAAGTATTTTCTAGCCATTAGCCAAGGTTTCATCTTCTGATTTCTGATCTCTTACCTCTGCTTGGATTGCACTTTTGTACACAAATCAGACCCATGCAAAATACGGCTTCTTTTAGGTGGCTATCCCAAATTTCTAGCTGGAATTTCCTAAGCGGGAATGTTTGTGAATGAAGGAGTGGGCTGATCCATGCATACACTATGGACATTTGTCCAAGACTTTTGCAGACATCCAGCTTCCCACTTGCTCCAGCTGGGCTGGAGATGTATGAACGTTGTAGGAAAACAGCCAGAATCTTGTCTTCTGTCTGGACAAAATTTCTCAATGATGAAGACACATCTAGGAAAATCTGTTAATACAGATCTAGTTAAATCCAAGACTGAAGCTGTATGTTCAAAACACATGCAAGAGTTTTATCTTTACCAATATTCGTGCATTCCTTGTGCATTCCCACCCCAGCTCCCTGGGATAATCATGGCATTCGAGATACTCATTCTGCCTGCTGTATTTGGCTATTTTCCCGTTATTTTGAGGCAAACAAAAAATCCATTGACTTAAAATGTGAAAACAGACATTGAATAATTTTGCAGTAGGATGATCTAATTTTTCTACACAAGAATTAGACAAAACAGTTGAATTTTAAAGACTCTTGTTACAAAGTCTTTTATGCTTGTTATTCTGTATAAGATGTGAGTGGAGGTACATAATGAATGATTTCTCTGGGACACAACTGTCCTACAAGAGGAAGATCTCAGGTGACTTTAACAAAGCTGTTTTCATTTGCGCCAGCTGAGGTCCTTTCCATTACTCCAATTGCACTAGCCACAGCAAATACAGAGCATTTCTCACAGATAACTGGTTTTTTTTTTTTTAATCCTGTAGAGAACAAAGAGAAAATGTGTTTTCTCACTGCAATGTGCTGTCACTCAGTTTCAGTTACAACGACAAAGAGAAAAGGTTGTTTTCAGATGTGAAAAATTACCTTTTTTTTCCCCTTTGTTTATAGTCCTTGGAAGACTGGCTAGCAAGAGTTACCATTCAACCCAATGGTATTTTGTCAAGTCAACGCTGCAAAAACAAGGCCATTTCACAGGAGTCGCATGCATTGGCTCTCCCTGCAATGAAAAGGTCTGCCTATTCCAGCCCTTACCTGTAATATTCTGCATACAAATCTTTTACTGAAGCACTGCAGAACTGTGGAAAAATATTAGAATACTAGAAACACCTATGATACTAGAAACACAGTCTTTCCTCTTGCTCCCATACCGCAACACCAGGTAGCCTGAAAGAATAAACCAAGAATCTGCTGCTTCAATCCTTAGTCTGGCAGAGGTTTGTCAAAGCAAGGAGGGCAGCCTTAGGTTCTGCTGGAGTTAGGTGTTACTTTGGCAAAAAGCCAATTAAAGCTATTTCAGCATAGAAGGGGAATACTGATGTAAAGACACTGTCCTAGCCTATTTTCCAAAACAGATTTTCAGCTTGCACCCATGGAAAGAACAGAAAGGAGCCGAGAGGACTTACCGCAGCCTTCATCCAACGGCAGTAGAAAAGGACTAGTGTGAATAGTGAACTGCAAACTCTCTTGCTTGGCGGAATAAAACCTGCCAATTTCTGTTTAACTTCACCACGTGCAGTCAGACAGGCAGAAGTCGTGGAGCTTTCCCAAAGGCAGTGACACTGGAGCCTCAAGCCGGGACGTGTTTGGGAAGCACAGGGGGTCCTGCAGCAGGACGGGGGCAGGGAAAGGCCTTGCTGCTCTTCAGCAGAGGAGGGACAGCTCATGATACCCCATAAACTTATGTTGTGCTGCTCTGCTGACAGACCCCTGACTCCTGGCTTAACCGTGCTTTCTTTCCACTAACCAGAATTGCTCTTCTACAAATACCAGTCTGTTTGGAGCCAGGAACAGAATATTTTGTGGATGTTTATTTTTCTCAGCCGTCTGCCTCTGACCCAAACGTTAAATCGTTCGTCTTGATCGACTCAGTGAGTAATTATGTCATAATTCCCTTTAAACTGTATTTATACCTTTTCTTTTTTTTTACACAGACATTCAAACTATTTAAAAATCATTCATAAATTTGCTTTATCAGAAATTCAGAGAAGTGAGCTTATGCCTATCTCCGTTTGTCCTGTGTTTATGTGTTTTTGTATGGATAGAGGAATTTTATGCTTTAATTTTTATGGAGCAACGCCACAACACCTCATCAGGCCATAGCTGTGGCATATGTTAATAGTCAGTTAGAAGATGTACCTCTATTCGGTACTTATTTATTATGAGCACGTTCCATGTACACTGACAAGATGCTGTGATTAAAGATAGGCAGTAATGCAGACCTTTATCCATCTACTTTTTTTAAAAAAAATCTGTGTAATTTGTCTGATTCTAATTAAAAATGATGGCTATGTTTAGAGATGAGCCCTGACATAGGAAAATAAAATCATATCTGCAATTTCCCTGGAATGACATCCAGGCATTCCCCAGATTTCCAAGAACTTAAGAACTGTGTGTTAGTGTTGGGTCATACTCTTGAGACCTTAAAAAGCTTTAAAAATCCATTCCCCTATTTATCTCTATAGAAGCGAGCTTGACAAGGGTGGGCCATACTTGGACATAGAGTCTTCAGTTGATTTTTCTCTATCTCAGTAATACAACTTTTGCTTTCAGAGTCATAAATATGGCACCTCTCAGCAGCAAAAACAGTTCCATGCATACATTTGAGGTCTTATTATAACTGGATTTTTTATATACACTCTCTTTTATTTGAAGAACTCAGGGAATGTCTGGAACTTTCAAATAAATATGAATTTAGATGACTGAACAGCACAGTGACAGATTTAAAAATGTGGTGCTCAAGGCTTCTGTCCTTGCAATGCAGAGCCCAGTAACAGAATGTGGGAAACTTCAGTCTTCAGCATATCTAAGCATAAATATTTTCTTTTCTTTCTTAATGCCAAAGCTTGGACTTATTCCCAGAATCAGCTCTGTGGAGAACTTATGCAGTAAAAAAGATTTAGAGGAGTACCAGAAGTACCACTGTATTGAAAGTGCCGCAGAAGTTGGCGCTCACCTCCTGCCGGAAGCGTGCGCAAGGCTCATCGCGAGCTTGTCAGCGCGAATTCATAACGGAGCAGCTGGTAAGGAGCAACCCGAACAGTTATTTTGTTATTTTGCACGATTACTGATTTTACCTTGGGTGCGTAGGATATTTTGACTGGCGAGCTCTCAGCCCGTGCCAGTGAGAAGCTTATGAAGCTTAACAGCACACGGTGTATAAAAGCACCTACAATAAGTCCTGCTGAAGCCCAAACACGCTGCAAACAGCTTTTTGTGGTGTGTGTCCCTTGGTGAGTCACCACCAAGATAGACTTTGTGGGGCAAAGAGACAGGAATCGTGGCAGGGCGGGTGTGTTTTTCAAAGAACATTGCAACCAGATGCCGCTCTGCCAGATGACCACAACGGAAGTACCGAAGTGTTAGCTGTTCCAGTAGCACTGGCCGGTTGCCCCCACATGGCATGGGAGTCGTTGAGCTCTCAGCCACGGGTGCAGCTGCAGCCAGCTGGATGCAAGGGCAGGATGGTACACAAGCGTGTTGACTTGAAGAGACTGGCCAAGTAAACCCTACCAGCCTCCTAAGAAGGGGGCAGACAGGTGCGTTGGAAGCCCTAGGCAATCCCAGGCACCCACTGGTGGGTTTTCCCACTGGTGGAAAGGCAGCTCGTAGCTCAGCAGCTAAGTGGACTTCTCATATACTGGACATGTAGCTATGGGGCTTCTTTGGACTTCCTCTAACAGCAGGTGCCTTTCTGGGCAACTCTGAGGGCCGGCTCCTTGCAGGAGCCTTGCCTCCAATGGACTCGATAGCTTCTGCTTGGCTTGGGCTGTTTTTAGAACAGATGCTCACTCTGCATCGTGCAATATGGTCACCACTATGCAGCCACAGAGGTCCCCTCATTTATGTTAGGCCTGTGCTGACTCTCCATTAGCCTCATCCCCGTAGTGACGTGGTTCTCTCTATGCGCTTTGGCTATGTAGAGGTGGAATCCAGTGAAATGAAATGTTCATTTTCATGCTTCATTTCAAATGTTTCATTTTCATGAAATGTTCACGCTCAGGAGACAGTTCGGGATTCTGGTTTCTGGAGGCAGCAGTGCACTTGAGTCCCCAAGGAGACGGTACCCTGAGCCCCCCTGCAAGGTGGGAGGCAGCTCTGTGCCAAGATAGTCCAAGGGGTCCAGAAGCAGCAGGCGTCATGCACAGGTGCAGGCTAAGTTTTGCATTCACATTACATCCAACGCTGGTGCTAGCTGCAGATCAACATCAAACACTTCTGGACTTCAGGTTATCTCTGTTTGGATCTACATTTTGATACACTCTTTTCTGTCCTATCTTCAGTGGAGGCTGAGGCCTGGCTATGACACCTCCAATGCCAAGACTTGTGCTGGTGCCTGATACGCCATTATCACATATACAGAAATATCAAATAACCCAAGTTACGGCTGTCAGTTGTTAATGAACTCATGATGTGAAGTTGTTGAGCTCTTTCCTTCCCGTTTTTAAGTGTATAACTTCGAGTGTACAAGAACAGCCACGCTCATTTGCTTTGTTTTGCCTTAACGATACCTGTTGTGACCTGCTTTCCTGTTGGCAGCATGCAAGTGCAGTCCCCAAGGGTCGCTGAGTGCCAGCTGCACTAAACTCGGGGGGCAGTGCCAGTGCAAAGCGAATGTCGTGGGCCGCTGCTGCGACACGTGCTCGCCGGGGAGCTACGGCTTCGGCTTCCACGGCTGCTACCGTGAGTACTCGGCAGGGTCCCTGCAAAGCCCATCCAGGTAACTTCACCTCAGCTTTTAGGACCTCTGTCCTAGCCAATTCTCTGTGGCTTTGCACTTCCTGGCATTTGCTGAGGGTGTAGGAATGGCAGTAGAAGGGTTGGTGGCCAGTCTTTCCTGGCTGAAGGTCTTAGCACTGTTCCGGAGGTCTGAGCACAAAACTTCTCACAAGATTTGTCGCCCTCGCCTTAGATTTGCAAACTATTCCATTTCCAAGGATTCTGTTTCAGTTGCAGAGCTTTCAGTACGAGCTCTTCAAGCACACCAAAACTTTCAGAACTTTGAATCCTTTGTTTTGTGCCGAGCCGTGTGCAAAACGTTCCCACAAAATTCCCAGATTTACCCACCTCTGGAGCACCTCTGGGTGGAGGTGTCAGCGGTGGCCATGCCGGTGGGAAGGCGTTGAGGATGCAGCGTTGCCTTTGGTGTTTTCCAGCGTGCGAATGCCACCCCCAGGGCTCGGTGAGCACGCTGTGCGACCAGGTGACGGGGCAGTGCTCCTGCCGGCGAGAGGTCGTGGGCCAGCGCTGCAGCCGCTGTCTGCCCGGGTATTTTGGCTTTCCCAACTGCCGCCCGTGCTCGTGCAACGGCCATGCAGAGCTTTGCGACCCGGTGACAGGAGCGTGTCTCAACTGTGGAGGGTTTACAGCTGGAAGCCGCTGTGAAAGGTAGGCGACGGCGTTCGCTGCAGAGCTCACCCCAGCACTGGTGGCTCGTGGAATTGTGTATGGCCAGGGGCCAGCCCAGCTTCAGCCATCAGCACCCAGCTACGTCCCCATGAACACACTGATGACCTTCAGTGAAAATGTACACGTAAATCTAGGGTTAAACTTGGCCTTACTGCTGAATGGCAGGTGCATCTTTGTTTAGAACGTGCGAGTTTTAAGGTGCTGGACCATCTTAGCTGTTTTGGGAGGATTTGGGGCACAGTGTGTGCAGAATAGTGTGCCAGGCTCCTGGTGCAAGTTGTGTGAGGTATCGAAGTGTCCTGTGTTTGGAGACACGTGCAAGTGCCATGTATAAGGCAGACATCTGCCAGTTTTCAAATAGCCAAGAGGCTAAGCTAGTACCAAATACTCTTTTTAATACCCATAATTATCTCTGAGGAACTTAAACAAACATGCCCTGTTTGCTGGTTTGTATCGCTGCCGTGTGACCAACAAATGACTTTTCCCACATGTTTCCAGCTCCATTAAAATAGTGCTCCTCTTTTGTTCTACATCCTGGCAGCAGTATCAGAGAGTAGATGTCAAAATAAAATTGATTAGCAGGTTAGTTTAGTTTGGCTGTTTTGTACCTTGCAATTCACTATTAAGAGAATTTTCCCATGAAACCTATTGAGTTTTTCTTGTGGCACTTTTGGACAATAGAGCCTGTGGCTCTATGTGGTAAATAAATTAAAAACAGAAGAGCAAAACACTTTTTGCCCTGTGCCTCCACATTTGCCCCAGGCCCCAGGGCAATTATCATGGAGTAGCCACATTTTTTAGTCAGGATTCTGTAAATATACAGAACTGTGTTCCATTTGCTACCATAAAACAGGCTAAAGACGGGGTCACAGGCAGGGATGGCAGCACAGCCAGCTGCGTGGCTGCTTTCAACAGATATGCAATACATATATGCAGCTTTTGCAACAGGGAATGTTCTCTGAGTGCATGCTATGAGTTTTTTATTTGCACCAGTATTTTCTAATGTCCTTTCAACCACTCCATTGTGTATACAGAGTGATAAACAAATATATGAATATATATAATGAATATAATACATATGACATGAATACGCAGGATTTTTACGCTGCAGCTTTTAGCTATACGTACTGAGCATGTGTGGTGTGATATACATATTGCCATTTAGATTAAATTTGTTCAAAAGTCTTCAGTGATATTCAGTGAAGGTGAAAATCTTCAGTAGGATTTATTGAAGAGCAAATGTAAATTTATCTTTTTGCTAGGTTTGGGGAATGCACCTCTGCTGCTACATTTTTGGGCATCTTTGAAGCTGGATATTCATTTAGGAGGACCAGCCTTACAATGACCAGGACTGTTAAATCAATTATAAATATATGTAAAATGATTCATCTACAGGGACTGAAAGGTGCATTTATTGATTCACATTGCTTTGTCTTACCTGTTTTGGCAGGTGCATGGATGGCTACTATGGAAATCCCGTCAAAAGAGAACCCTGCCACCCTTGCATGTGTCCAGAAGCACCTACGAGCGGGAGATATTTTGCCCATTCCTGTTATCAAGACTCCCAGACTGCACAATTAATCTGCAATTGTCTCAAGGGATACTCAGGTACAAAGCAAAATAAAGTTTGATTTTCATTGTATTAACAGTAATACAAGGCGGAAAAGTTACCATCCTTTGCTCAGAAATGAGCAGTGAGATAATGGTAGCAAAATAAATAACACAAGTTAAATATATAATTCACCTATGTGAATATGCTGAAGTCAGTAATTAATCTGAAATGTTTATTCCTAAATGAAACTATTGCATGTGTCCAGCTTTGCAAAAATGGGCTCCAGTCCATTTTTGGCTGCTCCAGGCTGCTCTTAGATGATTAGGAGGAATGAAGTTGTTCTTGGAAACATTAACAAACTAAAATATGAACCAATGCTATCACCTTTCCTTAGGTCAGGTTATTTTTTTTAATTCAAGAGGGGTTTTGCTTGAGTAATTGCTACAGGGCCAAAATTTTTCTGGTTGTTACTTACCCCGGGGGACATCTGTCCTTAGAAACTACCAGTGTCCTCAGTTCTGGACTTTCTTGCTCCTAGTTGCTCCTGACGAGGCTCTGAGGCACCTCTGTGTCTCCAGGCTCATTTCCTCAGAGACTGGGAAAGGCTCTGGTGGCACCTGGGCTGTGGGACGAAGGAGCTGACAGTCCTTGGTTGAGGATGCACCAGTGGACGAGATCCCAGTGACACCAGTGTGCCCCAGGAAGGTCTCCAACATGCACAGAGGGAGCGCCCCTCACCAGGGAGGGCTCTGGGATTGCTGCAGACGTAGGTCGTGCCAGTGAGCTAGGACACAGCCTCTGAGAGCCAGCGAACACCCCGGAACTCATCTGACCTCGTGGGGGATCATCCAGTGGGATGGATCTGCTCCAGGAAAGGGCATCCCTCACCTTCCATGGCATTGTAGGCCTCAAGGCCACAGGGAAAATCTTGCAGAATGACCCAGCACTTACTACCACTTTTGGAAGGACTTTGCTGGAAAAAAAAAAAAAAAAAGATGTTCAGAGGTGTTGTCTGAGGCTATTAGCTCCCATTGAAAGGATTTCCATGGCGAAAAAAGAAAAGTTTCCATCAGCTTGCAGCACGCAAGAGAGAATCTTAATTGATTGTAGAGTTAAAGCACAACAGTGTCAAACAGGTTGATATTTTCCATTGGAAATGTGCGTTTGAACAGCCTGATTCCATTAACAGTATTGCTAAAAATTATACTTTCCATGTGAATTCCCATCAGCCAGCTAGTGTTTTTACCTTCCTTTCTGACAGGCAATCAGTGCGATGAGTGTCCTAGTGGGTTCTACAGAAATCCAAGAAACCCCGGGGCTGACTGTGTGCCATGTTCCTGCAATAACAACATTGACGTGACAGACCCCGAGTCCTGTAACAGGGTCACTGGAGAATGCACCAAGTGTTTACACAACACACATGGAGCAAACTGCCAGTTCTGCAAACCGGGCTATTTTGGCTCTGCTGTTGATCAGAACTGCCGGAGTAAGTAAGCAGCACCTTGCAGCTGCAGATTACCACCAAGAAAAGATTTAAAGAACTTATGCTACAGGGAGAAGCTAGCCTTTCGAGCCAGCAACGGAGCAAATATGCATCTGAGAGAGCAAATACATTTCTATCCAGTGATACAAATAACTGTTCATGCAGCATCTGTTAAATTCCAACATTGTCATCCAAGTCTCACTAAATCTCATAGTGAATATCTCTCCTAGGAAACATTCATCTGTGAAATGAAATCACTATTTGTTAGAAAAACAAATGTGCATTCAGCCCTTTCAGGGAGGAAGCAAAATTAAAGAAATCAAAGATAATTGTTTATCCATATTGCTGGTTGGTGCCAGCTAAGCAATGTTCAGTTAACCAGATGATCCCTTGCTAAGCTCCCAAACTTAGCAGTTGTGTTTATTAAATGGCTAGAAAAAGACTGTTCAGGCAATTGAACAGGCTACACGAGGACACTGTACCAAGTTTTTGAACCTTAGTACAAGTTCAATACCAAGTTACTGAACATGGTATTTCTAACAGAAAGGAGTATAAGAAAATTCAAGGTAACGTTTCTTCAGTTTCTCAATTTCAAAGACTATTTTCACAAATGAAGGTGACTGAGGGTCTCATTTCTACAGGCCAGAAAAATCTAGAAAGTTTTAAGAAGCTCCTGTTCTGGAGGGTCTCTAAAACACAGTTCAGGCCAATTCCCTGCTCATTTTTGGACGATATCAGTTAGAAATGCTTAGCAGGAGCTTTATCTCATCTCAGGGCAGACTATCTGAGCTGGCTTACAGTTAACTGGCATTCCCATGCTCTATAGTGCCTACTGTAAATCAGCTCCTTGTTCAGCATATTTAACATTTCATTCTAATAATATTCAAAATTCACTAGGCCTTCATTTTTTGTGCCTGTCTTAAAAGTATTAAAAGCTCACAGTTAGTTCAAAGCCATACCATAGAAGGATAAACAAACTATACGAGATAAAAAAAATTTAAGCTTACTGGAAGTGAAGCTACAACATAGACTTTAGATACGATCTGGTTGTCCACCGGCTATCTATATTAGCATCTGCTGTAGTAATTGTCCCTCTTTTTGCAGGATGCACGTGCAATCGTGCGGGTGTCAGCCCTGCCACGTGCCCGGCCGGCAGCGAAGCCTGCATGTGCCACCCGGCCACGGGGGCTTGCCCGTGCCTGCCTAACGTGGTGGGCACGGCCTGTGACCAGTGCGCTCCCGGCTACTGGCACATGGCTAGCGCGAAAGGATGTCAGCTCTGTGACTGCAGCCCGAAAAATTCCCGAAGTCAGCAGTGTAACCAGGCAAGAAAATTAGTCCAATCTCTGAGGTGGTGGCATTTTGACATGACATGGCCAGGACCCTCTCATAAACAAGGATGCTGGTTTTTGTCTTACTCCCTGAAAATACAAGTCTTCGGTAGTTTGGAGTTGGCACGAGGATCTCGCTTTGAGTCACTATGTCAAACATGCTGTTCTGATATAGCAGCTTACTCATAAGCAGGTTCTCTTTGTCCATGTTCTTCTTTGTAAAGTGGATCATGGAAATATCTTGTAAGAAAATGACACGTAGAAAATACCTGCTTCATAAGCATATGTACAGAGAAGGCATAAATCCAGTCTTCGTCTCACAAGACTCTTGTGAGTGTTGTTTAAAGTATTATGCATTTAAGTGTTTTTATAAAGTAGCAGTGGGGCCATAACAGTAACGATGCCTCAGCTATAATACTGTTCGAGTATGTTTGTCATATTTAATTTCTGCTAACTTTTATGGGCTAAAATGGAGAAAAATCTAAGAGTGTTTCAGAATACAGTGGTGAAATTGTGATCACCTGGAGTCAACAGCTGCCTTGCTGCTGACTTCATAGCAACAGGAGCTTATGTCAAGATCCTGCTGATAGGCTTTCACACTTTGCTTTCAGTATGCTTTTTGCTTGTTCCAGTTTGTTTGGTGGTTCTCCATGGTTTCCTAGGAAAAGTAGCTCTTAATTTCAAAGAACTACTACTGCTTTTCAGAATTGTACTAGTTATCTGAACTGTAACGCCCTGCAGTTTAATTTATTAGCTAAATTCCAAAATAAATTTTCTAGAGCAATGTGCATAATGTATCCCTGAGATTTTAGTTACAGTGATGTATAGTTAAAAGTTGAATTGTAAAGATCAGCACTTTGCTCCAGCAGAAATAAGAAATTAATTAATCTGTTTTGCTAATTGCAGAGGGACAAATCTCTCAGATAATGGTCAGATGATGAGTTCCTAAAGATCATCTCTAGACTGGAACGTTCAAAATCTTTCTTATTAGCAAATTAAAGCCATGTCTCAAAATCCATTTTGTTCTTACAAGCTTTAAGAAGATGACTGTAAGTAGCTGGGAATTTCGAGCAGAAAAATATATAAACTATGTTGTTTAAAGAATGTGCAAAAGTAGTGCCAATACAGCCCTCGTATAGGTGTATCATTATACAGGTCATAGAGAAAAGAAAAAAGCATATTTTTATTCAGTCATTCTACTTTGTGAGCAGTTAGTTAATCCTGAACTTTCGTTACAGTTTACAGGCCAGTGTCCATGCAAGCCAGGCTACAGTGGGAGGCGTTGTGATGAATGTGAGGAAAATTACTTTGGCAACCCACAGACACGTTGCATTCGTAAGTAGTATTAGGTGGGGGCCGCTGGATTAGAAACGATGTTTAAATTAATTTATGCCTTTCATGCAATTCATGGGAGACAGGACATACATCTAGAGAGACCAGCTTTAACACTTTGGACATTTGTGTTTATACGATGGATGAAATTGTTATAATATTTATCTATGTTGTTTCTCCAGGCAAGCAGTCCAGCTCACTGTAGCCTGAGCATTGTTTTCCAGTCTGGTCTTTAGAAATTGCTGGCAGTAGTTGAAGGCTGCCGAAGTAGTGCGTAGTGCAGCTCTGAGCAGCCACTCATAAAATACCAGCATGAGTTTTCAGGTGGGATTTATCTCACCTGGCTGTAGCTGTCTAGAAGCTGGAGATCTGCACTCCTCTAGTCAGAGCAGGTGCTCCTTCTAGGCCATGCAGGTAGGTAAGTGCCTCTGAAGAACCATTTTTGTTGGATACCTATTTAGGCTGATTTGGGGATATGCCCATTTCTCCGCAGTGACTGTGGAGGAGGCCAGATAACTAGCACTAACTAGTAGATGCTTGGCTTTTAAAGTTAGCGGGTGTGAAATTTTGCCTTCAGTTTATAACCAAAGAGAATCCCAGCCTGATGGGCTTGAACAACAGCATAGAGAACATTTTTGTTTTCATTGTAGTGACATACAGGGGATGCTTTTTGCGTGTTTTGCTCCCAGGGAGGCAACGCTCTGTACCTTTCTGTCCCCATCCTGCAGCGTGCGAGTGTAACCGGGAGGGAACGGGCCAGCCCAAGTGTGACCGAGCCACCGGTGCCTGCAACTGCCACGCTGGCGTCACCGGCAGGTTTTGTGACCGCTGTGGCCGCGGCTTCGAGAAGGACTTTCCCTCTTGCCGTCAGTGTCATCTGTGTTTTGATCAGTGGGATGCTGAAATTACTACCCTGTCACAGACTGTTCAAGGGCTAATGAAGTTCGCTGCAAATCTGGAAGATAAAGGAGGACGAATGCCCGGCTGTGATATACGCTTCAAAGGCTTTGAAAACACCATTTCTGAAATTGAAAGAATTTTGAAACATCCTGTTCTTTCATTGAAGACATTCGCAGATATCAAGGATTTTCACGCCTTTGTGCAGTAAGGACTCTGCTACCCCTGTGGAGGTTGCTTGGTTGAGAAAACTGTCTTCCCTGGTGTCAGCCATGCCCTCCACTTGAAATCCTGGTTTGGATCAGCACTCAGATGCTGGACCATTAATTTACAGTTTTAAGTTGATATGTCAACAAATTAATCCATATATATATATCAATTATTTGTCCCCCACAAGCTGATACTTAAATGCTAGAACGTCACAAGTTCATCCTAAAAGTTTCCTAAATAAGCCACTACAAGTATATGCTTCTTCTCACTTAGAAAATTATCTGTTGTCCTCAAAATATTGCAGGTCTCATCCCTCAGACCTTGTCTAAGAACAATCCAGTGTGACTTCTGCATAACTGTAATTTCTCTTTTAGACAAAAAGCTGCACAAATGGATCCACTTCATAATACGCTTTATGAATTTCCTCGTGTTAATGAGAGAATAGAAGAGATTGGGGAAGAAGCTGACCGGCTCTATGAGCTTCTACAGCAGAAAAAACTTCTACATCACAGATTTCATTATTTGAATCTCAAAGGTAAGGCAGTCAGGAATTCATTTTAAAAGGTGAACATTTTCCATGAAGTTCCGTGCACTTTTTTCTTCCCATAGAATCATACAATGTTTCCAAAAACATATCTAGATTTTAGTTTCCCATTATATTGCAAAAATGTAAATACTAACAATATTTTTATAGTGACTTTCCAAATTCCCCTTTGTTTTCAAATGTTGCGATTTCTAGCATCCAAATTTTCAGATGCATTTGCCAGAGTCACATCAATCCAAAGTCTGGTGAACCATGATATAAAGTTCAAAAGCTACCTGGTTTCACAATATAGACCAAAATATCAAAAACCAGAAGAAAAGAAATTTTTTTTCGATGCTTCTGACTCCTGTTTCTCTTAGCAACACTTTAAAAATGTTGCTCAATGAGTGTTTGTTTAATTAAAGCTGGGAGTCATACTGTAACTTCCTGGTGTTCCCATGAGAAAATGCATAACTTCATGTGGTGAGGAACAAGTTCTCAACCATCAAAAAATGTGGAGTCAGAACTGAGTTCCTTGGCGTTTTTGAAGGAATTACACCATCCATGCTTGAGCTAAGTATGGTCTCCATCAGCTGCAAATACTAATGACAGTGTCACAAACTGGTTTCTGGAGAAGGAGGGAATGTGCCAGCTGGGACTCTTGATCAGATACTACAAGGGCAAGAGGAAGCAGCAGTATATGCTCCACTAGCTGACCTTGGAAACAGCTGGGGGAGCCCCTAAAGATACAGTGAGCACTGTGGAAGACACACGACAGAGGCAATGCACCCCATTTAAGGTCCTTCTGTATTTCATTCAAGCAAGAGAAGGATCAGCCTAAATCAGATCGGAAAGAATGAAGGAAAGGTCAATGGAATATAAAGCTGAGGGAAAGGAAGAGGGAAGAGAGAGATGAATTAAGATTTAAGGCATTTCTCCCATGCTCAGTTTCCCAATTTAATCGTGTATTATGTTGACTTTGAGAAAGTCAGGGAAGCAAAGAAACAATAAATCCCAGTGAGGTCAGTGGCGCACAGCTGAAACATCCGTGATGCTCTCTGGTCACACTCCAAGCCCGCTTCGCTCTTTAGGCCTCTGGAGGCAGATAAACAGTTCTATAAAAGGCACACGGGGGTGTGGGGAGGACAAGACCTTGAGTTTAAGCTGCGTTTCTGGTCAAGGCCACAAGTATTCACTGGTCCTGCTACCAAGCAGCTAACAGCACCCGTTAACAGTCCCTCAAGACAGCAGCAGTGTCCTGGAGAGACCTGGCCTTCCTTGCCCCATCTCCAGCACAGGACCAGCAGCACATCCTCGTTGTTGCTCTGCCTGCTCTTCCCTCTCCCTCTTTCACCAGCCCAAGTAAATGGGGTAGAGCAGGATGGAAGATATGCCCATGTATCCCACCTGGGACACGTTTGTGCCCTAGATGCACAGAAGGGAATGGGGTCCAACCTACCTCTTTGCAGAGGACTAAGCAAACCAAAGGTCAGGACTCAGGCTTCCTCACATGCATGCACTCAGGCAGTGCTGAGATGCTATGGTTAAAGAACTTGGAAATGCTACAGCTAACATCACAAAACAAGCATGTAAATGCATTTCGGCTATTTAATGAAGGGCTGACCCACTGTAAAATATTCCTGCAATGGATTTCTTGTATAGAAAATAATCTCTTGCTCAGATATTGTGATGCTCTTGCCAGGTGTTTTATGTAAAGATCTAACTTTAAATTGGATGTTTCCAAGAGTTGAAACATAAAATAAATAGACCTGACTCCACGCAGCTAAACTCTGGTGAACTTGATTCAAAGCAAGACGAAGTGTTTTAGTGCCTTATTCAGTGGTTGACTTCAACAGAAACTGAGCTGGTTACCAACACAGAAAGAGATAGATGTTCATCAATGACCTTTACTGCCTTTTTCTATTGCAGATCATCAGTTCAGGCTTATTGCACATATTTTTCCCTGGGGACTTGGGAAATCTCTGAGTTCACTGGAGGTCTGGGCAGCCTTGACAGCAGCAACTGTAAATTATGAGTTTTCAAAGGGCCATAGTTCTTTATTTAGGCTATTAATCTGCAAAGGAAATGTGATTTTCTTCACCCTTTTTGAGTCTCTGCTTAAAGGAAGGCTTACACTAAGCAAACAAGAAACTCCTTTGATGGAAAGCATTTGTTGCCTGGACTAGAGGTTTATCATGGGAATATATTTTTTTAATACATCAACTCTAAGATTAAATTTTTCCAAAGCCAAATGAAATTTATAAATTCTGATTTGCATTCTAAATTTTGGCCTCAACTCCACAAACCGTTTAACTTTTGGGTGCTATGCTAAGTAGAGACAGGACAAATGCTTTCATGACTCACAGAAGTGATCATTTCATTTTTATGATTGGCAGAAGCAGTTCTCCTCCTTGAACCTCAAAATAGCAAAAATGACAGGAGCTTCTGTCAAATCAGTAACTGTGAGAATGGATGATCTAGTGAGGAATGCAAATTAATAGTAGTTTGTATCATTAATCAGATTCCCTTTATACTTTTGTAACTTCCACTGGCTTCCCATGTACTCTGGGCTCTGAAGAATTACATAGGATCCACTGCATTTACATCCGTCCGAGTTGGTTTTATGGTCATGAACAGCTATTCCTGTTTAGCAGCTGGGTGAATAAGAGATTAAAAAACCTGCCTGAGAAAGTTACAGTTCATGTCCTTCCTTGCTATTCCAAATCAAACACTAGTGACACAAACTCAATCACCTGTCACTCACTACATGTCTAGAATTCAAGTAAATATAGCAATTTAATACAACAAAAATGCAGTCGGTACTCACATTATTTGTGTTCCTATAGAGGCTGTCAACAACATTAGGAAATACTTTGAAATATCATTGTTAGCTGAAAAGAAAGCCAGTGGGACAATCCCTATCATAAGATCTTCTGAGTACACCAGAAAGAGTGTACTTGCCATGCTGGACAATCTCGCCTTGAAAGAAAGCAATGTGCTGGAACAACTCAAGATTATCAAGACCCCCGACATCCAAATTTTGAATGAAAAGGTAGGTAGCTATGGTTTTTTAATGGGAGCTAAGTAAAAATCTCCTTCTGATTGCTCTTAGTAATTTTTATTTTAAAAGGATGTTTATGTGTGTTTCAAATCTGGAAGATGTTCCCTGGCAAAGACATGCAGTCTTTTTAGAAACAGCTGTATTTGTCAGGTGCTAGTGACCTCCACCCTCCTGGGAGCCATTCCTCCCACACAGAGCCAGCAGAAAGAGCTATTTAAGCACTCTCTGGTCTCAAGAGCACCTCAGGGTAAAGTATAAGCCCCAAACATCATCATCAGTGGCTTAAACTAAGCCAGGTACTTTGCCCTAGAGTGGATGAGGGGTCTTCACATGATCCTCTGCATCACCTGTGGGATGGGAAGGGATAACAACATCCTTCTAGGCAGCAATCAGAGCATCTTCAGCCAACACTGCCAGACCAGGAAGAGAGAATCTGTCTAGATCTTCAGTCTGACTATCCATGTTAAAATATCTAACTATTTTATCTCTATAGGATCAGTTCAATCCTTCTTTTTTGAGTCTTGCATAACTGAGTACATCTGTACCCTGTACCCCTTTTATACTTCATGTGTGCCACAGTTGTACCCAGATGTGAGAAAATCACATTGCAGAGTATGGTGCCTAAAATGGACCTAGCTGTCCCAAAGATGAGAAAGTCCATTATGCTCCTAAAGTTCCAGGGAAGGATGAGATATCAAGATCTTTCAAGATCTATCAAGCCTCTACAGGGCTGCCAAACCCTGGTTTTCCCACAGTTCTTCTCAAGGATTGCTTTGTCTCCATTTTCTCCCCAAAGACTTCAAAGAGCCAGGGTCTGGCCCAACTATCTTGTAAATAATAGATACCAGGTGACCCAATCTGCTCATGATGTTCATGACCGTATACTCCTTAGGATGCAGCCTGAGAATTCTTAGTGACATTTGGCATGTAAACAAGGTCTCATCCCCACCAACCCACCCCAAAATAACGTTAGCCTTTTTCTTTGATAGCACATTGTTGGTATCAAAAAATAAATAAATAAAAAGGCCAATTATTTTTTTCACTGCATCAACTATATGTGTACATATATTATATATATATAAGCCATGTGCAGTTTGCCAGGTGAGTCATTGCTGAGTGCCCAAGTAAGACCTGCATGCTGGTGATACGGTAGCATGTGGTGTGAGAGGTGATCTGGATCCTTTAGGACACATCCGTGGGCTGGATATGGCCAGGGACCATTCAGCATTTCATTTTGCCATAGACGAGTGAAGCAAGTGCTTTAGTCCAGCGTATGGAGCCCAACAGTTGGCTCTTACAAGGAGACGCTTGGAGCCACGGGTTGCCAATGCATCCTTTAAGTCAAGGAAGGGCATCTTTGGAGAGACCAAACTCTCAGGGAAAATCTCTGTATAAATTCAATGTCCATGTGGTATTAAACATCTCCCTTCCTCAGAACCATAGAGGATTCTTGACAGAAAGCTGTTGTTTACTGCAGGTCTGTGGGGCTCCAGGAAACCAGCCGTGTGCTTCAGCTCCGTGTGGAGGAGCCCTGTGCCGAGGCAGGCCTGGACTCCAGCAGTGTGGTGGCCCAGGCTGCAGGGGAGCTCTTCCTCGCGCCGCAGACGCATTCCGGAGAGCCAAGGAGACTGCCGTGTCCTTAAAAAGCTCGGCTAATCAGCTACGGGATCCTGAGAATCAGGTGCTGTATATCAAACTCGCATTTGTTCAGTGAAACGGTGAAAGGGATGGCAGTGGGGCAATCCCTTCATGGGGAACAGGGTGTTGTCCATAAGCCCGGTTATGCTAAGATGCTCAAAATCCAGGGAGTTCAACACATCCCGTGGCACTGCTGCTTTCAGCAAGAGGGCTCTTTGCTGCTTTGTCCCATTAGGGAGGAGAAGCTGCCTGGAGCACAGAGATGAGAAGCAGAAAAGCCCAGCTCACTTCCAGAACATATTGCTGATGTTGAACAAGGTGCTAAGGATGGGATTCCTACTCCTTGCTTCGTGACAAGGGAACTGGCAGCACCTAACCTAGTCCTCTACGCTCCTGTTAGGATTGGGAGAAAGAAACAGGAAGCTCCAGCTCTTTCTTCTCCATATCAGATACATACATGAGGATGCAGTAGTCACTACTGGAAGATGTATGACGTTTTTTTTTCACGCTGCAAAGATGTCTGGCTTAGATTTTATATGGCTAAGGCAGCTAAAATGAGGAAAGATGCAGTAAAAGTCCCCAATCCTAGAGAAATGCCCTTGCTCCTTTGACAGCAGTTTAGGGATGGACTATCTCCCAATCCCACAGACACAGCACAGTTCAGTACTGGGGGAGTTAGGTCCCAGTTCTATAAGGGACTAGTTACTAGTTATACCTTACTCTTCCCTACAGCATCAAACTCATTCTATATAACCTCTTTTTTTTTTTTTTTTTTTTTTTTTTTGCTTGCTTGCTGTTAAAGATTTGCAAATAATTTCAATCCAAAGCTTTGTGCCCCTTCCTCGCTAATGTTTAGAAGAGCATCAAGTGATGGGCTGCTCCCCTTTGCTGCACAGTAGCAGTGGAAATAACTCAAGCGAAGTGTGGCCAACGCAACATGTGCAAAGGAAGCAAAACAGACAAATCCCAAAGCAACAGTAAAGACAGTTTGTTCTCATTAGCAATCAGAGATGACGCTTGTTACAATTGTAGGCAAAAAAAACATTTTCCAACAGAAATGTAATTCTGCTGTGAATTTGTTCTGCCCTTCCAGGGTGCTTGGGCATCCACTGCCTCATTTTAAAACACACGAGAGCTAATGGGTTTTGAAATGAGCGGTCGGGGCACACACCTGGACTCCAGGCCGTGTAGAGGTAGCGGGGACGGCGGGTGCCTCTCTGGGAGGTGGCAGCAGGAGGCCACTGCTTTTGGTCCTCACAAGCCTCCGGCCAGCCCTGCTGCTGGCAGGGCATGTGGATGGGGACTGACGAGGACCAGCGAATGGGCAGGAAGGTTTCTGAGATAATTCAGAAATAAAAACATCGTTGCTGTTCTAGTTGCACAGGGAAACCATGAATCTCTTCCCTCCACAGACCGCAGAGAAGCAGGGCCCATGCATTTCCAAAGGCAAAGCATAGCCCCGAGCAAAGCAAAATGGTGCCAGAATTTGATAATTAAACTAAAGTTCTCCATTAAATGATCTGGAATACAAAGTGAGTGGGAAAATGTAGCTTTGAAATACAGCCCTACCTTTCTGACTTATTTCCCCTTAAACATAATTTTAACTGTAGTTCCAAAATGAAGAGGCAAACGAATTATGTGCCTTTTTCTTAACTTAATCTGTTCATTCACACAGTGCAAAACTGCAATAGAAAATAGCTGCCAGTGTCTCCCTTTAGAAACAGAAAGGGTTGTGGCTTAGTGGTATTTAGAGAGAGAGAAAAATGCTTGATTTAGGCTTTGCTTCGAGGCCACATGAAGACCATGATGTAACAACTTCTGGAGTTCCCCTAAGTGGTTTCCAAAGCCACTCCATCCCTTCCATTCCTCCCAGAATCAAGTGATTCCATCTGGGAATCATATTAAATTATTTTAGTGGCAGAATTCAACTGGCCAAGCAATGGTATGTAATCTCCAGAGGCAGGCGCTGCTATTTCTAAAAATATTTCCAGGTTGAAAGCCTCAGAAAAATGGCAGAAGACAACAAGCTGAAAGGCTCACGATTAAATGAGGAACTAGAGAGAGCTAAGAATCAAATCGAAGTGGACCGGGAGATCACTAAGGAGTTCATCAAAAAAGTAAAAGTCTTCTTATTAGGTAAATATGAGAGAAAAAAAAAAAAAGTATTTTATAACTCATTTTTCTTTGATATATTCCAGTATAATATACCATGATACACAGAAAAAAATTAGCTCTATACCTATCTTACTTCTTGTCTGCCTCCTGATCTGAAAAATCTTTTTCAATTCCTTTTCTTACAGTGTTCCTTTCTCCCAGAAGACATTATTTTGTATGACTTTTCCCATAGATCTTTTATGCCATCTTTTATTCATTTGCTTAATTTGAAACATGCAAGTAATTCCCTTGGTTCTTTGTTTATCTGAATAAAGTGCCACTGATGTAATTTCATATAGTATAGAATGTCCAGGCATGATCCAATACATCCTCAAATTGTTATTCCATCCTTTTCCTCCAGACCCATAAATAGAGGCTCTAAGTAGGGAGCGTGGGAATTTGGATACTAAGGGACATATGGCTCCATCTTCTCCATAAAGCTGTAACTTGAGGAATCAAAGGATTCCTGATAAACTTTAGCTCCCATTAAAAATAACAAAACATCCATACATACCTAAAACTTTTCCTAACCTTGTGAAAAAAGTTGTTAAGAGACAGACCTTAAGATTTCTTTTAAGAAATGTGCATAAATGTCAAATATGTTAGTATTTTTTATACTCCTGGATGCAGCCAATCTCGTAACTTCGTAAAGAGCGCATGTTGGCCGTTTTGGAGGAAAACCTCCCTTTAAAGCCTTAAGATTCTCAGATTTTATTTGGTAGTGACTGCCAAATCCTTCTTTGGCTCTTCTTTTCAGTTTCCTAGTATTTTTACATTGTAAACTAAAATTCATTAACTGTAGTAGCTTGTTACAGGTGCTGGCAGATACATTAAATCTGTACATTGACATATTTCTGCAGAAAATAACTCTCAAGCAGGTACTACGGTTTGCCCCATAGATGTCTATTATTTAATTCTTGGCAAGTTATTTTGGAACATTAGTTCAAACATTTAGTTGTGTTTCAACTGCTTTATCACCCAAGGCTTGGTCTATAGAAGAAGGGAGTACCAGGAGAAAAGATGATGAGACTTTGATGACCCACTCTAGCCTAGTGTGCCTGTGCAGAGGTGGAGCTAAGAAGAAATAACCTGTATGGGGACTTACAGAATCCAGTTTTTCCACTGCAAATTCTCATCCAATCTCAGTCTGACCCAACTTTCCTGTTAGCCAGTGAAGGAGCCACTTTTCAAATACTGTGGTGGCGGCGGGGAAGGGATTAGAGCTGTGTGCTGGCTCGGAAAGGCTCATTCGCACCCTGGGCTCCTCGGCACCGCTTTGATCCGAGGCCGAGGAGAAACGGGCTCCGACGCATCCAGCTGTGCCCGCTGAGCTAAACCCTCCCAAGGGTTCCCTGCTAAATCAGGATTTTAATAACCCTGTTCAAAGCAGGTTCAAACTCTTATTTTAGACAGCTCTGACAACACTAATAGCAGTACCTGGAAACATAATATTAAATTACAAAATGCTTGAGATAATTCTCTTACCCCCTTGCTGTGCTTGTCAGCTTCGTTCTGCCACATATCTCAATGGGTAGACAACCATAATGGTCATTTACGTTTCACTGGGAAGTTTCAGAATGTGTTTCAGAATGCTCTAAACTCTGATTTTTTTTTTTTTTTTTAAGATGAGAGTGCACCTCCAGAGGACATCGAGAAGGTGGCAAAGTATGTTCTGCAAATAAACCTTCCCCTGGCCCCACAAGAGCTTACAAACATGCTCGACAAAATCAGAAACGTTATGAGCTACTGTGAGAAGTACAAACTGAATGTGAATAAGAGAAACAGAAAAATGGAAGAAGCTCAGAAGCTACTGGTGAAGGCAAAACAAGCCGAGTGAGTAGAATATTCTCTTCCTGATGCGCTAAATCCAGCTGAAATTGCACCCTGCGCAGTAAGGCTGCTCCATAACCCAGGCAGTTAAAAATCCTAATAACTGGGACTAAATAAAATCCTGGAAAGAAAGCTGAGATTACAGCTGATTTCCTATTGCCGTTTCTGCAAGGAGCTCTCCAGCAGTCATGAGCCGTGACCGCGCGAGCTGCGCGGGGCTGACGTGCTGTTAAAGGTGACGGCTCCCGCGAGCTCCGGCCTCCTCAGCTGCTGAACTCGCCAAGCAGAGTGCAAGAAACCAAAGCAGCTACTGACCCACATGTGGGACCCGGTGATGATTGTAGCTGCTTCTCTGTGAGGTTTGAATAGGGATGGTTGAGGGAGGGGGTCCTGCCCCTCTCCTCAGCTCTGGGGAGGCTGCACCTGGAGTACTGGGTGCAGTTCTGGGCTACCCTGGACAAGAGGGACATGGAGCTTCTGGAGAGGGTCCAGTGTAGAGCAACGAGGATGATTAAGAGACTGGAGTGTCTATCTTATGAGGAAAGACTAGGTGAGCTGGGCCTGTTTAGCCTGGAGAAGAGAAGACTGAGAGGGGATCTGATCAATATGTACAAGTACCTGAGGGGAGAATGTAGGGAGGATGGGGCCAAACTCTTCTCGGTGGTGACCATGACAGGACAAGGGGTGATGGGTACAAGCTGAAACACAGGCAGTTCCATCTCCATGTGAGGAAGAACTTCTTTCCTGTGAGGGTGCCAGAGCCCTGGCACAGGCTGCCCAGAGAGGCTGTGCAGGCTCCTTCTCTGGAGATCTTCCAAACCCGCCTGGATGCCGCCCTGTGCCCCGTGCTCTGGGTGTCCCTGCTGGAGCAGGGGGGTTGCACTGGATGATCTCTAGAGATCCCTTCCAACCTCAGCCATTCTGGGATTCTGTGATAAAGAACCAACAAAAGTTGGGAATAAAATATGTTCACCTTTCAGGTGAGCTTTCCATAACAGCAGTACCCCACCAGGTAACCAGCTACTATCACTGTTAACCTGTTATTCAATATATCCACACATAAGATCCCTTACTGATATTTTGCTTTGCCAACTGCTATACACAGTTACAAATTACTGCCACAATTTGTAATGGATGGTGTTTGGACTCAAGGGAACATTTCTACATATGAGTGTGGGTGGATTTGAAATGTCTCCTTTCTTCAGCCTCCACTTTTTTTTTTTTTTTTTTTTTTTGCTTTAGCAAATCGGCCAAAGCTCTTCCACCTGTGAATGAAATTAATAACACACTAAAAAATGTTGTGAACTCCCAAGGACACTCCAGAGGTACTTTCAAAAAGCTAAATGAAGAGATCCAAGAAATCATAGCACAAATCTCACAGGTATCTTGCTGCACATCTTTTAATTTATTCACTAACTGCATTTTAGAAAAGAAAAAGTCTCAAAGTTTCCCCAATGTAAGTGTAAAAATAAAAGCAGAATGTGGCTCAGTTATGACATGGGTTCCACAGCATCTTGGGGACTCCTCTGCTTATCAGCTGACATTAATCTCTCCTTCATGGCTGAGCTCTGCAGGTTGGAGGGACATGGCATAAAAACGCCACCTCCAATTGTTCTGTTTTAGGCAGAGACTCAAGTGAACAAGACAAGCGATGAACTAAATGACTTCTCAGCAAAACAATCTCAGATGGAAGATGAAATTGCCACATTGCAGATAAAAATGATGAAGAACAGGAATCAAGCTACCAATGCAAAAGCAGGGGCAGAAGCAGCCAACAAGCAAGCTCAGAATATCAATAATGTAAGCCATTCTGTCACATGTTAAAGAAAAAAAAATATATATCCCTTTTATGTTTTGTACTTTTGATTCAGCAGTGTGATTGTGTTACACTGTTCCCCTCAAAACTGTTGAAGTTTTGAGTATGCTACCCAGTGTAAAATCCCACGGGTTAAGAATAATTTATTTTTTAATTTAAAATATCTAGCAAGTAACAATTCTGTTGTTGAAGCCTGAATGAAACACACACATCCATTTGTCTGCCTACTCCATGACATTTTTTCCTAGCTCTCTGTAGAAGCCTCATAGTCACCATGGGCACCAACAAACACAACAGAACAATCCACAAAAACAGATATTAAAATATGTGCAATGGAAGCAGTCTGGCCATTCATTTAGTGCCATTCTCCTTCAGCGAAAATGGCTGTGGGAGTTGCACAGAGTCCTGGGTTGGCTGGGTGCTTTTTAGTTCCGATTTTTGGGAATGCACTGAGCCCGCTGGAAGTTCCTAGCAGGCTGCGTGAGGAGAACCCAGCTGCCGCAGCCCACAAGGCAGAGCAGGACTAAGCTCGAGCTTATAAGAAATCCAGTAGAAATCCTAATTGCAGCCCCCACAGCAAGCTAAATCAGTATGGGTGGCAGCGGGGAAATATCATTACTGCTAGAAGTGTAAGAAGAAAAAAAAAAAGGTAGTAATGGCTAATTTATTAAACTTGAATTAAGCCTCATGGCAAAAATGAAGTTTACAGAAAAGCTGTATCAAAAGAAGTAAAAACAGCATAAGCCTTGAAAAGCTTAAATGCTATTTCCTTTACATCCACATCCTTCTTATGCTTTGATTCACTCAATTGGCAGTTTGCTTTAATTGAATTCTGTTGGGTTTTGGGAAACTTTGTTCAGTGTATACTCATTACAGAGTTTTTTTTGAGATTTCAGAGAATGAGACATGGAAAGTTTGTTTAAGTGGGGTAAGAAACAAGGTAGAAAAATCTCTTTCAGGATGCCAGATTAATTATAAGATGCTACATTTTCTTAAACTATGTAATGGGTTTTTGTTACAGGAATTTGCTGGCATTAAAAGAAAATACGGCATTCTTCAAGAGAAGCTAAAAGCCAAAGGACCTCCAAAAGTAACATTAGAAAAAGTGAAACAGCTGAAAGAAGAAGCAGAAAAACTCGCTGAAGAGACTGAAAAAAAAATCAAGAGAATCACAGGTGGTGTTCTCACTTCTATAACAAGCAGTGAAAATTGGGAAAGTCATGTATTAAACTAGAATTTTTGCCCACAGACACTGACAGAGTTCACCTGAAATCAGCTTAAAAACCATTTGACTATTGAAAACTCCTGCTTGAAGCTACTTGAATTGTTTAAAAGCAGCTAAATTGATTTGGCTCATGCACAACTTTGGATATACATTGATTGCTATTAGCAGAGTTTAAGAAGCACCCACACCAAGACTTGCAGTGATTTAATTGCAGCAATTTAAGAATGTGAAAAGTGCAAAACTTGCCTAACTCGTCTAAGGCTGTTAGCAGTGGACTCTGGAAAACTTAGCTGCGGATTTAGCTGGGAGCTTTGATTTACATCCTTGCTTTGTGCATTCGGACCTTAAATCACTTCCCTGTTCTCCATCTGTACTTACATTATCTGAGCGATGACTCATGCTAATAGAGACCTACAGGTAGCCTTTCTTCATCAGCCTGTCCTTGTTCCCTTTCAGGGATAGCTCTGAGCAACAGCAGAAAAAAAAAAAAAAAAAACAGGTATAAATATTGGCTTGTTTGAACAAGTAGAGAAACATCTGTGTCCCCAAGCGGGCAGCAGAGCAGAGCTCAGACACACGTCCCACGCACATCAATCCAGTCTAGTGTCTTCATCCACATGCTACTTGGAGATCTCAGATCATATGCATGTGACCTTCTGAGCTATAGCAGGCAAGAAGAAGGGGCTATGGGTTAGGAGAGGCCACAGCTCCTTCAACAGAGCCTGACAGGCAGGTTGAGACCATCACTAGAGGAATTATGAGCCAACTTCCACCATGTCTCCTGTAATTGCACCCAGGGGACCTAATTCTGCCTGTAGGGCAGCTCTGGGCTTTTCCACCTGGGCCTAGGATGAGACTCAACATCAGAAAATACTGTATTATTTAAACAGAAATGGAAGAGAAGTTTCCATCCTGGGAGAAAATTCTTCAGGTCAGGATCTCAAAATCTGCTCATTTTGAGCAGATATTTGAGAAGAACCATTAAGAGCATCCCAGCCATTTCAAATGCTCAGGTGATAACTGCATTGGAAATGTAAGCCGTGAATAATGTGGTCTTGATTCATTATCAGTATGTTCTCATTTGGAGCTTCAAAGGGACCAGCAGAGACATCTCTGTAAAAGAGGGTGATCTAAATCTGGGCCCAGACTGTCCAGGCTTTATATTCCTCAATGGACACACTGTTCCTCTGATTTTTTTGATTTAAACCAAATGCTCTGTGTCCCAGCCCATCACAGTCAATGGACAAAAGCACAGGCTGAGAAATGAACTGCCCTAAGACCATCACATTTCTTTAAAAAAACAGAAGCCAGATTTTCCTTTCAGTTACACAAAGAATTTTTGTAACTTCCCATTTGAATGGGCTTATTTCCTCTACAACTGATTGGAAAAAAAAAAATGCTGTTGAACCCTTGGTTTTACTTACACAACAAATATGCTCACCATGACATATCATTTTACTTTTACAGATTTGGAGAAGAAACTCCAGGACCTGAATCAAACCAAGCAAGACAAGGCAGAGCAACTCAGACAACTAGAGAAACAAGTGATAGCCATTAAAAACGAAATCACTGAGCAGGAAAGCAAGTATGCAACCTGCAAAAGTTAGGGACTGAGCAGACCATCGTGTAAAGCAAATCTGAAATCTGTGTTTGCCCCTTCCCAGCATGGAGTGGGAAGTTGTCCTCTGTAAATACATCTGAAGGTGCATATGGTATTTTGGCACAGGGAACAATCATACAATCATAGAATGCTTAAGGTTGGAAGGGACCTCTAGAGATCATCCAGTCCAACCCCCCTGCACACGCAGGGTCACCTACAGCAGGTGGCTCAGGACTGCGTCCAGGCGGGTCTGGAAGATCTCCAGAGAAGGAGACTCCACAACCTCTCTGGGCAGCCTGTGCCAGGGCTCTGTCACCCTCACTGTGATGTAATTTCCTCTTGTTTTTTAGTCCAATTTGAGTGGATATGAAAATAGGAAATGCTTTCTAATAAAACACCTATTGATTAGTTAGGATGCAGTCTCTGAGGGAACTCTAAAATACACTCCTGTACCCAGTCTATGGGGATGGAAATGCATGTAGAGGTTTTATCATACAGCTAAAGTAACGGTCTCCAGAAGAGACTTTGCTCGACATCCCCACTGACAGCCAGCATGGTCCTCAGGGTGCTGTCCTGCCAAAAGCGACGGGTCCTTCCCTTCTGCTGAGGTTCCTCACTCAGCCTGGCCCCTGTGGTGGCTTTGCTGAACCCAAACACAGCTCCGTGCAGGGCTGGGGGCCGGAGGAAGGGAGGCAAATTCTCAGGTGCCCACTGGATGGCAGTGCACAAATGTTTAAGCCCGAAACCCGCTCTGAGATGGTTTCTTTGTCAACGCACCTTTCCAGGTGATATTTTTGCATGTTCTGGCCAGATTGTCATTTAGAGTAATTTATTTAACCCATGTGAAAATAGAAAAAAATAGCAGTTTACAATGTCACACATTAAAGACGTCACAGCTATTAGCAGGGTATTCCAGATTCTCCAGCTGTTCTACACAAAGCAGTCCTTCTAGGAGAAATTTTAGGCAGGCAGCTCATTAGAGAGAAAGCCAAGAATTTTGGAAAATTGCCTCTCCAGCTCTTCCCTACCTGCACACGTGCAGCAGAAGCTGGGATTCACAGAGGTGTTTCTGGTAGTCATAAAGAACATGGCAACAGACCTTAATTTTCATTCATTAAGGCTTACTTTTTCAAGTCTCAAAATCCCATGTGTCTTATTTCGTGTTCCTGCCCAAAGCTGAACAAATCCACACTGGCTTTTCCTCCGTGCAAAGCAGTCACACAGGTCTTGCCCCGATGTCTCTCAGACCTGGGGCTGAACGTCCCCGTCCATTCTGCACCTCAGGCAGCTCCCAGGAGGAGCCCAGCACTACCCGGCGCTCACAGCAGCCCCCACGGCGTCTGTGAAAGGGGCCCTTCTCCACAGCTACAAGTCCGAATGCCAGCAGCATGTGTCAAACAGCCCTTATCTAAAAGCAAGCTTTGTTTCAATCCATCTGGAGGAGATAAAACCTCCCTAGTTATCAGCCAGCGTTCAGGAGCAGCATTCGTGTGCGCTGCAGGGCTGGCAGGGGAATTGCTGGCCTAGATGAGGCCTCAGAGCTCTTCCTGCAACCCAAACCTGCTGTGCTTGGGGGCAACTTCCGACACACACTACCCGTACAATAGCTTCCATTGTGAAAATGATGGAACCAAATTATTACTTCGATATAATCTAACAAAGACATCTGAATGCCGGTATGCACATAATTTGCAGTTTAGCTTTTTCTGAATTTTAGCACTTGAAAAAAAAACATCCGTGAGGTGTGAGACTTCTGTCTAAGACACTAGGCTGTAAACAAGGACACACATATGTTAGAGTGATCCTGGCATAACTAAATAGAGCACCTCAGTTTTAGTCAGGGAACTCAAGTCACTGAGTTGCTCACACGCGTCCCTGTGCAACTCCACGGGAAGGGAAACCAAACCAGGCAAACTGAAGCTCTTGAATAATCCCAGTTGACTGCAAAACAAAATTATTTCCTTCAGAGCTCTAAAAAACTAAATTCACAGGCAGGAAGTTAAGGATTTTCTTCCTCAAACCAACTGTTTGCTGAATTTGTCAGGGTGATAGTTGCCATATGGCTTTTGACGAGCCACATAAATGGAAAGACTGTAAACACCAGGCAGTTAAACAGGCCTGGGCAGAGGAGACCTCCCTATGGGAGGAAACACAGATCTCTTAATAGAAGATATGGGAAGCAGGAAGCCAGCGAGGAGCTCCACATCGCACACCCCGCTCTGAGTGCGGTACGAGCACACAGACCCAGCAGACCTGACTCCGTCAGTGGCCACAGGACAATTTTGTGACAATTTCCAAGGTTTGAAAATATGCCTCATTTCTCAAGCGGCACAAAAACTTTTGAAGCAATTTTGAAAACCTGGTTTGTGTAAGGATGCTGCAACTGGAACAAAAATACCCATTTTTACTTCTCGGTCTCTCTCTTGTGCTTGGAAGTGACTTTGCAAAACTTTATTGACAAAGCTATTGAAATCAGTATCTTTCAGTAGATCGTTTTGACTTCAAAAACATTTAGTCAAATGCTTTTTATATCTGTGTTATACAAATAACGCAAAATTGAAAATACCTATAACTGATGCAGCACCAGCCAACTCAGCCAGAACGGGCTAATTTCCTGGATGTCTTTAATGAAGTGGACCCGGCGCCTCTTCCGTCGACGTTCCCGCGTCACGCTCCAGCCTCGCTGTTTAACCTTTGGGGCAGGCCCCTCGCTATCGCTGTGTTTCTGCTTATCCATCCGTCAAACGAGAGTGAACGTGTTTACCTACCTCGGCGGGCTGTGCGCGGGGGGCAGACCGCTGCGTGTTTCGCTTGGCGCCCGCAAGCACTGGGGGCCAAGTGTTCTGGAAGGACACCGGCCCGCTAGGACTCCGTATGCGCTTTCGTGTTACACGTGGGCAAACGCCCGAGACGGGCCGGTGGGTACGTGCAAAGCTGGGGCCACGCTCCTTCATTCCCCGCTCCGGGCCGCCCTCTCCTTGGCCTTCGGATAACAGAATCCCAGCAGGAGGGTGAACACTTGCACCCTCCCCCCCACACACACATTATTTACTTTTATTTATTATTTATTTACCACTAACTTTCCCCGCTGGTCCCGAGCGGACTTTGCTGCCTCCTGACTAGGCCCAGGTGCCGCTGCCACAGCCCGGGGAATTCAGTGACTAGGTTGGAAGAGCCGGAGGAGCTGGGACGTGGCATGAGCACCCCCACCACCACCAGTCCCCCTCCTCGACGCCTTTTGCCTGGGGACTGAGGGAGGAGGATGGACAAGCCCATGCTCAAACCACTGGCGGCTCCGATGAGAGCTGGACGGGAAGCCCCGCTATGGGAAGCACGGATATGAACAGGAGAAAGTCGCGGGCTCATCCGCAGGGTACTGGGGTGCAGCGGCGACACGGCTCTGCCAGCCTGACACGGAGGCAGCCGCCCACCCCTGCTCTGCTGCTGGAAGGCAGGATTGGGTCAAAACCCCCCTTCTTGCACCATTTCCCCATAGAAGGGAGAAGAAAGGACCAGATCCCAAAGGAAGTCCCTGGCTGCTGCCCCAAAGACGCTCCCAAGGCCAGGAGCAGCGAGGGCAGAGCCCCCAGAGCTGCCCGGGGCCCAGAAGCAGCACCGAGGGGAGCCGGGGGCCGCAGCCCCCTCGCTCCACATGGCGCCCCTGCCCTGGGATCGCCTCGAAGCCGGCGCCGAGCGGCCCTCGACGGCCGCCCCCGGTGTCGC